>JBANSL010000006.1:48228865-48568865 GCA_037127255.1 Persicaria tinctoria | reverse complement strand
CAAAATGGAGAAACTGTTGGAATGGACACAAATTTTTTTTAGAGAATATGAATTTTCATTCCCCATTTTGAAGAAAATTTGGGGAAGCTCTTGGGAATCCTCTAATGGACTAATGGGTGCCCATTTTCTTTCCTCCTTTTTTTTATCACTGTTATCCAAGATAATGCTTAGACTATAACAATAATAATTCTATATCTACGAATAATTATTCTCGATTTACAGAATAATGAATCTCGATTCTTATAAATACTTTGTCCTTTTTAGTGGGTTATTTTTTAAAAACTATTTAGTTAACTTAATAAACTTGGGCTTTTATTTACGAATAATGATTTTCGATTCACCGAATAATGTACCAAATTTAAATAAATAATATATCACATTTGAGCGAATAATCGTTCTAATCTAACCGAATAATTTAAAATTATATTATTCATTTGTAAATAGGTCTTACATACGAATAATATTTATAATTTAACTGAATAATCTCCTAAATTTAACCGAAGAATATAACACATTTGAGCGAATAATCATTCTAATCTAACCGAATAATTTAAAATTGTATTATTCATTTGTAAATAGGTCTTACATACGGATAGTATTTATAATTAATCTAAACCCTTGATTTATTTGAATTCAATGGTTAAGATTTGTTCCTTCGTTCTCATCTTAAGGGGTGTTCTCGCGCGCGTGCGCGCGCGCACACACACACACTAGCATATGTTAAAAGCGTAAGTTATCTTATGCTCACATATGTATAAAGTGTATATATATATGAGTATATGTTATATACATAGATACATTGTATGCTTTTATGTAATTGGGCCTGGAAAGCCCAAAGCCTGGCCTGCTTTAGCTTCACTGGACCGAGCTTGCTTACCTTGAGAGCTTTCAGCTCTTGGACACTCACAACGCAGTGTTTTGATTAGTGCTTGCCTATATAAGTGAAGTTGGAGCTAGGGCTACCTCATTCTTCACTTCGGCTCTTCAGGTAATCCAAACCCTGAGAGAGGGAGAGGGAGAGGGAGAGGGAGAGAGAGAGAGAGAGAGAGAGAGAGAGAAGGCGATAGAGAGAGAAAGCTAGGGTTTCTCCAACCCGGCTCCGGTGAAGCTCACGGTGGTCCGATCTAGAGCGAATCTCACTCTGAGACTCTGAGACTCTAGATCTCGGCTCTAGGAAGAAGAAGAAGGTCATTTGCCCTCTGTTCAGGCGAAGCTTCCTTCTCTGGTTGAATCCGACGAAGATCTGGCTCTGTTCTCCAGATCTAGGGTGTCCTCTTCCTTTACTTGCTTTGTTTTTGCTTCTCTCGTGCATACTCGTCTTGTATCGTGTATTTTCGTCTTTGTTTGCCTTAGTCTAGATCTAGGGCAACCTGTTCTGTAATCTTGCTACTTGATTAGTTGAATGAGATTTCAAGCCGATCCGGCTGAGGCTCCGTGGACGTAGGCTCCGACCGAACTACGTAAAACCGCTTGTTGGTTGCTTGTTTACTTTCTTGTTGCGTTTTTCGCTTACGAACCCCGTTCTTGGCCGTCAATCTATAAGGTCGAGAACTCTTGGGAATCACAAAGTGGTATCAGAGCTTGAATGTCCCTTTCCTTACCTACCTGCACCATTTGTGGTTCTCAGGGAGCTGGATCGGAGGCAGGACATTGGGTAGTCCTTCAAAAAGCTCAGGCTTGGGCTATTCCTCTCCTGTCTGACATACCACTGGTCAAGATCCGTTCAAAGCCCTGTGATTCTAGGGTTTTCTAGAGTGTCTTGTATACTGTTGCACTCATATTGCTTCCGCTTACATAAGCTTTGATACTTACCTGTTTCTTGGACACTGCAGGTACCAAACATCATGGATAGTGCTTTGAAAATCAAGCCATTTGATGGTGTGATTGACTTCGCCATGTGGCAAGTCAAGATGAGAGCTATTCTCATCAAGAAAGGTTGTTGGAAGGCAGTCTTGAAGCCTGCAACCACAGCCTCTGAGATGACCACCCTTCTCAAGGGTGTTGACATCGATGATGAGGATCCCCCAAAGACTGATGATCAAAAGCTGAAGAAGGTTGAAGGAGGATCCTCTACACCACCTAAGTCCACAACTGAGGAGCTTGAAATGGACATGAAAGCCCACTATGAGATAATGCTACGCCTCACTAATGGTATTGCTCGACAAGTGGTAAAACACTCTTCCGCTTACTTCCTCTGGCATGCCCTTGAGGAGCTCTTTCTATCTAAATCCTGGCCCTCCAGGATTTCTCTATAATGTCGTTTGTTCACTTTTAAGATGAATACTGCTTTGACTCTTGATGATTATTTGGACAAGTTTCTTAAGATGACTCAAGAATTAGAAAGATGCAATGATGACATAAAGGATTCTTACCAGGCTATCTTACTTCTGAATTCTCTGCCCACTCAGTTTGATAACTTCAAAGATGTCATTCAATTTAGTCGTGATGAACTTACTAAGGACAAGCTAATTGAATCTATCATTGAAAAGAATGAAATCATGAAAGTTTTCAAGATTAAAGGTTTGAAAAAAGATAAAGCTGACAAACCTGAGGTTCCGTTCACTAAAGAAAATGACAAGAAGGGAAATAAGCATAACAAGAATAAGAAGAATAAGAAAGATAAGCCTAAATCTAAGAAATCTGACCCAAACTCTAAGTGTAACTACTGTAGTAACATTGGTCACTGGGTCAAGGAGTGTAGGAACAAGAAAAGAGCTGAGGAATTGGCTAAAAAGAACAACACTGAATTGTCTACTTCTGTGCTTGAGAATATGGGTGATTATTCTGCTGAATTGTTCATGTGTTCTGCATTACCATCTCTTGATACATCTGATGCATGGATACTTCATTCAGGTTGCACAATGCATGCCACACCTAATAAGCATTTCTTTAAGAACTTAAATGAATCTGTGGGTGATGATGTTATGCTGGGTGATCATACTTCTCTGAAAATAAAAGGAGTAGGAGATGTTCCTTTACTTATGCATTATGACATTGTTAGAATTTTCACTAATGTCAAGTGGGTCCTAAGTTTAATGAGAAGTCTCATGTCTGAATCTGCATTAGAGGAAATAGGTTGTGATGTTAATTCTACTGATGGCATTAGAACAATTTCTAAAAATGGTAAAGTGATTGTTAAAGCTGTTAGGAAGAAGAGATTATATCATGTGCTTTCCTCTATGCCTGAGCTCAATGTTACTGCTTGCACTGATTCTATGACTCTCCATGAAACTAAAAGTTGGCACAACAGGCTTGGTCACATAGGCAACAAAGGATTAAACAAATTGCATAAATATGGTTTATTGCCTAAGAAACCTATTGACATTAAATTATGTGAGCATTGTGTGTTGGGCAAATCTGTCAAGCTTAAATTTCCTGTTTCAACTCATGTTGCTAATAACCCTTTGGAGTATGTACATTCTGACATATGGGGACCCTCACAAGTCCCCACTGCAGGAGGTATGAGGTATTTTGTTAGCTTCATTGATCAGTTCTCAAGGAAAGTTTAGGTAAGTCTTCTAAAATTAAAGGATCAAGCCTTTTATGCCTTTAAGAGCTGGTGGAAGGTAATGGTAGAAAGTCAATCTAACCACAAACTTAAATGCTTCAAAACTGATAATGGATTAGAGTTTTGTAATACTGAATTTAATGAATATTGTCAATCACATGGGATAAAAAGACACTTGACAGTTCCAGGTACTCTACAACAAAATGGTACAACTGAAAGGATGAATAGAACATTATTGGAAAAAGTTAGATGTATGTTGATTAGTTCTGGTCTTAAGAATTCTTTATGGGGTAAAGCTGTGTTAACTGCTGCATATCTTGCAAACAGATCACCTTCCAGTGTTATAAACTTTGATACTCCCCAATACAAATGGACAGGGAAACAAACTAGCCTAGCTTATTTGAAGCCATTTGGTTGTGAAACTTATCCTCATGTAAGTAAGGGTAAGCTCAAACCAAGGGCTTTGAAAGGCTTGCTGCTTGGTTACTGAAAAAGCCCCGGTACATAAAGACCACCATTTTTAGTGGGGCCCGGGAACCTACCTAATGAAATGACCGACCTTCACGACGGACTTACCTGACCCGCGTCGAAAAAATCGACGCGGCCCAACCTGTGCCGCGGGAAGTTATGATAATTTGACTTTAATTACGAAGGACGGTTCCCTTATCGAGTTTTTCCTAGACAATTTGGAAACTTGACTCGTTTACCTGTCGTCGTTGAATGTCTTGAGATTTATTAACGACAATCCTTAATAGAATTTTACACTAAAAACGGACAGGGTTGTCATCCGCGGAGTTTGACATTGTGAACGATGTAGACTCTTTTCAATTTATCAGATTTCTTTCTACGCGTATGATTGCTTCTCGATCTTCTTTCTTCTGGGTTCACTATGTCCTATTCCGCCTTCTTCCTTTCCTCTTTTCTTCCAAAAAGTCCTCCTATACCTATGAAGCTTTTCCCTATTTATAGATCCTTGATTCTCTTGCATGTTACGCCACGTGGTGCTCAACTCTCAACACGTGTTATACTCGTGGGAAGTGGGCATGGTTGCCATGTATTTGTTCTTTTTCATCCGCGGATGATCGCATTTGAGTGGTTTTTTGGACCTTTGTCCGCGGATTATAATATGAGTTTCTTGTTTGTTTTTTATTTAATTGTTTGGTACTCTTTATGTTTCGACATATGTTTTTAGCACTGGTTTAGTCACAACTCCTCGGGCCGTGTTGATTCTGTCTAGTAATTGACGCGGATCGACAAAAAATATAAACATCTGTTGTTTTGTTGCCGTTATTGATTCTGATGGGGTTGATGGGCCTTTCCTTTATCGAGTTACGGCCCAACTTGGGCCCATTAGGCCCATTTATGTTTGGAATTTCAAACGTCGGTAATTTTCCTATAAGTTACCCCGTTCCGTTCTCTTTTTCACCCAACATTTGTCTTCTTCTACTTTCCGCAATATTTAATCCTTATCCTTATCTTTAGTTTTCCGGCGGCGGTTTTCTAGGGTTCCGGCTGTTTGCTTGAGGTTTCTGGTGGTTTTCTTCAATTTCTTCAAGGTATTTCTTCTTGCTCTTGGTTGTTCTTGAGTTTTTTTAGTTGAGTTCTTTGATTTTTTGACCTTTAGATCGTAGATTTGGGTATGGAATCGTCTCAAGGGTGTTTTTTGGATGAAATTTTACTTTGTGTGAGTAAAACTTCGTACAATTTTCTTCTAGTTTCTTTTAGAAATGGCTAATCTCAACAAGGAGGGTGATTCACTGGAAGATTTTGAGAGGGATGAAGGATGGAGAGGTGGTGTGGCTTCATCCTCTCAAGCGCGTCCGTCTCCAAAGGCACTTTCTTCCTCCTCTGGGATTTCTTCTTCTTCCTGTGATGATTCCTCGTCGGAGTCATCTTCTTCTACATCCGCGTCTATCCCGGATCGAGTTGGTCCTACTGGTAGCCCTATTAAGGTGAGAAGGCGTCGGAAGCGTTCTGACCCTGATTACTATTCTTCACCTTACTCAGTTTCTTCTTCTTCGAAGGGATGCGCGGATGGTGAAAATTCAAAGGTTGTGGACGACTCAGGTGCTAGTTCTTCTGTGGACGCGGGGACCTTGTTCGCGTCTCAGTCTGCGGATCAAGAGTCGAAGGAAGTTTGGATTCCTTATGAGCTTCCCCCTATTGGTTTAGCAGAAGCCCCTAAGGTAATTCGTTCTAAGGAGAACTTGAGTGATTTGGACACCCCTGTGTACGACTTAGGGGATCTTGATTCTTGTCTCTTTTTGGGGGATTTCAAACATCTTCCCCCTCCAGCCAGCCGTCCACCAGTTGTGCTTGAAAGGGTTCATCCATGGAGGTCCCCAGTGGGTAAATTGAGGGGTTGTACTACTCTATTGAACCTTGGAGATCTTGACGCTCTTTCGCAAGTCTTCCCATGGCCAGCAGGTGTTGCATTCTGTCTTCCCGAGGAAGGAGGTGGTTGTTTGGACGCTTACGAAGATTGCTTAGTCGTATATGCAGCTAGTCTATCTCAGGGTTTCCGACTTCCTCTTCATCCCCTTTTCTCGAAGTTTTTGGAGGAATATAACCTGAGTCCTGCTCAGATTGTTCCTAATGGTTGGATGTTCTTTACAAGTTTTATTATGAGATGCAAGGAGATTGGTGTTGCCCCCTCATTGAAGTTGATGCTCAGTATTTTTTCTTTGAAAAAGGGGACTCAAGATGCAAGATTTTATCAATGAAACTCAAGTTGTAAGTACATGGAGAGGTTGTCTAGTAAACCAAATTGGAAATATAACTGTCAACGACAGATCCGGACAAGGCTTTAGTTGTCGAACGGTCCCAGGGCCTTTTTGCTCTGCCTCAAAACCAAAAATTTCCAATCTTTCTCAGCTCAAGCTGTCATTTTCTCATATTCCTAGGTTTCCATGGGATAAAATGTTATCCACGTTTCGTCTTGAGATGGCTGGCTTGAGCATGTCTCATCCGCGACTAGGTGGCTTCTTTGTTTAATAAGTTGCATTCTCATACTTTACCTTTCTTAAAATGGATAACTTATTGGGAAATGTATTGTGTTTTTCAGACAAAATGGATTTGGATGCGCTTTTGAAGCAGCACAAAGCCAAATCGGGAAAGAAGAGGAAATCAAGTTCTGTAGCCAATGATCCTCCTGTTCCTCCTCCTTTTTTAGAAGTGACATCAAATGTTGATGTAAGTGTCGCAGGCGAGACTGGCGCTTTAGTTGAATCTTCATCACTGGTTCCTGCCTCTCGAGAGAAACACACTTGTCCATCCGCGCCGGAATCTTCGAGATCCAAAAAGAGGAAATTTTCCATGGCTGTCGGGCCATCTGCTTCAGATAAAAAGGGGCTCTTTTTGGAGGGTGTGGCGACTCTTCGTGAATTTCCTATCCCAGGTTTCGATCCAGTTGACCTACAAGGTCTCGCTTTTCCAGCCAAGAAACGTTGCTTCCCAGAGCAAGGATATGTTAAACGCTTGGACCCTGTCACTCTCTCCGCTAACTTCGATCGTTTAATTCAGTGGGTAAGTTTAAATCCTTTTGTTATTTCCCATTAACTTTCTTGACTTTCTTGACGCGTTTTATTTTTCAGATTTTCTTACTTTTACTCCGATTTTTACAGTTGAGGGTGATTCAACCGGATGTTGAGAGACGCATGGTATGCGGAGAGGAAGAACTTAAGAAGAAGGATGAAGAAATCAAAAAATTGAACCACCAGCTTCGCATATTGGGGAATACAGTAGGGGATCCGGCTTCAGTGGAAAAGTTTAAAAAAAGATCGGTTGACCTTCACGAGGAGGTGCAAACTCTGAAAGAGGCCATGACAGTTTTACAGAAGAAACACGATGATTTGAAAATTTCTTCAAACTCTGCTGCCTCCCGCGTCAAAGAGCTAGAGGCTTCTGATGGTGTCTCGCAGAAGCTTCTTCCAACTAAACAAGCTACTATAGAAAAGATGGAGGAAGACTTTTCCATTCTTCGCGAGGAGCTATCCATCACCAGACAGGAGCTTGACATCGTTAAGGCGCTCTCAGATCAAGATGTGGCCCTGCAATGGCTTCAAAGTCCTGAGGATTTGAAGCATCTATCCTCTGAGTGGATCAAAACTGAGGCTGGTCTCTCTTTTATATCCTCCGCGGCGAAGGCCTGTCTTCAGACTCCAAAAGGCTCCAGTATTCTGAAAGACAAATGCTTTAGTTATTTTCGGAAGGGAATGGTTGCAGGGATCAACCAGAGTGTGACGCGTTCATCAAGCAACCCAGGTGTCCCTTTAGAAAAATTCGAGCCTAGCTTGGAGAGTGCTGACTGGGGTCTTTTGAAAGAGGTGATGGACGCGGAAGACTCTTATTCCGAAGATGATGATGATGATGAAGCGGAGGAAGAAGTTGAGAAGGCAACCTCTCCTTGAAAAACTTTGGTATTTTGGGTTTTTTGTGTGGTCATGAAACATTGGGAATCTGTATATGGTTTCCTGGTTTTTGGTGTATCATTGAGATACTTCCTTTGTTTTGAAAATAGGTTGAAGATCTCTCTGGTTAAGACATTTGCGTTGCTTGCATGCTTTATTTGTAGTAAATGTTTATATATTTATATTCCGGATCCTCCAAGTGTTGAATGGGTTAGTCCTAGTGTTTAAAATTCGTCACCACTTGTCTTTATTTTTTCGGATGAATTTCTCTTCTTAAGGCCCCGATCTCTATCTTTTGTTATCTCTTGAGTTGCATTAACCGGTCATGCTACTGCGAGTATCATGTCCTCCGGAAATTTTAATCCTTGGGCCTTTTTTCAAAAGATTGAGAATGTGGAACAACTTTCTCGGCTAGTGAGTTTCTTTTTAATTTTGTTTTAAATGAAGTTTGAGCTTTCTCAACTTAAGCCTTGATTTGATTCATATGTAGGTTATGCCTCCCCAATTTGAGGCCGAGTATGGACCTCTCCCGCCTCAATGGGCTTTTCTTTCGTCTTATCTCGTCCGCGACTTTCCTGTGGCCGTATCATGGAGTGAAAACGGTCTTTTTCAAATTGACAATGGTTGGGATGAATTCCTTATGCTTCATCACCTGGGAATAGGAAGCGCGATGATGTTTTTTCATAAGGGCAATGTTTCCTTTCAAGTTTGTCCGCGTCGTGAAGTCGTGGATGAACCTAAAGCTACTTCGGACTCAGTCTCTTCATCGTGCAGTTCTAATTGAGTTATTTCCGCGTTGTCCTTTTGTAGTTCTTCAAGCTTGTCTCTTGATATAAGCTTTTTAGTGGAATAAAATAAAGCAAAAAAGGGAATTCATGATTTCCTTACTATTTTCACATGTTTTCTCAAACTGAAATAAAGGGAGGGATCTTTATTATTAATAATAGAAACTGCGTACAGAAACCTTTCACAGGGGTTGGATCCCTCTAAGCTTGTTACATCGTTGACGCGGAAAATTTATTGGGAGATCAAGGATGGCCTATCTCTCCGTTTTCTTCGCTATCTGGGCTGACAACGTCGACTTCAAAGATAGAATCACCCATGTAGGTGAAGATCAACGCGGACCCAATATTGACTCGATTTGCTTGTGTGAAGTCGCGCCACCCTTGGGTTAGCCAGAAAAGGCCATCTTCATCTTTGTCTACCTTCACCTCGTGTTCCTGGTTGGAGCGGGACCAGAGTCTAGCCTGAGTATGAGCGTCTTCGTCGATTAGGACATACATGAGAGGGAGGCGAAGGGTTTGAAGTTGTTCTTCCCTCATAATGACTCTGTAGAAAGCCCTAGGCTGTGGGTTTGGATCCATTTTGTTTTTAAGATTGCTCTTTACTCATGGATGTTTTGGGTGTGTTTTATACTCGTCTCATGAGGTTTTCCTGTCCTTGGTTTCGTCGCTTTTTACCGATAAGTAATTTTAATTTCCTTTACTGAAATTTTACTTTTATCGATTTTGGGAAAAGGTTTAACATCTGGTTAATTTGTCTCGGAAAAAGTGGGACGCGTGCCCTTGGTGGTTGTGTCACCCATTGCATGTCACGCATGTGTTTCTTTTTCTTGTTTGACTGTCCCCCTGTGGCTGATAAGAAAAGGGTTTTTTACTGTTTTTTTCCAATCTCATCGAGATGCGGGGATCTATTATAGTTCCTCCCTTGTCATTTAGGGCAGACGGGGTTGTCGAGTCGGAAACCCGTTGGGCTTTCTTTCAAGCGATCGATTATCCAGAACAGTTCTTGCAATTGGTGAGCTAACTATATTGGAAATCTTTAGAAAGTTTACTTTTAACTAATACTTCTTTATTTTTTAGTTACTTCCACTTCGGTTTGAGGAGGAGTTTGCCGATGCTATCCCTGGTCAGGTTTTTCTTTCATCTTATCTACTGCACAACTTCCTGCTTTGCATAGAGCAGCGTAACGGTGGTCTTCTTTACTTTGGCCGCGGATGGAAAGACTTTGTAGATTCTCATGGCTTCGAGCAGGGGGTCTCTATGATTTTCACTCATATGGGTGAGGCTCACTTCGAGGTTCAGGTGGTGGATCCGCGTGGGGGAAATAATGATGATCGTGCTCCTCCTGAAATAATTTCGAATGGTTCTTAAAATGCCTAGCCCTGAATAAGGTTTTAGGTTCTTCCAACTGTTTCGTAATGTAGAGGTTTATCCAGCTTATGGCAATTACTTTTGGGAATCTCTCAATTTATGCATGTTGTTTTTTAGTCTTTCGAGGTCTATTTGTCATGATGTTCACCTCACAGGATTTCTGAGAAATTCAGTAATAGTGTTTACTATTTATCTCATGCATGGTGCCTGTGGTTCTTGTCACAATGATGTGACCTTTCAAACTTATTTGTTCAATATTTCAGCTTTTCGACACATGTCCAAATCTTTGTTATATATAAAAAGAGAGTGTGAGAAAGAAACCATTGAACTCGTTGATGCGCTTTCATGATGCCTTCTATGGCTGGTTTACCTTGGTCCTTCTTTGAGAGGATTAGTTTTCCTGAGCAACTTCTCCGTCTGGTTAGTTTGTTTATTGTTGATTTTTTCTTTTTATCAAGTTAGTTTATCTACTAGCATCTCTTGAAATCTCTTGTTTTTGTTAGTCTTTGCCCCTATGTTTCGAAGATAGACTTGGGCCAGATCTTCCCAGGAATGTTCTTCTGTCCACTAGGATTCTTCGTGATTTCCCGGTGGAGGTTACGCGTGGAGACTATAGGGTTCCTTTTTTGAGGGGCGGTTGGAATGACTTTGCTGTGACTCACAGCGTCCATATTGGTTCTTCTCTTACCTTTATTCACAAAGGAGGGAATCGCTTCGATGTCCAGATCTTAGATGCTGTGGGGGATGAGGTGGACGCGGAGTGGGCCTCTTCGGAGTCGGATGGTCCCTCTTCAAATGGATTTCGTTTAAGTCAGGGCAGAACTCGTATCATCCCAGGGCGTTTTCTGCGGATATAAGTTGATGGATGTTTGTTTTTTCTTTATGTGAGATTGCCAACCCCTTTTAATCATAGTGTCCTGCTTTTTCCTAGGTTTCTTTTTGCTTTAATCATGTGTCAATCGCTGTGATTTCTTTCAATAATTATGATACTTTTTGGGAATCCCAAAAGAGCATCTCTTTTGTAATATTTCAATAGTGGTCCACCGATGAGTTTGGATCTTGGAAAGGTTGGCCATATTTCAAGCTCTAGTGTTCTGATTAATAATGAAGTGTCGTCTTTAAGAATGTAGATTCAATTAGAGGCCTGACGCGGATATAAGCTCCAGCGTCCTAGGACTTTATATGAAGTATCATCTCTGAGAATGCAGATTCGATCAGAGGCCTGACGCGGAGCGAAGCTCCAGTGTCTTAGGACTTTATATGAAGTATTATCTCTGAGAATGCAGATTCGATCAGAGGCCTGACGCGGAGCCAAGCTCCAGTGTCTTAGGACTTTATATGAAGTATTTGATCTGAGAATGTGGATTCGATCAGAGGCCTGACGCGGAGCCAAGCTCCAGCGTCTTAGGACTTTATATGAAGTATCATCTATGAGAATGCAGATTCGATCAGAGGCCTGACGCGGAGCCAAGCTCCAGCGTCCTAGGACTTTATATGAAGTATCATCTCTGAGAATGCAGATTCGATCAGAGGCCTGACGCGGAGCCAAGCTCCAGTGTCTTAGGACTTTATATGAAGTATTTGCTCTGAGAATGTGGATTCGATTAGAGGCCTGACGCGGAGCCAAGCTCCAGCGTCTTAGGACTTTATATGAAGTATCATCTCTGAGAATGCAGATTCGATCAGAGGCCTGACGCGGAGCCAAGCTCCAGCGTCCTAGGACTATATATGAAGTATCATCTCTGAGAATGCAAATTCGATCAGAGGCCTGACGCGGAGCCAAGCTCCAGCATCTTAGGACTTTATATGAAGTATTATTAAGTGCGAAACATCATAGAAAGCGCCCTCTAACCGCCTTATTTGATTCTTGCAGGGGCGACTCAGTTTTATATTTATTTAGCTATTTAGCGATTACACATAATACTTTTTTAGATTGTTCGCGTTCCAAGTCTTGATCAGGATGATTCCTTCGGGAGTGCTGAGTTTATATGCGCCTTTTTGAACTTCTTTGATGATTATAAATGGTCCTTCCCAGTTGGGATCTAGCTTCCCCCCCCCCTCCCGAGGTAGCTTGTCGTAGCACTAGATCTCCTTCCTTAAGATGCCGCGGGGAAATTCGTCTATCTTGATACTTGGAAAGCCTTCTCTTGTATTCTAGCTCCTTCAAAGCGGCTGTCATTCTGCGTTCTTCTATGAGATGGAGCTCAAATTCCAGCGCTTCATCATTGATGTCCGGGTCGTAGGTCATTATCCGTGCTGACGGTATCAATCTCTCAACTGGGATAACCGCGTCCATACCAAAGACTAAAGAGAATGGGGTTTCTCCAGTGGGAGTCTTTGCTGACGTACGGTAGGACCAGAGTACTAATGGTAAAAGTTCTGCACAACGCCCTTTTGCTGTGTTGCCGAGTTTCTTTTGTATCCCATGTAACAACTGTCGGTTAGTTGTTTCCGCCTGCCCATTCGTCTGTGGGTGAGCCACAGATGAGATTTTAAGATTGATGCCCAGCCCAACACAGAAATCTCTGATCGTTTTGCAATCAAATTGAGGTCCATGGTCTGTAATTATTGTTTCGGGTACTCCGAAGCGGCAAACAACATTCTTCCACAAAAACTTCCTCACCTTTTCCGCGGTTATTAATCTCATCACTTCGGCTTCCACCCATTTAGTGAAATAATCAACTAGGACCAAAACATATCTCAACTGTCCGGGAGCAGTGGGAAATGGACCGAGAATGTCCATTCCCCAGACGGAAAAAGGGCAAGCTCCGGTTATGCTCTTCATTGTCTCAGAAGGACGGTGATTCAGATTTCCGAACCTTTGGCACGCGTCACATTTCTGTACATAACTTTGGACATCATGTCTCATAGTAGGCCAATAATATCCTAGCCTGATTGCTTTGGCCACAATAGCTCTCCACCCCTGGTGATGCGAGCAAACTCCATCATGCAGCTCTTCCACTACTTGACTTCCTTCTTCTGACGATATGCACAATAGATCTGGTAAGCAATACCCTCTCTTGTACAGTTTTCCTTCCCTGATAGTGAATCGAGAGGATTTAACGAGTATCTTGTACAGTTTTCCTTCCCTGATAGAGCCGCTGCCAGCGGCTCTATCTTCAGGTAGGGTACCCTTGCCTAAATAGTCCGCGATCGGTGCTCTCCAGTCTTCCATCTCCATTTCTTGTACCTGATAGATTTCTTGAATAAGTCTTCGGTTACTCATCCTTTCAAGAATCACCTCTCTTCCTACTTCCTCTGGCATTACAGCTCCCAACCGTGCCAACGCGTCCGCCTGCTGGTTATCATTCCTAGGAACAGCCGTCAAACAAAAACTCAAGAAAGCTTTGGAGAGTGCTCGCGCTTTTCTCTGGTAATCTGGCATTAATCCAGTTCTTGCCTCATATTCCTCTGTTATTTTCCACGTCACTACTTCTGAATCGGTGTAAACTGATACTTGTCTAGCGCCTTTAATCAAAGCTATCTCTAGTCCAGCTAGTAAGGCTTCATATTCGGCTTCATTATTGGTAGCTTGGAAATCCAACTTATATGCATAATTGTACTGCCGTTCATCAGGTGTTGTTAACGTAACCCCTGCTCCGCATCCATCTTTGTTAGTTGCACCATCTACCCTGAGTGTCCACTCACTTCTTTCTGTTAGAGAACCCAATTCGAAACTTGTCTCGCTGATGAAATCGGCCAGAGATTGAGCGAGGGTTGCTTTCCGCGGAGTATACTCTATTTCAAATTCTGTGAGTTCGACTGCCCACTTCATCATTCTTCCTGATAAACATGGTGAGTGAAGGATTTGTCGCATAGGCAAATCTGTCATAACTCGGATAGGATGATCTTGAAAATAAGGCCTTAGCCTTCTTGCCGCGAATATTAAGCACAAGATCATTTTCTCCACTGGTTCATATCTTGTCTCCGCGTCCTGAAGAACATGACTGATGTAGTAGACTGGGAATTTTTCTTCTCGCGTCAAGACTGCACTGATAGTGACATTTTTTACAGATAAATACAGATGGAGGACCTCTTGTTGTTGTGAGCGGAATCTGCCATGTTTTACAGCAACTTTTATATCGATTTCTGTATACATTTCATACAGTTGGGTTAAGATAGTACAGAATCTGTGTAATTAATGTTTATTTGCCAAAATTATGGAATCTACACCAGTTTCTGTTTAATTCGCAGAAATCGAGGCGTTTTACAACAATTCTACAGAAGGTCGGAAAAGCTCGGAAAACCACTACAGAAGTCCAAGGTCAAAGCAGCGGAACAAGTCTACGAGCCAAGGCTACTCGATCTCGAGTAAGCCCTAGTCGACATAGACAAGCCTGGCCGACCAGCCTTGGTCGACGAAGCCTGATCGAGAGGGCCAGACACCCGAAGTCCGGACCCTACTCGATCTCGACAAGAACTGGTCGAGGTCGACGAAGCCCAGCGCCACCACCCGGAGTCGACGAGGAGAAGCTGCCCGAGAAGCCGAGGACGAAGCTGAGGACGACCAGGAGCACCCGCTGCCAGCGGAAGACTCGACTCGCTGCAGCGGATCCCTCGCTGTTGCGGAAGAAGCAACTCGCTGCCAGCGGAAGAGCCAACTCGCGGAAGCACCCTACTCGATCTCGACAAGAGGTGGTCGAGATCGACGAGCGCCCGAGCCCTTGTCCGAGCCTTGCCGAGAAGACCAACCCGAGGAAGCCTGGTTGACCGAGCCATCCTACTCGAGATCGACTAGGGTTACTCGAGGTCGACGAAGCCCAGGAGCCCAAGTCCGAGCCACATCGAGCATCAGCAAGACGAGACGACGAACTCTACTCGAGGTCGACGAACCTTACTCGAGGTCGACTAGACCAGTGTCCGGAAGCTTCTCGACGAGCCTTGTCCGACTAGACTTGGGATTCCTTGGGCGCGAAGGCGGAAGATTCTATCCAACTACATCAAGTTCTATCCAAGGAGACAAGATCTATCAACATCATGAAGACCTACCCTAATTAGTTTTATCTTTTCCTAGTTGATTTAATTCCATTATGTCTTTTATTTATCCTTAAGCATTTTAGATATAATTTTAGATAGAGATAGATATCTTCTTTCCTAGAATAGATAAGGGAATGAAGGCTATAAATAAGGCCCTAGGGGGCTCAGTTTTATTCATTCCAGTTCAGAATTAAATTTCAGAGAGAAGTAGTGAGTTCCACAGAGAAGTTTAGGGGTTCTAAGGTTTTGGCTTACAGCGAAAGTTGATTGCCAGGATTGTAAAAGGCTTTGAATATAGTTTATGCAAGTTTCTTTTTATACATCTATGTCTTTTATTGCAATGCGGCGTGAGTAGTCCACCCACTTCTGGGGCTGGGGTGAGCCCGACGGTGGCCATGTGAGGCGATGCGATAAAGGTCATATCTTTTGTGCGGTTCATCTTCTATCCCTATGAGCATGATTCTTTTGCGAGAGTTGAAGGTGATCCTTGTTTGTGTTATTGAAGCGAAAGTGATCTTAATGCAACTTGGATTAATTATGTGAGAAAGGGTTAGTAACAATTAGGGTTTATGCGAAAGCCTCAATATTCCTATTTGTTAATGACGAAAGTTATTTGATGGAAAGCATGATCTTTTATGCCTTTATGTGTTGTTTTGCATGGTTATCGTTGTGGTGTTGAAACCCTGGCCTTGGAGGTCTTTTAATATATTGAGTTTATTTCTGTTAAATTTCTGAATTCTGTCGAAAATCTGCAATTTTGGGTTTTCTGTTTCTTGTCGATCTAGACGAAGCTTTGTCGACCTCGAGTACTGTTCTTGTCGAAGTCGAGTAGAGACTTGTCTAGGTCGAGTTAAGTTCACTGCTTTTGTCAATTTTAAAGTTTCTGTCTTTACTTTCTTTGTCGAGATCGAGTACCTCTTGTCGATGTCGAGTACGCTTTGCTTGTCGAGTTGATTGCTTCGTTTTCTGTTTTCATTACTACCTTTGTCGACCTAGAGGACAGCTTACTCGAGATCGAGTAGCTTCTGTGTACTCGTTTTATTTGTTGTTTCACTTTGTCTTTGCTTTATTTCTTGCTTTTGTTTTGTTTGCCCTTGCCGGGTTTATTTGTTTCTTTCCTTTCTGTATTTCTGCTTTTCTGCTGCTTCTGTGAGAATTTACGGCTACCTGAGAATTGCTGACGTGCTTCCTCGTGGATTCGATCCTGACTTTCTCTTACTGCATTGGAGGAGTCTTGTATTTATTTGCTGAGGCCTGAATCTGGTTTGATCTATTTCGTTATATTTCATACTCGATTTCTCCTTACAACAAATTGGCGCCGTTGCCGGGGAAGCAATCAATCGCGCCTTAGGTAGTCAGTTCTCACTGTTTCTTTGAGTTAGTTTGCAGGTGTATGCGTCGTTCTGGTCAAACACCTGAGTTTGACAGCTTAGACGAACCGGAGCGCTACCTACGCGTTCAACCGCAGCTGAACGCGCGAGGCAAGCGGAAACTGAGCTTGCCCAATATCCAACCACTGCTGAGGATTATATGCATCCGACTCTCATCGTGCCTGAATCGGCGATTCTTATCCCTGAAAACTCTTTTGAAATTCGCACTCAGTTTCTTATAGAGCTTAAAAATAATGCCTTTTATGGTAGATTTAATGAGTGTCATCTTGAACATATTACTAATTTTCATGATATGTGCCGTACTCTTGCAGAAGGTACAACTCTGGAATATGTCAAGATGAAATCTTTTCGCTGGTCTCTCGTTGGGCCTGCACTGAAATGGCTGGAAGGGCTGAAAGGAAAATCACTTACAACCTGGGCTCAAGTAGAGCAAGAGTTTCTGAACAAATTCTTCCCACCTGCCAAAACAGCACATCTCCGCCAGAAAATCACCGCCTTCAAACAGCAGAAAGGGGAATCACTGGCAAAGGCATGGGAGCGCTACAAGGAACTTCTGCGATCTTGCCCTACTCATGGACATCCACCCTACATCATCCAGGAGATCTTCTTCAACTCTCTTGATCAAGTCACTAAGGACAGAATCAACAATTATACTCGCTACGAGTATCTGACGATGCCGCCAAGTGACGCATGGGGTGTGCTAGAGAAGCTCACCAACTACGACAACAAGTATGGGTCTACTGTAACCTATGAAGAGAACCCATACGCCAGGCCAGCACCATCTATGCCTCTCTATGAGCCAGCAAAGGAAATTGATCCTGATGTTAGGGAGCAATACTACAGAGATCAGAATAGGAAGCTCATCAAGCAAGTCAAATATCTCTCTGTCAACCAGCCTTGCATAGAATGCGGATCACAAAGGCACACCACTCCTGAGTGCCCACACACAGAGCAAGTCAGGATGGTAGAGCATCATGAGGATGTAGCTTACGTAGAGGGTCCCAGTCGCTACATGGGGGACCAAAGGTTTCAGCAACCACAATGGAACCAAGGTGTCCCTAGGAATCCCCCGCCCTACAGAGCTCCAGGACATCCAGAAAGGGACCAAAAGAAGGATGATATACAGAGAGTCCTGGAGGAGATACGGAGAAATCACTCAGAGACTAGGCAATCTTTCAACTCCGTCTATACTCAGATGCAAGGTGTCAACTCTAGGCTTGGGGAAATTGATATCTGGAGGAAATCAGTTGATACACAGATTGGTCAGCTGGCAGCCGGAATCCCCAGACAGTCAGGGACACTTCCAGGATCTTCAGAACCAAATCCTAAGGGAAAGACTGGACACATCGCTGCTATAAAACTCAGAAGCGGCCATCAACTGCAAGAGCCAGAGGACAGAAAGCAGCAGGACAACGAAGAACAGCTAGTCGACCAGGGCCTAGTCGATCTCGATAAGAGCCTACTCGACCTCGAGGAGAACCTGCCAGAATCTTCGTCTGCGCTGAACAGCAACTCGACTGCACCCAGTCCAGTCGATCTCGACAAGACTGTGGTCGACATCGAGGAGCCCCCAGTCGAGGTAGAGAAATCTGCAGCACCTCCGACATCTGTTCTGGCTCCGACTCAGAAAAAGAAGCTGCCTTTCCCCACAAAATCTCTAAAGGACCCGGCGGAGAAAAAGTTTCAGCGCTTCATCAAGATGCTTCAGAAGCTCAACGTCACCATCCCCTTCACAGAAGCTCTCAATGAAATGCCGTCCTACGTCAAGTTCCTGAAGGAGATCCTGAGCAAAAAGCGATCGATGGCAGAAATCACAGAGGAGTGCAGCCATCTGGACATATTGGAGAAGAGGTCGGATCCAGGTAAGTTTGCTATAACTATTGGATTTGGTCCATACAAAATTAATGCCCTATGTGATCTTGGAGCTAGTGTTAGTATTATGCCTTTAACGATTTGGTCCAAGATTAAGATAGGTGCCTTGGAGCCTGTGGATGCTAGACTATACATGGCCAACAACACGGTGGTCATTCCAACAGGCATGGTGGAAAATGTCCCAGTACAAGTAGGTAAATTCTTCGTTCCTGCTGATTTCTTAATAGTTGATATGCAAGAAGATCCTGCTTGTCCAATTATTTTAGGAAGACCATTCTTGGCGACGGTGGATGCCAACATAAGCGTAAGGAAAGGAGTACTCACCTTCAACATCAGCGATGAGGTCATTGAGTATTCCTTTAACAAAACTGAAAGGCATACTGGTCCAATGGAAGAGGTCAAATCTATCTCAGCTGGCTACATCACCTGCGGGGAACCTAAGGTCAGAAATATGACCCCTGAGGAGATAGAAAAGAGGGACATGGAGGCCCAGGTGGAGGAGATCATGGCAATCCTCAAGGAGAACACAGAAAATCCAATCGACACAGATCCAGGTAAGTCGTTGTGGATTCATTATTTTTCGGATGCCTTGACAGGAGCTAAGTATGGGGTCAAGATCGACCAAGGCTCCTCGACCTCGAGTAGAGCCCTAGTCGATCTCGACCAGACCAAGGAGACTCCACCAGAGCCAGCTTCGTCGAGCAGCAAAACAGAGGAGCCACTCTTGTCGACCTCGAGTAGGCTTGTCGAGGTCGACCACCAGCGCCCTACTTCGACAGCGCCTTCCTCGACGATGACAACACCGGAGCCAGGAGCCTCGTCGATCTCGACAAGTCTTGTCGAGGTCGACCACAACTCGGAGCCCCCAGTCCCAGCTTCCTCGACACCACAACAACCAGGAGAAGAACCCTCGTCGATCTCGACAAGACTTGTCGAGATCAACCACCACTCGGAGAGCCCAGCCCCGCCTTCCTCGATGAGCCAACCACCAGGAGCAGAGTTCTTGTCGAGGTCGACCAGACTACTCGAGGTCGACAAGCCCCCTTCCTCGACTTCTGCCTCTTCGACGAGACCACCACCAGAGCCTGCAGTCTTGTCGAGATCGACTAACCCTAGTCGAGATCGACCAAACACCGTTGTCCCCGATTCCGTCTCTGCGAAGGTGAGCCAAGGTATGGATCTTTCTTCTCCTATCTCCATTAAAGATTTATCTATACATGGGAGAGGTCTGCCTTGGTATGTGCGATTGTGCAGGATTTCCAATGATGAGCCTAAGGAGTATGAAGTTGGAGACAAACTCTATGTCTCTAAGTCGAAGGATCATTGGTTTCCCAATAAATTCAACAAGAAGCGGATGGGACCATTCGTGGTGAACAAGATCCATTCTGGAGGATTACAGCTGATGGACAAGAATGGAGTCCTATTTGAGGCCCAAGCTACATGGGCCCTGCAGATGCCACCTTGAGCAAAAATGGAAAGTCGGCCTAGCGACTATAACATCTAGAGCATGTACATAGACTTTTTAGGACTTTTTGAGACTTTGTTTTAAACTTTTGGTTTTGCTATTATGGGTATATGTCTTCTACTTTTCAGGTCAATGGATGGAACAAAGCTACATTAATACTCGGCCTAGGAGGTGCCCCAGTCGAAATTATAAGGCTCTGCACTCATGTCTTGTGAGTTTCTTTCTTTACCCTTTACATTGTTTTTTATACAGTGAGGACACTGTAATGTTTAAGTATGGGGTGAGGGAAGGGCTTACATTGTGCATATTTGATTTATTTGATTTATTTGACATGACTTGTGCATTATTTCTTGGAATTGTTACACGGCTATTTTGGAATGCATTGTTGATTTATGTGCTTATATGCATGTTTTCCAAAATTTGAGAAAAATGACCCCCATTGAAAATTTTGAATAATGTCATAGAAGCTTATATTGAACTCGACGATGCAAAATTGGATTCATTAGAGATATAGCATGAAATTGCCTAGTAAGGGGAAGTCACAATGAAGTGCATTATTTATTGAAAACCATGAAAGGAGGTAAAATTTGAAGTTGCTTTTGACATATTGCATGATAAGATGATGGAGGACTTTATATTTCCATATAATGCTCATATGTTTATAATCCTAGCCTTACCTATGCTTACGCATCACAAAAGCCATAATATGCCTTATTTCAAATATTGCTCCACATGATCTAAATATTTGCCATTCTTTACCTTATCCGGGGATTATGTTGAGAATGATGTTACATTATGGAGATTATCATATGGTGTTTATGTTGTGATTATTATCATTATTGGAGTTTGGCGGGAAAGTGTTTGAAATATATGGAAAATTTAATGAGTGAAAGAAAATCCAATCACCTCAGAAGATAAAGGTAGATTGACCCTGCTCTCTGAGATAATAGTTTGGAGAGATGGGACACATTGTGAGGAGTCCAAAGCACTAAGTATCCGGGGCCATTCATGACACCCATGTTTGCGACTCGCGAGAAGGCAGTGCTGAGGTTAGAGAGGTAAAAGCATTATTATTGAGAAAAGCAATATGAAAGGTGATGAATTATATGGAGAAAGAATGTGGAATGAAACTCAAAGTTTGGAAATACTCCATTTCCCCGGATCAAAAGCACTACATTGCCAAAAATTGCCCACCTTTTAGCCTTTTACCAATCTACTCCTTCATGAGCTTAAATTAAAGTCTTCTTGATTATCAAATGCCTTGTCACTTATATTGTTTTTGCATAACCCTCCTTTTGTGAGTAGATGCTGCTTTTTAAATTGCACATGCATGAATCTGTGACACTAGTACCTTTTCGAGGATGGTAATTGATTGCAGGGACATATGAGAATGAATCTGATATGTTGAGAGTTTTGATTTCTTCCCCTGAATGACAAATAAAAGTATTGCTTGAGGACAAGCAAGCTTAAGTATGGGGTGTTTGTTGTGAGCGGAATCTGCCATGTTTTACAACAACTTTTATATCGATTTCTGTATACATTTCATACAATTGGGTTAAGATAGTACAGAATCTGTGTAATTAATGTTTATTTGCCAAAATTATGGAATCTACACCAGTTTCTGTTTAATTCGCAGAAATCGAGGCGTTTTACAGCAATTCTACAGAAGGTCGGAAAAGCTCGGAAAACCACTACAGAAGTCCAAGGTCAAAGCAGCGGAACAAGTCTACGAGCCAAGGCTACTCGATCTCGAGTAAGCCCTAGTCGACATAGACAAGCCTGGCCGACCAGCCTTGGTCGACGAAGCCTGATCGAGAGGGCCAGACACCCGAAGTCCGGACCCTACTCGATCTCGACAAGAACTGGTCGAGGTCGACGAAGCCCAGCGCCACCACCCGGAGTCGACGAGGAGAAGCTGCCCGAGAAGCCGAGGACGAAGCTGAGGACGACCAGGAGCACCCGCTGCCAGCGGAAGACTCGACTCGCTGCAGCGGATCCCTCGCTGTTGCGGAAGAAGCAACTCACTGCCAGCGGAAGAGCCAACTCGCGGAAGCACCCTACTCGATCTCGACAAGAGGTGGTCGAGATCGACGAGCGCCTGAGCCCTTGTCCGAGCCTTGCCGAGAAGACCAACCCGAGGAAGCCTGGTTGACCGAGCCATCCTACTCGAGATCGACTAGGGTTACTCGAGGTCGACGAAGCCCAGGAGCCCAAGTCCGAGCCACATCGAGCATCAGCAAGACGAGACGACGAACTCTACTCGAGGTCGACGAACCTTACTCGAGGTCGACTAGACCAGTGTCCGGAAGCTTCTCGACGAGCCTTGTCCGACTAGACTTGGGATTCCTTGGGCGCGAAGGCGGAAGATTCTATCCAACTACATCAAGTTCTATCCAAGGAGACAAGATCTATCAACATCATGAAGACCTACCCTAATTAGTTTTATCTTTTCCTAGTTGATTTAATTCCATTATGTCTTTTATTTATCCTTAAGCATTTTAGATATAATTTTAGATAGAGATAGATATCTTCTTTCCTAGAATAGCTAAGGGAATGAAGGCTATAAATAAGGCCCTAGGGGGCTCAGTTTTATTCATTCCAGTTCAGAATTAAATTTCAGAGAGAAGTAGTGAGTTCCACAGAGAAGTTTAGGGGTTCTAAGGTTTTTAAGGTTTTGGCTTACAGCGAAAGTTGATTACCAGGATTGTAAAAGGCTTTGAATATAGTTTATGCAAGTTTCTTTTTATACATCTATGTCTTTTATTGCAATGAGGCGTGAGTAGTCCACCCACTTCTGGGGCTGGGGTGAGCCCAACGGTGGCCATGTGAGGCGATGCGATAAAGGTCATATCTTTTGTGCGATTCATCTTCTATCCCTATGAGCATGATTCTTTTGCGAGAGTTGAAGGTGATCCTTGTTTGTGTTATTGAAGCGAAAGTGATCTTAATGCAACTTGGATTAATTATGTGAGAAAGGGTTAGTAACAATTAGGGTTTATGCGAAAGCCTCTATATTCCTATTTGTTAATGACGAAAGTTATTTGATGGAAAGCATGATCTTTTATGCCTTTATGTGTTGTTTTGCATGGTTATCGTTGTGGTGTTGAAACCCTGGCCTTGGAGGTCTTTTAATATATTGAGTTTATTTCTGTTAAATTTCTGAATTCTGTCGAAAATCTGCAATTTTGGGTTTTCTGTTTCTTGTCGATCTAGACGAAGCTTTGTCGACCTCGAGTACTGTTCTTGTCGAAGTCGAGTAGAGACTTGTCTAGGTCGAGTTAAGTTCGCTGCTTTTGTCGATTTTAAAGTTTCTGTCTTTACTTTCTTTGTCGAGATCGAGTACCTCTTGTCGAGGTCGAGTACGCTTTGCTTGTCGAGTTGATTGCTTCGTTTTCTGTTTTCATTACTACCTTTGTCGACCTAGAGGACAGCTTACTCGAGATCGAGTAGCTTCTGTGTCCTCGTTTTATTTGTTGTTTCACTTTGTCTTTGCTTTATTTCTTGCTTTTGTTTTGTTTGCCCTTGCCGGGTTTATTTGTTTCTTTCCTTTATGTATTTCTGCTTTTCTGCTGCTTCTGTGAGAATTTACGGCTACCTGAGAATTGCTGACGTGCTTCCTCGTGGATTCGATCCTGACTTTCTCTTAGTGCATTGGAGGAGTCTTGTATTTATTTGCTGAGGCCTGAGTCTGGTTTGATCTATTTCGTTATATTTCATACTCGATTTCTCCTTACAACACTTGTCTCTCAGGTTGGTGAAGGGTAGGAAGCGATGTCAGAAAAAGTTTTAAATTTCCAAAAGCTTTCTGTAATTCAGGAGTCCACCGTATCGGTCCCTTTTTCTTGAGCAGAGCAAAGAAAGGCAATGACTTATCCGCCAAGCAGGAGCAAAAACGGCTCAAATAGTTCACTGCTCCATTTAAAGATTGTAACTCTTTGATCGTTCGCGGCGGTTGCAGATTTTGAATTGCTGTAACTTTTTCAGGATTTACGTCAATTCCTCTATGGCTAACCATAAAACCGAGGAATTTCCCATAATCAACCCCAAAGACACATTTTTCTGCGTTTAAATTCAAACCTCCTCTTCGAAGAGAATCAAAAGTTTCCTGTAGATCCGCGGTGTGATCCTCTGCTCTTTCACTTTTGACGACAATATCATCAACATAAATTGATACATTCCTGCCAATTTGACTACGGAAGATCTGATCGACTGTTCTATGAAACGTTGCCCTAGCATTTCTATGTCCGAAAGGCATGACGCGGTAGCAAAAAATTCCCTGACTGGTGATGAAAGTCGTAGCTTTTTTGTCTGAAGGGTCCAGGTTTATCTGATTTTATCCTGAGTAAGCATCAAGAAAACTAATGACTTTGTTCCCCGCGGTTCCATCGACAAGCTCATCTATGGATGGTAGAGGATAACTATCTTTTGGCCAGGATTTGTTAAGATCAGTAAAATCGATACACATCCTCCACTTCCCATTAGATTTCTTCACTAGAACTACGTTCGAGAGCCATTCAGAATCTTCCACTTCCTCTATGAAGCCCGCTTCTAAAAGTTTATTAGTTTCCTCTCTTGCCACAGCAGCTTTCTCTGGAGCCATTTTTCTCCTCTTTTGTACTATGGGATTCGTTCCTGGACGAATCCTTAAGGTATGTAAAGCTATCGCAGACGGGACACCTAGCAGGTCTTGAGGACTCCACGCAAAAATGTCTCTTGACCTTGCTATGATTTCTAAGACTCTAACTCTTTCTCTTGTTTCCAGTGCTTGTCCCAGATAGACTTTCTCCTCTGGATTAGGAAAGGGTGTAAATGCAATTTTCTCGTCCGCGGTAGGCACCTTGACTTCTGTCGGCCGGACCTCTAGTTCAGCTTCTGAAAGCTCGACTGAGTCATTGTCTCCGACCTCGGATTCACAATTCTCACTTATACACATCACTTCTTTATTTTTCTTGAGGGAGGTTAAATAACAGCTTCTACTTTCTGGCTGTTGTCCGCGGACCTCGCCTATTCCTTCTCCTGGCAACGGGAACTTTCCTAAAAAGTGGTAGATTGAAACTACCATTTGGAATTTGTAGAGCGAGGCACGACCCAACAAAGCATTATACACAGTGGGAATCTTTACTACTATGAACACAATATTTTCCATACGTCTGTTTGGAGACGTCCCCAGAACAATTGTAAGCTCGATTGTGCCAGCCATTTGCACTTCTCCTCCCGAAAATGTGATTAGCGTTCCTGGATACGGTTTCAATGAAGCCGCGGAGATTCCCATTTGAGAAAAAGCTTCCCACGACAGGATGTCCACAGAAGACCCAATATCAATAAATACTCTTTTTACGGTCTTGGCAGCTATCTGTGTGTGAATGAGCAGCGGGTCTGAGTGCGGCATTCTTATTTTCTCCGCGTCTTTTGGAGTGAAGGAAATATTCTCATGCTGCGTGAGAGAAATTCTTCTACTTGACGCGGATGGTGGCTGTCTTCCTTCCCTTTCATAGTTTCTTTTTTCCTGCCTACTGGACCCGGCCATAGACAAACCTCCTGCGAGGGTGTTGATGAAGCCTTCTGGTTCTGGTATTTGACCTGCTTCTGTCTTTTGAGCTTCTCTCTGATTGACAGATCTCTGGGCTGCGGGCGTGTAGTTGTACCTTCCTCCGCGTCCTCTTCTTCCTCTCCCCCTTCCCCGGTTGTGGAATGGGAGATCCCTACGCGGATCTTGTTGCCTATCAAATCATTCTTGTGGATTCCGAAATTCATCAAACCTAGGATCTCGGTCCTCCCATCGAGGTCTGTGATCGGGTCGGTTCTCCCTCCTAGGTGGAGATCTCATATCGCGATTTCCGTGTTGATTCTCTCGTGGATGATGAGAACGCGGATGATTTTCCCTACGTCGAGATCCTTGACCCCTTTCTAAGTTCATATACACTTCATCACGGTGGGGACGGAAATCTATTGCCTCTGAATGATGTCTAGGAGGCTTGACTTTCTCTTTTCTGAATTTTCCTATCAATTTCCCAAAAGGACCTGAATTTCCAGTATTCGCCTTGGAGCTGGACGCGGCTGCTTCTTCTGCTTCAATATGTCTAGAGACCCGCTCTCTTAAGTCATCATAACTTGTGGGCTTCTTTCGAAACAAATATGTCTTGAAATCTCCTTCAGCTAGATTGCCCATAAGTATGATAATAGCCGATTCGTGATTGAAGTTAGGGATTTGGACTACCATACTGGTGAATCGAGTGAAAAAATGCCCCAAGGATTCCCCAGCTCCTTGCCTAATGGAATTCAAGTCGAGCATAGTCTTCTTTCTTGATCGCGCACTCCCGAAGTGAGAAGTGAAGATGTGGGATATCTGGGCGAAATTGGTCACAGACCCCTTGGGAAGGTTAGTGAACCAAGTTAGCGCGATCTTTGTTAAGGTTGACGGGAACGTTCTGCATAACATGGCATCATTATACTCGTTTATCCCCATTGTTGTAGCAAAATGACAGAGATGATCTTCAGGATCAGTTGTTCCATCATACTTCATGAGGTTCACATCTCTCCACCGCTTTGGTACTGTCGCAGAGCAAATCTCTTGAGTAAACACTGATGGGAAACCGGCTGGTGCATTTTCGTTTCTTTTCTCTACAGAGTCAGATTTTGTAGAGGTGGAAACATCTGTCGACTTATCCCCGCGTCGATGTTTATTTTCTCTGTAATAGTGATCATTTTGCCACGTCTGGTGTGGTATTTCTTGGTTCTGAAAACCATAGTTCCAGTTACTGGGATTATCATAAGCAGTGTTACGTCGATCAAAATTCCCATACTGTCCTTCTGGTCTATAGTTTCCTTGCTGACGCGGATTCTGCCCCCATTGATCATAGTAAAAGTACTGAGCCTGCTCCTGTTGAAAAGGGTTTGGCTGTTCATGTCGCGCTTCATAATACCAGAAGTTTTGTGGGATGAATCCTCCGTCTAGTCCATACTGATTACCATAGGGTTGAGGAGGAGTTTCAAGGTTCTGTTCCCCCATTTCAGCACCAGGATTAGTTAGTGGTGTCAGCGGGACATACATGCTAGAGGCTTCTTGATCTTGGTGAACCCCTTGACTCATGTTCTGAGTCTGATTGTTCTGGCTATCACTGATCTTCTTGTTATTGTGAATCTGTCTATCGTAAGAAAGTTCGATGTTAGATATCTGAAAACTTGTATTTATAGATTCTAATCAATTAAAAAGGAAACCCCTTAGTGTGAGGGGGTTCCCACAGACGGCGCCAGTGAAAAAGCCCCGGTACATAAAGACCACCATTTTTAGTGGGGCCCGGGAACCTACCTAATGAAATGACCGACCTTCACGACGGACTTACCTGACCCGCGTGGAAAAAATCGATGCGGCCCAACCTGTGCCGCGGGAAGTTATGAAAATTTGACTTTAATTACGAAGGACGGTTCCCTTATCGAGTTTTTCCTAGATAATTTAGAAACTTGACTCGTTTACCTGTCGTCGTTGAATGTCTTGAGATTTATTAACGACAATCCTTAATAGAATTTTACACTAAAAACGGACAGGGTTGTCATCCGCGGAGTTTGACATTGTGAACGATGTAGACTCTTTTCAATTTATCAGATTTCTTTCTACGCGTATGATTGCTTCTCGATCTTCATTCTTCTGGGTTCACTATGTCCTATTCCGCCCTCTTCCTTTCCTCTTTTCTTCCAAAAAGTCCTCCTATACCTATGAAGCTTTTCCCTATTTATAGATCCCTGATTCTCTTGCATGTTACGCCACGTGGTGCTCAACTCTCAACACGTGTTATACTCGTGGGAAGTGGGCATGGTTGCCACGTATTTGTTCTTTTTCATCCACGGATGATCGCATTTGAGTGGTTTTTTGGACCTTTGTCCGCGGATTATAATATGAGTTTCTTGTTTGTTTTTTATTTAATTGTTTGGTACTCTTTATGTTTCGACAGATGTTTTTAGCACTAGTTTAGTCAGTTACCCTGATGGAGTTAAAGGCTACAGGGTGCTTCTCTTGCAACCTGACCCATACAAAGTTATAACCACTAGAAGTGTGATATTTAATGAAGAAATCTTTCCTCTCAAATCTGAACTGACAACTTATCCTGAGCTTACGAGTACCATTGAGCAGACTAAGGAATTGATTCCTGATCATGATGATTCCTCTGATGGTGAAGATTATGAGAACGACACTGGAAAGATCCTAACATCAACTCAGAAAGCTATATCTTCCACATTACAGGGGGGACACAAAGGAGAAAAAGACTCCAAAGATGAAGAGACTAAACAAGAAGCACCTGCAGACCCTGATGATCAAGACCAATCTTCTTCTAAGGGCGATGGAGAGAAAAAGCTAGGGTTTCTCCAACCCGGCTCCGGCGAAGCTCACGGAGGTCTGATCTAGAGCGAATCTCACTCTAAGACTCTAGATCTCGGCTCTAGGAAGAAGAAGAATGTCCTTTGCCCTTTGTTAAGGCGAAGCTTCCTTCTCTGGTTGAATCCGACGAAGATCTCGCTCTGTTCTCCAGATCTAGGGTGTCCTCTTCCTTTACTTGCTTTGTTCTTGCTTCTCTCATGCATACTCGTCTTATATCGTGTATTTCCGTCTTTGTTTGCCTTAGTCTAGATCTAGGGCAACCTGTTCTGTAATCTTGCTACTTGATTAGTGGATTTAGATCTCAAACCGATCCGGCTGAGGCTCCG
This sequence comes from Persicaria tinctoria, assembly GCA_037127255.1. Lineage (NCBI taxonomy): Eukaryota > Viridiplantae > Streptophyta > Magnoliopsida > Caryophyllales > Polygonaceae > Persicaria > Persicaria tinctoria. Next base: position 48,540,390 of record JBANSL010000006.1, on the reverse strand, counting down.
TGGACGTAGGCTCCGACCGAACCACGTAAAACCGCTTGTTGGTTGCTTGTTTACTTTCTTGTTGCGTTTTTCGCTTACGAACCCCGTTCATGGCCTTTGATCTGTAAGGTCGAGAACGCTTGGGAATCACATCTACAATTCTCGGTGAATCCATCAAGTGCTTCTCAATAGGACCACCCAACTCTGGGCTATGGACGCATTAAGAGTTCGAGACTCATCCTTTCTCATACACCTATCATGAGAATGGGTATGGTGTATCTCAGCTCACATGGGTTTGAGCCCCATTCTCTTATACGATTCAAGGACCATCCTTCTATTCACCCCCTTCGTCAATATGGTATATTCAGCAACTACTTTTCTGTACTCCACAACAGCCGGGAAAAGTCTTCGAAAACACTTAGTTCTTTCAGCAGAAACTTCAGAATCCTTGTGTGGTGGCACTCTAGTTGGATCCTCAGAAAGCCATGATGCACTATAGAATCTTCGAAAAAAGAAAGAAAGAAACGAAAGTGAGCTTTCAATCCCTTTCACACCCTTTGCACAAAATTTAAGAGTTATACTATTTACTTAGATTATTTTATAGAATATTGTATAAAATATTATCTTTTAATAGGCTATTTCTCCTAACCATTATGATCTATTAGGAAAGATGCTTTTAAAGCCAAAGTAGCAGATTTTAGGCCATAAGTTTGCCACTTAAAGCCAATGGTAGCCGATTACAAGCCATAAGTTCGTCACTAAAGATCAAAGTAGCCAATCTTAGGTCGCTAAGAGTTTGTCACTTAAGGACCGAAATTTCGCCAATTATGCCAAGGATTCATCCATTTAATGTCACCTTTATTTAACACTAATCACTTTAGTAATTTTTGTTGCGTTACTTGGTTAAAGAATGCCTAGCTATGTAGGATAAGATTGAAGCTAAACAGAAATCATTGTTTGTTGTCCTCCGTCACAACAGGAAAGGACTCAAAACTAAAAAAAAAAATATCAACATCTTGCAGACCGTTTCAGATTTCGTTCTACGTAGGGATACGCAGAAGAAACTTGGGGCACTTGAAATAGGAAAAATAAGTCCATCAAGGTCCTGCAGGTACATAATTGTCTTTTAATACGTCTACCGGTAAGATCTCATCCTTCTCTAATCATATCATGACTAACGGATAAGTATGCCCTCAATTATGTATTTTCTACATATTAATCAAATCTATTAATTAAGCAAATTCCACCATAAATAGGGTTGAAACATTTATCTCTTTCAATTGCATTTCTACATTTTCGAGAAATTTAGCCCCACCCTTCATTATATTAAATTGTGTAATTGAAATAAAATACCAAATTAATTTTTTTTTTTGTCAACGTAAATTAATTATATTAATTAAGTTTCTAAGTAATTATAAACTTAACACAATATTGAGTGATTTACACAATTTATTAATATTTTTTTTAAATTCATACCATTTGGAATACACAAATTAAATTAGCTAAACAAACACCTCCGAAGTGTTTGTGTTTGGAAACACACCCTTAATTAGCTTCAATCTCCAGCAATTTCTCTAAAAAATATCTAAAATAGAGAACAAAATAACAAAATCTCTAAAAAATTTACACCACAACTCCAACAGATTTTCTATTATACAGATTGCTACATTTATTATACACTATAGTAGATGCATAAATTCATAATTTGATAAATAAAATTTCAATAACTTCATTAAATCAATAGACAACAACCAATGAACAAATAGGTATGCATTGAAAGGGGTGAACGCATTAAATTTTAGAGATTATAACCCTTCCTCTAAATTTAGAGATTTTTTCACTCTCTCCATCGATTTCTCTATTTTAGAGATATGTTTAGAGAAGCTGTTGGGGAGAAAAAACGATTTTTTTCTCTAAAATCTCTCATTTTCTCTATTTTAGAGAAGTTGTTGGGCTTCTCTAATAATCTTAATTTCACTCAAAAAACAACGCCCGGTCGGGGACAATTGCAACTAACCTTATTCAAATGTTACATTAATTAACGATAACACATTAACACTGACGGAGAATGGGAAAGTATGCATCACTAGCTAACATGCCCTATACGAAGCACGAGTGCATATTGATCTTCACACTATTATCATATATGGCCATATATTATCATATTGATCTTCACACTTGTGTGCTTGGCGCGATCTATGTAACCCGACACCCTATTACTGAAGCTATCCCTTCTCATGCTGGGCTTCGAACCACCGCCACAGCCACTTGATGCTCCTCTAATCCTAGACCCAGCACGATCAATGTAGTCAGACGAAGAGCCAACTGACTTCGGCTTCTCTCCTAACTCCCTCCTTTTGCCGTCTTTAGGCTCTAGTTTCATGGTGGTCTTCCTTGTACGTAAGGACTGTTAGGGGGAAGTCTTGTTGGGCCCGACTAGCAAGCCCAACATACAAGCGAGACTGGGGTACCATCCCAAAACCAATTGGCATTAGGTGGAGTAGCCTATCCACCTATATGTTAGGTTCATAATCATCCCACTTCCAATGTGGGATTCACAATTGTCCCAACAAATTCCCATCTCACTTGTGAATCCATCACAAGTCTAGCCCGGTTGGAATTGAGACCTCCACGCAACGGGTTCGACTAACCCGTCAACGATACAGATGTGGAGTCCATCTCAATCATCGGTGCAACCGGCCCACCCGCCGAACCCGGCTCTGATACTAGTTTGTTATAACGAGAACGATAATAGCGAAGAAAGACACAGAGATTTACGTGGTTCAGCAACGGTGTGTTGCCTACGTCCACGGGCAGAGAACCAGATTTCTTATTAGAGGAAGCGAAAACAGATTAGGGTTACAGGGGTCGGCATTCCATGAGTATATGAAGAGACTCACGGAACCCTAAACAGACAATGGACTGAAAGCCCAAAATAGACAGACGATAGGCCCGTTTACAATAAACATCGCATACCGTAAAGGCGAGGTGGCGCTGCCCCCTAGCCCCCTCGTCGGGGGGCGGAGCCCCCCGGACCCCCCGATGCGTCGCCGATCAACAGTCGTTGAAGGCACATTAACAAATCTCCACCTTGACTTGAATCCTCTCATAAACAGATGCACCTATGACAAGTGCTCAAACGTTCTCTGCCTCAGATTGGTCCTTGACGAAGGACCCAGACTACCTCGCAGGACAACTCAACAGCTGGTGATATTAAGCAAGTCCAAACAATGTTGGAACTTGCTATCTGGAACTGGCTTAGTGAACATATCAGCGGGATTATCAACAGTTCCCACCTTCTTCACCCTGATTCTCTTCTCATTCCTCAGAAAATCGTAGCTGACATCAATGTGCTTCCTCTTCTCATGATGGACTTGATCCTTGGTTAAGCATATTGCACTCAAGCTGTCGCAATACACTAAAGCCTGATCCTGATGTAGGCCTAGATCATTAACCAAGCCTTTAAGCCAGATTCCCTCCTTAGCAGCTTCTGTCAACGCCATGTACTCTGCCTCTGTGGTAGACAAAGTGACTGTAGGTTGTAGAGTTGCTTTCCAACTCACCACATAACTCCCAAGAGTGAAAACATAGCAGTCATCGATCTCCTACTGTCCACATCACCGGCATAATTAGAGTCTGAAAACCTAGCAACCAAGCACTCTGTATCATTCCCATAGCACAGACCAACATCAGTAGTGCCTCTGAGATACCTGAAGATCCTCTTCACAGCTTGCCAGTGTTCCTTCCCAGGCTGAACCATAAAGCGGCTTACCACACTAACAGCAAATGCTAGATCTGGTCGAGTGCAGACCATAGCATACATCAGACTCCCCACTGCGCTGGCATAAGAGACCTTGGACATGTACTCCTTCTCCTCCGCAGTCTGAAGTGTGTACATTCCCAACTTGCTGTTAGACGCCATTGGAGTATCTATAGACTTAGCCGAAGACATTCTTTCATATCAAAAAATTTCGAGCAGCACCCAGATCTTTCATATCAAACTCTGCACTGAGACAATCCTTCAACTTCTGGATATCTGACTTGTTCTGAGCAGCAATCAACATATCATCCACGTACAATACTAAGTAAATACGCGAACCATCATCCAGACTGTTGTGGTAAACACAGCAATCATATGAACTCCTGTTGTATCCCAGCTGCACCATATAACTATCAAATCGCTTTTACCACTGCCTTGGTGACTGTTTCAGCCCATACAAAGACTTCTTTAGTCTGCAAACATGGTTCTCTTTTCCAGGAACCTGAAAACCATCCGACTGAGACATGTATATTTCCTCCTCCAACTCTCCATGTAGGAAAGTTGTCTTCACATCTAGTTGCTCAAGCTCCAAATCCTGATGTGCAACCATTGCTAGTAGCACCCTGATAGAAGTATGTCTGACTACTGGTGAGAAAATCTCATTGTAGTCTACTCCCTCTCGCTGATTGAATCCTCTTGCAACTACTCGTGCTTTGTACTTAATACCCTTAGCAGCTGATAGTCCTTCCTTCTTCCTGAAGACCCATTTGCAAGTAATCACCTTCCTATCAGCAGGCAATTTGACAAGCTCCCAAGTCTGATTCTTCTGAAGAGACCCCATCTCTTCTCCCATTGCTGCAAGCCACCGTGTTGACTCATCTCCAGAAATAGCAGCCTTTTAGGTGGACAGAGCATCATCTTCCACCTCCTCAGCCACCTGCAAGGCATATCCCACCAACTCATCAGACCTATATCTCGCAGGAGGTCTGATGACAACCCTTCTTGGCCGATCTAGAGCAATATTGCGATGTGTCGCTCCACCTGCTTCTGTGTCTAGTGGTATAGCCTCTGTCTCAGAAGTGTCTGACTCAATAGTACCTGATTGGTTGGTGACCAAATCTTGTACCTGACTCTCAGATGGAGTGAAGTCCAACTCCACCTCCTCTGCAACAACCTCTTTCTCAGCTGCATCACTGGTCTTCTTCCTAGAATTCAGCAAAGAACTCTCATCAAATACTACACTTCTGCTAAGTATAATCTTGCTATCAGACCAGATCCTGTACCCTTTCACACCAGTATCATAGCCCATGAAGACTCCCTTCTTAGCTCTTGGCTCTACCTTACCCTCATCAACATGATAATAAGAAATGCACCCAAAAACTCTCAGATTAGAGTAATCAACAGCCTTTCCAGTCCACACCTCATAAGGTGTTTTGCAGTCGATACCTGTGTGTGAGCTCCGATTCACGAGATAGCAAGCCGTTGAAACTGCTTCTGCCCAGAATCTCCTATCAAGGCCTGAATTGGAAAGCATACACCTTGCTTTCGCCAGAAGAGTCTGATTCATTCATTCTGCTACACCATTATGCTGTGGGGTATATCTGATCGTATGATGCCGAGCAATGCCCTCATCTCTGCAGAACCCATCAAACTCAGATGAACAGAATTCCAGACCATTATCAGTTCACAGCCTCTTGACCTTCTTTCCAGTCTGATTCTCTACTAGAGTCTTCCACTCCCTGAACTTACTGAATGCCTCACTTTTGTGTCTCGTCATGAATACCCAAGTCATCCTAGAGTAATCATCAATTAGAGACAAAAAATACCTGTGACCGCCCAAGGACTGAACACATGAAGGACCCCAACAGTCTGAATGGATGTAATCCAGCGTGCCCTTTGTCTGATGAACTGTTTTAGAAAATTTGCTGCGATGTAATTTCTCAAACACACAATGTTCACAAAACTCAAGCCTCTGGGCCTTATGGCCTCCTAGAAGATCTGCTTTCGAGAGAATTTGCATCCCCCTTTTACTCATATGAGCCAACCTCATATGCCAAAGTCTGGTCAGATCAGCTTCCTGAACCCCAGCAGAAACAGCCGCTGCAGCACCTGTAACTGAGGAACCTTGTAGGGTGTTGATATGCGATATATTCCATAGCGCATTTAGTAATTTTTGTCATCATTTACATGACATTATGAGAGATATTTGTGTGAACTTGGTGATTCGGAGCATGTTGAAGAAGTTGAAGAAATCATGCAAGTTACAGAAGCGAAGAAGATCGGAAGCAGCTGAAGACTGACGACCTTGGCGCGGCCGCGCTGCACTTGGCGCGCCCGCGCTGCTACCCGACGCGACCACTCTGCTAGGAGGAAGTGGCTGCGCTGCTGACAAGACAGAAGAAGCAAAGTCCAAGCTGGCGCGCCCGCGCTGCACTTGGCGCGCCCGCGTCGGACCCTGAAGACGGATTCTTATCCGATTCTGTTTATCTTATTAGTTTTAATATTTTATTATTATAATTGTACGGGAAGTTAAACCCGATTTTATTAGGTTATATAGGCCGAGAAGGCAGTAGAGAATTAATTAGGTTATTTTCCAGAGACGTATTTTCCCTTTTGTTCATCTCACAAACCCTATGGAGAACTAACTCTCCTTTGTTGCACTTGGTTCTTTGAAGCCTTCAATTGATTTGGTTGTGAGTATTCTACTCTTGTTCGTCCTTTGTTAATTGTTTCGATCTCCTGAGCTTATTGCTTGATTGCTTATTATTGATTTATCTGGATTGATCACCTAGGTTTATCGATACTAGTCATATTGCTAGGGTTTCCAATTCCAGGTTTGGGGTTGTAGATTCATTGTAGCAAACACAATCTCCATACGCGGTTGCTGGTGGTAGATTGTGAGGGAGATTCGATTACAGGCTATTTTAACGGGTTGTTAGAATCGCTTGTATCTCATTATAATTCATGTTTGAATGCTATTGCTTTATTATTTGGTGAAGGTTTTCCCTTGTAATTTGGTGATAAGTGCTTTTAGGACTTGTAGGACTAAAAGCTATTACACGATCTGAATTGAGAACAATTACTGGACATTAGAACTTGAGACTCATAGAATGCGATGATGAACCATCTCAATTGTTGTGCGGATAATTACCTGGTGTGATACCTTTCCATCATATATTCACAACCTCTACTTGCAACTTGTTCTGTCACCATTGATAACACACAAAACTCCCCCTTGAATCGGTTACGTTTGGGTAATAATACTTGCTTTTACAATTGATTCTGTTTCCCTGTGGGTTCGACCCTAACTTACCTACTATACTTGTTATAGTTTGCATCTTAGGAATTTACTTTGATTTGGCATAACGACTTTAAGCCTGTCAAATATAATTGAGCATGTATGATTGAGCTAAAGTGTGATTGAAGTCCTAAAAACATGACTATGTGAGAATGTTTGGCCTTATTTGAAATTTTTTTTGCTCAGTTGTGTGAATTACTCGCCTAGTGTTGCTACCTCTTGACATTGACTGCAGTATCTATTTTTAAAGACCGACTCACATGTTTGTTGCTTGCGGAGTTTATGTTATATTTTGAGTCTTTTGCTGAATTTGTGAATATTTAGTGAATAAGGTGGCAATGGTTAATGCACTTAGTAACCGGATCTATGCATGACACCCATGGGTATGATTCGCGCAAAAAGGTGTTGAAAACTATCCACTAGGAAAGAAAGCTTGATCATTGAGTAACCAGGTTCATTCATGACAACCATGTTTGCAACTTGTGTCAAAAGGTGTTCAAGTGGACTTCATATTAGTAGGTTGAGGTGTTGATAGACCGGGGCCATTCATGACACCCATGTTTGCGCTTCGAGTAAGGAAAGCACCAAGACAAGAAAAAGAAAAGAAAAAGAAAAGAAAGAAAAAAAATAAAAATTGTTGCATTTTATTTTCTTTATTGTGTCCCGCAAGTAATGACATTTCGGTAGAGAATTGGTGATATGGTGGTCAATGTCTATGAGCTTAGTGCATAATTGGTTTGAGTTAAGAGTTGTATCTTAAAGCCAAAACACATGAGTGGAAAACACAATTCTAGTGAGGTTGGATAATGTCTACTTCTAAGCTTTGATCACTGGAATACATGCTATGACGTTTGTTTGCTTGGTTTATGTTTTCACCTGCTATGATGTTGCTTTTTGATGAGGTTGAAACTTGAAGGTATTTCCTGTGGGATGCGTTGATTCATGTTCATTCTATCATTGCTTGAGGACAAGCAAAGGTTAAGTGTGGGGGAGTTTGATAGCATGCATTTAGGTAGGCATAATAGGTTGCATTTAGCTTAGTTAAGATGCATTTCATGGATGGATTAAGCATGATTTGCATATTAGTTCTCTATGTTGTCGGAGTCGGAATCTACACGCTTTTATTGATTATTTCAGGTAATGGTAGATCCGAGGAGAAGACATGAGTTGATAACGCATTTGATGAGAATGTCTAGTTGATCGAAGAAGCTTACATGAAGATCTCAAGAGGTCCTGAGAAGAAGAAGCGAACCTAAACGAAGAACAAGTCTACAGAAATTGTCGCCAGACATGCTGAACTTGTTTTGCACTTTCTGGAGGCCTCGGTTGTCCGATCGACTATTATGACCATGCGTTGGAAAGCTCTTTCAGAGAGCTACAACTTTCATGTTGACGTCGAGAGCTAATTCGAGATGGACTTTTCGGGAAAAACCAATGACGTGCCCGCGCTGCAAAGTGACGCGGCCGCGCTGCTACTGGCGCGCCCACGCTGCTAGGAGGAAGTGGCCGCGCTGCTGCACCAGAAGGAAGAAGAAAAGAAGAGGCTGACGCGCCCGCGCTGCACCTGGCGCGCCCGCGTCGGACCCTGATGACGGATTCTTATCCGACTTTTCCTATCTTATTAGTTTTAATATTTTATTATTATAATTGTACGGGATGTTAAACCCGATTTTATTAGGTTATATAGGCCGAGAAGGCAGTAGAGGATCATTAGGTTATTTTCCAGAGACGTATTTTCCCTTTTGTTCATCTCACAAACCCTATGGAGAACTAACTCTCCTTTGTTGCACTTGGTTCTTTGAAGCCTTCAATTGATTTGGTTGTGAGTATTCTAATCTTGTTCGTCCTTTGTTAATTGTTTCGATCTCCTGAGCTTATTGCTTGATTGCTTATTATTGATTTATCTGGATTGATCACCTAGGTTTATCGATACTAGTCATATTGCTAGGGTTTCCAATTCCAGGTTTGGGGTTGTAGATTCATTGTAGCAAACACAATCTCCATACGCGGTTGCTGGTGGTAGATTGTGAGGGAGATTCGATTACAGGCTATTTTAACGGGTTGTTAGAATCGCTTGTATCTCATTATAATTCATGTTTGAATGCTATTGCTTTATTATTTGGTGAAGGTTTTCCCTTGTAATTTGGTGATAAGTGCTTTTAGGACTGGTAGGACTAAAAGCTATTACACGATCTGAATTGAGAACAATTACTGGACATTAGAACTTGAGACTCATAGAATGCGATGATGAACCATCTCAATTGTTGTGCGGATAATTACCTGGTGTGATACCTTTCCATCATATATTCACAACCTCTACTTGCAACTTGTTCTGTCACCATTGATAACACACAAAACTCCCCCTTGAATCGGTTACGTTTGGGTAATAATACTTGCTTTTACAATTGATTCTGTTTCCCTGTGGGTTCGACCCTAACTTACCTACTATACTTGTTATAGTTTGCATCTTAGGAATTTACTTTGATTTGGCATAACGACTTTAAGCCTGTCAAATTTGGCGCCGTTGCCGGGGAAACGGTTTATCTTTGTTCTTGTTTGTCTTATTACCTGTTTGGGTGCGAACCTCTTGCATGGTTCGCACTCGTGCTACTGATCCCCATCTTGTTGATTTTGATTGGGAAATTGACAGGACATACCACCGCCGTCTTAGAGAACAACACCAACATTCCTAACAACCCGATCCAATGGCTGATAATGCAAATCAGACGCTGCGACAGCTGACAGCATCAAACATCACACAGCAGGCACCTGCTGTGACAATCCCTGCTATAGGGGATGACAATCCCTGCTATAGCCTGTCAAATTTGGGCAGTTGATGAATCAGCCCAGACTTTAGCTCAAAATGGTTGTCATCCCCTATAGCAGGGATTGTCACAGCAGGTGCCTGCTGTGTGATGTTTGATGCTGTCAGCTGTCGCAGCGTCTGATTTGCATTATCAGCCATTGGATCGGGTTGTTAGGAATGTTGGTGTTGTTCTCTAAGACGGCGGTGGTATGTCCTGTCAATTTCCCAATCAAAATCAACAAGATGGGGATCAGTAGCACGAGTGCGAACCATGCAAGAGGTTCGCACCCAAACAGGTAATAAGACAAACAAGAACAAAGATAAACCGTTTCCCCGGCAACGGCGCCAAATTTGACAGGCTTAAAGTCGTTATGCCAAATCAAAGTAAATTCCTAAGATGCAAACTATAACAAGTATAGTAGGTAAGTTAGGGTCGAACCCACAGGGAAACAGAATCAATTGTAAAAGCAAGTATTATTACCCAAACGTAACCGATTCAAGGGGGAGTTTTGTGTGTTATCAATGGTGACAGAACAAGTTGCAAGTAGAGGTTGTGAATATATGATGGAAAGGTATCACACCAGGTAATTATCCGCACAACAATTGAGATGGTTCATCATCGCATTCTATGAGTCTCAAGTTCTAATGTCCAGTAATTGTTCTCAATTCAGATCGTGTAATAGCTTTTAGTCCTACCAGTCCTAAAAGCACTTATCACCAAATTACAAGGGAAAACCTTCACCAAATAATAAAGCAATAGCATTCAAACATGAATTATAATGAGATACAAGCGATTCTAACAACCCGTTAAAATAGCCTGTAATCGAATCTCCCTCACAATCTACCACCAGCAACCGCGTATGGAGATTGTGTTTGCTACAATGAATCTACAACCCCAAACCTGGAATTGGAAACCCTAGCAATATGACTAGTATCGATAAACCTAGGTGATCAATCCAGATAAATCAATAATAAGCAATCAAGCAATAAGCTCAGGAGATCGAAACAATTAACAAAGGACGAACAAGAGTAGAATACTCACAACCAAATCAATTGAAGGCTTCAAAGAACCAAGTGCAACAAAGGAGAGTTAGTTCTCCATAGGGTTTGTGAGATGAACAAAAGGGAAAATACGTCTCTGGAAAATAACCTAATGATCCTCTACTGCCTTCTCGGCCTATATAACCTAATAAAATCGGGTTTAACATCCCGTACAATTATAATAATAAAATATTAAAACTAATAAGATAGGAAAATTCGGATAAGAATCCGTCATCAGGGTCCGACGCGGGCGCGCCAGGTGCAGCGCGGGCGCGTCAGCCTCTTCTTTTCTTCTTCCTTCTGGTGCAGCAGCGCGGCCACTTCCTCCTAGCAGTGTGGGCGCGCCAGTAGCAGCGCGGCCGCGTCACTTTGCAGCGCGGGCACGTCATTGGTTTTTCCCGAAAAGTCCATCTCGAATTAGCTCTCGACGTCAACATGAAAGTTGTAGCTCTCTGAAAGAGCTTTCCAACGCATGGTCATAATAGTCGATCGGACAACCGAGGCCTCCAGAAAGTGCAAAACAAGTTCAGCATGTCTGGCGACAATTTCTGTAGACTTGTTCTTCGTTTAGGTTCGCTTCTTCTTCTCAGGACCTCTTGAGATCTTCATGTAAGCTTCTTCGATCAACTAGACATTCTCATCAAATGCGTTATCAACTCATTTCTTCTCCTCGGATCTACCATTACCTGAAATAATCAATAAAAGCGTGTAGATTCCGACTCCGACAACATAGAGAACTAATATGCAAATCATGCTTAATCCATCCATGAAATGCATCTTAACTAAGCTAAATGCAACCTATTATGCCTACCTAAATGCATGCTATCAGGTGTACAAAGTTCCCTTTCCCCGCTTGACTCCCTGCAGAACCACATCAGAGCCTCTGAACACACGCAACTTTCTCCCATAACCTATGTACCTGAGCCCCTTGTCGTCTAACACTGTTAGGGATATCAGATTCTTCGTCATGGATGGCACGTGCTTGACATCATCCAATGTGCGAAATTTCCCATCATCTGTCTGAAACCTAACTGAGCCAGTCCCAACAACCTTGCAGAGAGCATCATTCCCCATGGATACATTGCCCCCATCAACACGGGTATATGTTGCAAACAACTCCCTTTTAGGACATATATGATATGACGCCGCAGAGTCAAGATACCACACATCAGCCATGTGTGTGTGATCATCAGCTAACAGAACAATATCCTCCTCAGAAGTATTGCCACGATCAGCTACTGTTGTAGACCCAGACTTCTCTTCCTCTTGCTTCTTCTTCTTCGGACAGTCATTCTTCCAATGACCTTTCTCCTTGCAGTAGTTACAAACATCGTTTGGTTTAGGGTTTGATTTGCGATCTTGCCGATGCTTCTTCTTATTGCCCTTTCTACCATCAGATTTGCCTCCGTTTTCCACAAGCCCGGAAGCCTGATTGTCTGTAACCGACGCGGTTGCCTTTAGACGCAACTCTCTGTTGTGAAGCGACGATCTAACCTCTTCCAAAGTGATGGTATCCTTCCCAACGACAAACGACTGAACGAATTTCTCGTATGTGGGGGGTAGGGATACCACATACGAGAACTTTGTTCAGTCGTTAGACGCCTAGTCGTGGATCTGGTGAGTAGCAATGGATCACCACCGTATAGAGCTCGAACTTGATCGCTTAAAGCAAAGAATTGAAATGAGATTGGAGATGAGTTAGTGAGGCTTCTTCTATGGCGACTGGAGGCGTGAGGATACGTAACAGGCCCGGTGGCGGCTAGGATCTCTCAGATCCGCTAAGCCCTATAGTGGAGGCCGGTGATAGGTATCTCATATATGGGATCGACTACCATGGTGATGGTAGACCTTCTCGTAGTCGATTCATAGATCCAGTGTCTGTGGAGAGACAGATTGGAATGTTCTTTGTCAAACGAGTTTGAGCACAAGGGACGACAAGTAACAGTGTCGTCGGTGCCTGGTATGCAGGGTATCGGTTGTAATTTGCAGCGGAGGGACATGGGCGAGGCTGGCGATAACTCAAGTGGCTTCTCTGTAAACGCCTTGCTCAAGATCAAGTCCGATCCGTTGGTCAATCCCAAATTCCTCTTCTCCAAGAACTTCAATCACACATCTTTTTAATCAAATTCCCACAGACGGCACCAAATGTGATGCGTAAAATCTGCACCATGATTCTTGAAGGAGATTGACGTCGGGCGGGGCTCTTCTCCCCCGGAATGCCCTTCGACACTCAAGTCAGCATCCAATCCTCTCTCAGAGTTCAATTCCCTATCTAATAATCAAAATTAGGCTCGTAAATGACAATTATGCCCCTATATCTATACGTAATTACTTTTGCTCTATCAGATCGCTATCATTATTATCCAGGATTAGAGGAACTTATCATGAAGGTGTACTACGGAACGTGTCATGATGAGACTTATTTGATAGAGATTTCGGTCATGGGTGAAGTCTTCGCAACGGTTCACCAATGTCTGTTCGTCATACATACTAGTATAAAAAAAGAATGTCCATATACTGTCCTTTCCCTCTTACGAAGAGGTAGATGAGATAGCTTTAGTTGATCACATGCTCACAACAACCATTTTGTGTCGGTACGTTTTTTCCTCTATGTACTTTCCATTTTTAAATTCACAATTTTCACTTCCACTTTTAACACAAATTTCATTCGCGGGTTTGGTTCACTACAAGAAAAATAATTATGGGCGACCAAATTTTAAAACTAAAGGTGACAAATTTATTTTTGTCGTCCAAATTAACTCATTCGTGTCAAAAATATTTTTAGTCGCCCAAAACATATTTTTGTGACAAAATATTGAATATGTCGCCCCATGTGAACAATGGGCCACAAATATGAGTTTTTTTTGTCGCCCATTTAATGCGATTTTTTCTTTTAATAAAACCTCCCCTCCCCGCTTAGCCGCTCATTCCCTTTATCCTCTCTCTTCGTTGTCTCAGATCTGAAACCCTAACCTGTAAAGCCGACCTCGTTCTCCTCCCATGGCCGCCATGGCTTTCCGAAGATTGTTGCCTTTCGAAACTGCAAAGGAAATAGACAAATCCTGCCTTAGCGTCCACCTCTACAACCTCTCCTTTTGCTGTCGAGCGCCGCCGCTCCTGGCCGCGCCGCCGCCCCTATTCTCGTTCACCGCCGTTCCTATTCTGGATTTTATTTGATGAATTCGGTTTTCAATTGGATGTGATGCGCTCATTTCATGTGGCAATGCAGGCTTGCCCTGTCTTCCTTGGCCTCGCAGGAACCAAATCCGTGTGCGCTCATTTCTCTTTCTTCATTGCTTCATCTTAGGTAAATCTCTCTCTCTCTCCCTCCCTTCCTATTCAACTCTCACGATTTCTAAGCATACATCCTCTGTATCTTATCAGGTTCGAAAGCTTAAATTCATAGCTCCATTTCCTTCTCCTCGTATCCCTTCACCGTTCTCGGTTCGTTCCCTCAAATCTGAGCCTCAGCTTGGTACGCTTCTTTCTCTACCTTCATGTTCATATCCCTGTCTGGATTTATCCGTCCGAAAAATCATTTTCTGTCTATCTGTATATATTCTAATTCTTTACAACTGGTTCTGTTTAGGTCTCGAAGTTGGATGCTATTTCAAGCTTAAGTGAGATCGTTCTGAATACTGTCATCTTCGATGATTTCGAAAAGTAAGTCTATTTGACATTTCTCTAAGCTTAGATCTGTGTAATGATTTGATTACTTTCCAAATAGTTTATGTTATCTTTAGGTCTTGGAAGAAATAAAGAGGGGGCTTTTTGATAAGGTGCTAAGCAAGAAATTTTTTTTCCTAGTGTTAAATGATATATTGTTCGATGAATTACTTGGTAGTTTCTTAAGAGATCTTATGGCTTTCAGTTCCAAGGGTAGTGCTGTTATTGTGACTTCACGTAGCTTAGGGATTTTAGAAATGTCTCGCCTATTTAGTATTTATACATCTTGTGTTCTCTTTCAGTAGATGAATCTTATCAGCTATTCAAAGAATATGCATTTGCCTCCGTTAAGATGAATCTTAAACATTATTGGATCTTAAACTTTAGATTATCTCAAATTGACAGGAAGAAGTGGTGAAACTGTGAGCTTTCTCCCACTTTTGAATGGACTTCCGTAATTATAAATATAATTATATGTTATGAAGCGTAATTGTGAGTTGATTACAATTCATCACCATTGCTATTTATAAGTGTGTACATAGATTAGGATAGGGGAAATAGTTTAGGTAAAAAGTGTGGGTGCTTTCATTTAAAGAGGTTAGAGTACGTTACAAAGTAATGTTTCTTTGGATGAGTTTGGGTTGTCTGCAGACTGTTTATTGCTCTTCTAAGATTTTCCTAGAGGTATTGCAGTACAATACTAATCTAACAAGAGTTTTACTTTCATAAAAGTATCATATTTTTTTCCTACCAAATTTTAAGCAATCTTTGGAATAAAAGAGTTAGCTAATTCATGTGTAATGGTTCTCTTTGGTCCTACTTTTCCATTCGCTTGTTCTCTTTGGTGCTACATTAATCTTTTTCTTTTACTCTTATTATGGTGTAGATAACCATTCATAACAAAGAGAAGTGATGCATAACTTTCACAAGAACCAACAATAGCAGCTGTAGCTTATCTGAGACTGGCGGGAAGACCTCTGGTGCTTCCTTCCGACAAACTCTCATATGCAGGGAACTTCCTTTACATCCTAGACTCGTATGTTCTATCTTCTTGTATTGATAACCACCACTAACTGATATTTGAGTTAGTACATGTGTAGACTCCTAAAGTTTCAGCCTCTATTATATAATCATTCTGACTAGTGACTAGCATAGATATTATAGGTATTGGTATTCATCAGTGTGTTCTATTGCTCTTTAATTTCTGGTTGGGACTACTGATATGATCGTTCTAGCTCAGTTTTTTTTTTTTTGGTTTTACAAATTATTCACTGAAAGTCTTTCACCATATAGGGGAAACAGAGTATAAACAAATCCTTGGTTGGCCCGTGCTTTAGATACAATCTTTGTACTGCATGCTGAGCATGAAATGAATTGATCTACTACTGTTGCCCGTCATCTTGCATCAAGGTATTGCTATTTCTGCGTTAGAAGCTTGAACTCATAATACCTTTTCTGATTGCTTGTTTTTCCAACACAGTGGTGTTGATGTAATCACAGCTCTTGCTGGAGCTGTTCAGATGTTTGATTTATGGTTAAAAGCTTGAACTCATATTTAGCTCCTTCTGACTACTCATGGAGTTATTGCTTTTTGGACTTTGCTTAAGATTTGGTTAGAAGCTTTGTTATCTTGAATTGACGAATAATTGATTTTTGTCAGAATTCTACTTGTAAGTCTTTTTTTTAATTATACAACAACAACAACAACCCAGTTAATCCCGCTATAGAGCGGGGTCTGCGGGATCAGGATGTATGCACTCATACCCCGAACAGGCCGAGAGAGTGTTTCCGATAGACCCAAGACGATAGTGCAAACGGATCACATAGTATTAGGGCACATAGCAGGGCATAGACAGCAAGTAATAAGAAACGGAAGGCCCAGGGGAAAAAGCATTAAGTAAACAAGGCACGAGGGCACAACTCCAATCAAAACCATAACAAAAGACACTAGACATCAGCAGCTCGAATGCTCCTTCTCTAGTGGTCTCTGTCCGAAGTCATATCCTCCGAAAGGTTCAGCAACGAGAGATCATGTCTGATAACCTCTAACCAGCTCTTCTTAGGTCTACCTCTCCCCCTACGGATGTCACCCAAATTCAAGGTTTCGCACCTACGGACCGGAGCCGAAGCAGGTCTCCTACTCACGTGCCCAAACCAACGTAATCTGGACTCCCGCAATTTGTCCACAATGCTTGCAACTCTAACCTCTTTTCTGATGTCAGCATTTCGGATTCTGTCGAGTCTTGTGTGTTCAGTCATCCATCTCAGCATTCTCATCTCTACAACTGACAGCTTTTGTTCTTGCGCTTTAGTGGTAGGCCAGCACTCAGAGCCGTAAAGCAAAGTCGGTCTAACAACCACCTTATAAAATTTTTCCTTCAGTTTAGCTGGAAATTTTTTGTCACAGAGCACCCCCGACGCTCTTCTCCATCTTAGCCACCCAGTCTGAACTCGATGCTCAATATCTCTGTCAATACCCCCATCACTTTGAACGTACGAGCCTAAGTACTTGATGTACTCCTTCCTGGGGACTGGGACCTCCCCCAATGCAACCGTGGATTCTTGAACAAACCCCTCTCTCCCCTCTCCAAAACTAAACTGGACATACTCGGTCTTGGTCCTACTCAATCTGAGACCCTTAGCCTCTAGCACCACCCTCCAGTTTTCAAGCCTGCGCGCCAAACTTGCTCTTGAGTTATCGACAAGCACAATGTCATCTGCAAACAACATACACCAAGGGACCTCTTCTTGGAGTGGAGCAGAAAGACAATCCATGACAAGAGTGAAAAGAAACGGACTGAGAGCTGAACCCTGATGGAGCCCCGCCTGAATCTGGAAGTACTCAGAATCTCCACTCGACGTTCTAACACTAGTCAAGGAACCCTCATACATATCTCTGATAGCTTTGATATACGTCCCAGGCACTACTTTCTCAATCAGGCAACTCCAAAGCAAATCTCTCAAAACTTTATCATATGCCTTTTCTATATCGATGAATACCATATTCAAATCCTTTTTCCTATCTCTATGCATCTCGATCAAACGCCTTAGCAAGTGGATATCTTCTGTAGCAGATCTACCAGGCAGGAAGCCAAACTGGATCTCAGACACCTGCACCAACTTCATAAGTCTAACCTCTATAACTCTTTCCCATAGTTTCATTGTGTGACTCAATAACTTAATACCTCTGTAGTTGCTGCAACACTGGACATCACCCTTGTTCTTGTAAACCGGAACCAATTTACTAAGTCTCCATTCTGTTGGCATCTTACCTGAGCTTAGGATGACATTGAAGAGTGAAGTTAGCCAAATCAAGTTAGGTCAATTCTCAAAGCTAAAATTGTCTTAAGCATCATAAATTTTTTCTTTGCACTATTTTACGAGAGCCTGCTGATGGTTATGCTTTTGTAGCTGAGGTTGTTGCAGGATCAACTGCATGGCTTGGCAAAGGCCTCTCGTGTGTATGTGCCCAACGAAGGGAAAGTGATGATCATTTATCATTTGATTTGACAACATCACAGGTATCTCCTTACAGGTTTCGTTACTAATTTTTTGGTTCTCAAGCTATTGTATATCTGATTCTTGATTGTTATGGACTTATGTTATTTGATGACTTGTATATAACTGATGATTGTTATGGACTTATGTTCATCTGCATTTGAGTAATTGTTCTTTAACTACTTGCAAGATGGTGAAAATCTTTCCCCTCTTTGTTTCAGGGCATATTTTTTAAGCAAATTATGGAAGAAACAAGTCAAGAGGCTACCGAGAATAACTGATTCTAGTAGATGTGATGGGGCAGATTCGGGGCTGGTGGACACTTCTTTTATCGAATCATTAGTTCTCAAATGTCAAGTTTTTTAGCATTGAAATTCAAATGTAGAAACTAATACAATCATTTGACTTATTAGGAACCTTTTAGTATTAAAGTAAAAATGTTTTGGATTGAATATATTTTAAACCATGTTTTTTTAATATAAAAGTGAGATTAAAGCAATTGGCTATTATTGTATTATAATGTGTGTTAAAAATATTAAATATGTCAATTGGGTTAAATAGGTTAAATGTTAAAATTGAGGAAGAGAAATCGTATTTTACTATCAGCTTTTGTGACAAAATATAAAATTTATCACAAAAAACAGGGGTAGAATGGTGACAAAAGAAGAAAATTCATCACAAAAGTAGGGCACTTTGGGCGATAAAACTAGGATTTTGGGCGACAAAATTTTAAAATTTGTCACAAAAACACTAGGGCAACGAAATTTGAATTTCATCACCAAAGGGTTACATACGGCGACGAATTTTTTTTTGGTCGCCCAAACTTTGTGCGACGGGGCTGAGGCGACGAATAGGGGACGAAACTCTTTTCGTCACAAACCACTTTGGGCGACGAAAAAACCACTTTCTGCGACGAACCTGTTTGTCACTAAAAACTGTTTTTCTTGTAGTGGTTGTTGCCTGGATTGCCTTTGCCACCTGGATACACGACATGGAAGATGTATCACCACCCTAGTGTCAACGGTTGAAACGATCA
The DNA here is from genome assembly GCA_037127255.1 of Persicaria tinctoria. NCBI lineage: Eukaryota > Viridiplantae > Streptophyta > Magnoliopsida > Caryophyllales > Polygonaceae > Persicaria > Persicaria tinctoria. The sequence continues at coordinate 48,521,306 of JBANSL010000006.1, read as the reverse complement.
GTTTGAATCGAGGCCGGATTACACGATACAAATTAATGGTACCGATGTTCGGATGGTGTTCGTGTGCTGCCCTACTAAGATTGCACTTTCAACTTTATCAACTTACTTTTATTCGTTGTTACTGTACTCGAATTTTTGATTATGTACTTGTAGTTTATTTTGTATTTATGTTATTATGCTGTTATTACGACCATCTTCTTTGTGAGTTCTTATTCCGAACCGGACCGGATTGCTCGACGAGGGATAAATATGTTCAAGTTTACGACTTTCGCTCGCCCGTTGTGCTCTCATCGCTCATCCCAGTCCGTACATGTCCACTGCTTTGCTGAACGGTGGACTATCCCACCGTTCCGTTCCGTTCCACTCAGGGGCGGATCCCGGACCGTCACTCCGGGGATACTTGAAGGTAAATTTTTCATCATTTCGAGAATGTTTAAAGGTAAAAAAAAATCTTTTGTAATTTAGGTACATTTTTGATCATTTCGAGAATGTTTAAAGGTAAAAAAAAAGTTCCTTTGTAATTTTTTTCCCGGATTGGGGATGCTTGACAAGAAATATTAAGAAATTAACACTAATTTTTTTTTTTTTTTGGGGGATTTTGTTTGGGGATGCTTGAGCATCCCAAACACAACACATGGATCCGCCCCTGGTACCACTCCACCGTGACATAAAACGGTGGGTTTGAATCGATATTTCGCGATACACAACCCATTGCGTCATATAGTGATGACCTAGGCTAATCCGTCATTAACAGCTTAATGACGGATTAGCCTAGGTCATCACTATATAACGCAGGGAGTTAATGATTAACTCATTACATTACACTGCAATGATTAGCGGGTGAACATAGCAAAAATTTGTGGTGAAAATATCAACCCTCATTTTGATTATATGGTGTAACATATATAGGATGAGTACTTGAAAACATACACAAATTCTCATATGAATTCAACAAATGAACTAATAATTAATAGATTTTCATCCAAAATTTTATCTAGATTATAATTTTTAATTTTAATCTAGAGTACGTATAAAATTAAGTTAGATTAAAAAGTAGACATAACAAACATGCCCTAATTAGCTTTAAGTATGGTTAATTTTGATTTGGTTAAATTTAGAATTTTTTTTTTTAAATGTTGGATATATGTCGCGCGGGTGGAGGCATACGAAGTATATTATAATTAAGTTGGGCCAATTTTGATTATATGGTGTTAACATATATAGCATGAGTACTTGAAAATATACAAATTCTCATCCGAAACAAATGAACTAACTATTAATATATACCCATGTATACAATAATTATATATAGATCTAGTCATGTATTTGGTGCTTAACACCAAGCACCTACATGAATCAACCTCTCCAGTATTTAACCTAAATCCATCCCAAAACTCCTAGCTAATTATCCTCACACTCCCTCATTACTTCATCCAAGATGGTCAACGCCATGTTGACTCCTCTCATATCCATTTTAACCACCCTCGTTACCACCACCATCAGCAGCCCCGTGCCTCCGACGACGCCCTTTCCGTCGCCAAGCCTTCATCATCCGCTGTGCATCTCCCAGCTGGCCCTCGTCAACCACGCCTGCGCCTCCATCCCCCTGACCCCACCCGCCATCGTGGCAGCCCCCTCGCCCCCTCCGCCTGGTGCCCCCTCCGGTGTTGAGGGGCTCGATGTGAAACCCAACCACCATGGCGGAGGCCACCACCACCAACACAGGGGCCACCATGGGGTGGGACCCGAGCTGCCGGCCGGAGTGAAGGTGGTGGAAACGGAGGCGCAGAGAGAGTGCTGTAGGTGGCTGAGGGCGTTGGATGTGACGTGCGTGTGCGATGTGCTTTTGTACTTGCCGGTGTTCATGTCGAAGCCCGCCCATAAGTACTCTGTGGTCGTGGATGAGTCGTGCGAGGTTAAGTATGAGTGCCCCGGCAGGAAATTTGGCTAATTCATTAATTAGCCCTTTGATTCATATATGTACTAATGCGATGATCAGTTATATATATTGATTTTGAGGTAATGGTGAATGCACTTTAATTTGAAGAACTTTAAGACGGAAACTCGATCGGAAACACGAAAACACATAATGATCGAGTATGCTTTTGTAGAAAAATAGGTGTTTCTCGATCAGTGTTAGAATTTTCGCCATCACGAATAACATACGAATGTCCTACTTACTATTGCATCCATTTGTTAATGTAATGCTAACTAAATCATGGTTCTAGACTTTAGGGGCTTTGGTTATATTATAACTTAGTCTAGGGGCTGATTATAACTTATACTCCCTCCGTTAATTAAAACTTGTCGTTTTAGACATTTGCACATTTTTTAAGAAAGCAAATAAAAGCAAACAAAAATACATTTATACCCCTAATTATTACTTTACTTTTCCACTTTATTGAAAACTACAACTAACAAACATCTAATCATGACAAGGGTAATTTTGGAAAGTGAACACCAAAATATCTAAAACGACATGTTTTTCTTAATAAGATTTTACTCCTAAAACGACATGTTTTTCTTAACGGAGGGAGTACTAAACATATATTATACTCTGCTAATAACATATACATATTATACATTAGAATTGCAAGTATCACACTTGTGATCATGTATAATACTTATATGCTATGGTTGAAGAGTTAAATGTATGTTATGTTATAATTTCGGACATTATAACATATGGGCCTTAAGCTTAAAGAGCCCAGCCCACCAAGGAAGCCCAACTCACCTCTTAGCTTGTCCGGTTGCCCTAAGTTGGAACGCGTCGTTTTTGCTTCTCCAGGCATGCCTATATAAGCCTAAGAGGTGGCTAGGGTTCCTCACTTGTTCACTCGGCTTCAGGTAATCCAAACAGAGAGAAAGAGAGAGAATAGAGCGGCAGCTAGGGTTTGGAGTGCGATCTTCCTTCTCCGGCCGTTCAACTCGGATCTGAGGCGGATCTCCGAGCGAGACCTCTAGATCCGACTCTGAAGAGCGACGCTGCACCTGTGTCTGGCGCTGGTTGTCTTCTCCGACGACCTCCGACTCAGATCTGGTTTCCGAAAACCAGATCCAGGGAGTTTCTTCGAAGCGCTTTACTATTTCTCCTCGTCTCTTGCTTTCTTACTTGCGATTACTTGTGTATGAGTTGTAATAAGCCCTAGATCTGTGTTGTTGTTAACCTAGCCCTGTAAACCTTCTTTGACTTAGTGGATTGAGCTCGAGTCTCCTCTTCTGAGGCTCCGTGGAAGTAGGGATCTCATCCCGAACCACGTAAAAATCCTGTTGTGTCATTTCTCGTTTACTGTTCTTGTTGTTACGACTTTCGATCTAGATCTTGAGGTTTCCGATCTGTGAAATCTTGAGTCACCGGATCTACAACGTGGTATCAGAGCCCTTGGTTTTCTGTTTGCTGCTAGATCTGGCTTTTGGTCACCTGTTCTTGACCTTCTGGCTTCTTGAGATTTGAGTGCTTAGGGTTTTCCGTAGATAGTTAGCCTTGTGCTCGTTTCTCTATACAAGATCCTTTAAACCGTTTCCGCTCACCTGTTTTCCATACTAACTCTTGCTGTCTTGTTTTCTCAGGTACCAAAGATAATGGAAAACGCTTTGAAAATCAAACCCTTTGACAAGGTCATTGACTTTGCCATGTGGCAAGTCAAGATGAGGGTCGTGCTAATCAAGGAGGGATGTTGGAAGGCTGTCAAAGGAACAACAACCGCATCCACCGTCGCTACAACCACTCCAGGCACCAAGGATGAGGTGGCAGACTCTGAATCCTCTGAAACGAAGAAGGGAAAAGGAGTCAAGGTAGACAAACCTTCACCATCCGAGGAAGACCTGGAGCTGGACTTGAGGGCGCACTCGGAGATTATGCTACGGCTCACTGACGGCATAGCCCGTCAGGTGGTAAGACACTCATCCGCTTCCTCACTATGGCATGCCCTGGAGGAGCTTTTTCTATCTAAGTCTCTGCCCTCCAGGATTTCTTTACTGTGTCGCTTGTTTACTTTCAAGATGAATACCCAACTTACTTTGGATGATAACTTGGACAAATTTTTAAAGATGTCACAAGAACTTGAAAGATGTAATGATGAGATTAAAGACTCTCACCAGGCCATTCTCCTGCTTAATTCCTTACCCTCTCAGTTTGACAATTTTAAAGATGTTATCAGTTTAGCCGAGATGAATTATCTAAGGACAAACTCATTGAAGCTATCATTGAAAAGAATGAGATAATGAAAGTCTTTAAAATAAAAGGGCTCAAAACTGACAGAAATGATAAACCTGATAAACCCGAGGTTATGTTCACCAAAGGTAAGGATAAGAAGTGTAACAAAAATAAGAAAAATAAAAAGGATAAAAAGGAGAATGGTAAAAGTGACAAGCATGACAAATCTGACCCTAATTCTAAGTGTAACTACTGTGGTAACTTGGGTCACTGGGCTAAAGATTGTAGAAAGAAAAAACGTGCTGAACAGCTTGCCAAATCAAACCAAACTGAACTTTCTGCCTCTGTTCTTGAATGTATGAAAGATTGTCCTGCTGAATTGTTTATGTGTACTGAGATTTCTGATCATATGCCTGATTCTTGGATACTTGACTCTGGATGTACCATGCATGCTACTCCATGTGAACATTATTTTAAACATTTAGATAAAACTGCTTTTGGTGATGTTATGCTTGGTGATGATACCTCTCTGAAAATCATGGGAACTGGAGATGTTCCACTTCTTATGCATGATGGTTGTATTAGAGTCTTTACCAATGTTAGATGGGTCCCAAGCCTTAGGAGAAGCTTAATGTCTGAATCTGCTCTTGAAGAACTTGGTTGTGATGTGAATTCTAAAGATGGACTTAGAACTGTCACTAGAAATGGTAGGATTATCATCAAAGCTGTTAGGAGAAAAAGGTTATTTCATATCCTTGCTTCTAAACCTGAGATTAATGCTGCTATAAGTTCTGAGCATATGACATTGCATGATACTCTGACATGGCATAACAGGCTTGGGCATATAGGCAATAAGGGTCTCATGCATTTACATAAACATGGTTTGTTGCCTAAGAAACCTGCTGAGATTAAATTTTGTGAAAATTGTATCTTTGGTAAAGCTGCTAAACTTAAATTTCCTAAATCATCTTATGTTGCTAATATTCCTTTAGAATATATACATAGTGACCTTTGGGGACCTTCACCAGTCCCCACTACAAGTGGTATGGGATACTTTATCAGCTTTATAGACCACTTCTCAAGAAAGGTATGGGTTAGTTTACTTAAAACCAAAGACCAGGCCTTTGAAGCCTTTAAAAGGTGGAAGGTCATGGTTGAATCCAAATCCAACCATAAAGTCAAATGTCTTAAGACAGACAATGGTTTGGAATTCTGCAATAAGGAATTTGATTCCTATTGTTCAGAATTGGGCATTAAAAGGCATCTCACTGTCCCTGGTACACCACAGCAAAATGGGACAGTCGAGAGAATGAACAGGACCTTATTATAAAAAACAAGATGTATGCTTATCTCCTCTGGGTTGAAAAACACCCTATGGGGAGAAGTTGTTATAACAGTTGCATATCTTATTAATAGGTCCCCTTCTAGTGTCATTGACTTTATAACACCCCAGCAGAAATGGACTGGAAAAACTCCAGCTCTCCATTATCTCAAACCATTTGGGTGTGCAGCATATCCTTTTATTTCACAGGGCAAGCTGCAACCCAGAGCACTTAAGGGTATTCTCTTAGGATACCCTGAAGGTGTAAAGGGGTATAGGGTCCTCTTGCTGCAAGCAGGACCTTATAAAGTAATAACAACTAGAAGTGTCAAATTTAATGAAACTGAGTTCCCTTTGAAAAACAAACTAACTACTTTCTCTGAGATTGCAGGTACCAATGAACAAACTTTAAGCTGGACAAATAAAGATGACAATTCAGAACACTCTAACGAAGATGAGTACGACACTGGAAGAGTGCCTATGACTGCTTGGAAAAAGACACACTCAACATTACAAGGGGCAACTCCAGTACTTCCCATACCAGAAGAAGAAGAAGAAGATGAAGATCAGGCTGAGGAACCCCCTACACTTTCCTCCCCCTCTTCTTCTCCCTCTATTTCGAATTCTGGTGATGTAAATGGCCTGTCTAAAGACTCTCACGTAGAGTCCTCTGTTTTCTCCTCAACCCCTTCTGATTCTCATGCATCTGCATCTGCTATATGTGCTGCATCTACATCATCTGAACATGTTGCATCTGATATTACTTCTATGCCTAATCTGCATGACTATCAGCTTACTAGGGATAGAGAACCTATGACCATTATACCAAATAGGAAGTACAGTTATATTGTTGAGTATGCTTTCTTATCTGCTGAGCATGTTAGGCATCCCTCACTCCAAACTCTTATGAGTCAGCCATAAAAAATGGCCATTCCAAGCAATGGTTAGAAGCTATGAAAGAGGAAATGTGATCGATGTACACCAACCAGACTTGGTCATTGGTCCCTCGTCCCTCGAAAACCTGTCTTATAGATTCTAAATGGATCTATAGGATAAAAGAAGGTCTCAAGCCCTATGATCCTCCAAGGTTCAAAGCAAGGCTTGTAGCCAAAGGGTTTTCACAGATAGAGGGTATTATAGACTATAACGATATCTTTGCTCCCGTAGTTAAGTATAAAACCATGCGACTTATGCTTTCTATGTGTGCTGTTTTTGATTGGGAATTAGAACAAATGGATGTTAAAACTGCTTTCTTACATGGTACTCTAGATAAAACCATATACATGAAACAACCCAAAGGCTTCATTAGCAAAAGCCGACCTGATCACGTATGTTTACTAAAAAGGTCCATTTACGGATTGAAACAATCCCCACGTCAATGGAACCTTAAGTTTGATACTGTGATCAGGAAGCTTGGGTTTCATAGAAGTAGTTATGATACATGCCTTTATTTCAAGTATATTGCTTCTAAATCTCCTTTATATGTTTTACTTTATGTTGATTACATGCTGCTTATAAGTAGTTCTATGTTGCTCATTAGTAATACTAAAAAGGATTTGAAGAAATACTTTGACATAAAAGATCTAGGTAGTGCTAAGAAGATTCTTGGCGTAAACATAATTAGAGACCGACCTCACAAACAGTTATGGTTATCCCAAGATGACTATATCCTTAAAGGGTTGAAGAGATTCAACATGGTCACCTCTAAACCTACTTCCATACCCTTAGGAGGGCACCTAGAGCTTACCAAAAAATCTTGTCCAACCAAACCCGAAGATATCAAGGAAATGGCTAGGATCCCCTACGACGTAGCAGTAGGATCCGTTATGTATGCTATGTTGTGTACCCGCCCTGACCTAGCTTTTGCTATCAGTGCCTTAAGCCGTTTTATGTCTAATCCTGGAAATGATCACTGGACTGCTATGAAATACTTACTTCGTTACCTTTCTGGCACTAAAAATCTATGTTTGCATTATGGTTTGCATAATCCCATACATCAGTTACATGGATTTGTAGATTCAGACTATGCCAGCAACAAGGATAATAAAAAATCCACGACTGCCTACTACTATACGTGGGCTGGGAATTGGATTTCGTGGAAATCTCAACAACAAACAGTGGTTGCTTTATCATCAACGAAAGATGAATATATGGCCGCCACTAAGGCCACCAAAGAAGCTATTTGGCTTAAAGGGATACTAAAAGAGGTTCTCCAAAGAACCCTGATGCCTGTCTTACACATGGACAGTCAGAGTGCTCTATATCTCTGCAAATATCCGATGTACCACGAACGCACTAAACACATCGACGTCCATTTCCACTTTGTGAGGAACATGGTTGCTGCAGGAGAAATGGACGTTAAGAAGATCAAAGGAGATGTAAACCCTGCTGACTTTGGAACTAAAATCGTACCTCCTGACAAATTTCTTTTTTGCAGGGACTATCTCCATCTTGGAGATCCACCATGACGAACAAGTACTGAGCCGATGAAGATTTAAGAGTCGAAGACACAAGCATAATCCACTATAGTTGAATTTGGAATACAAAAGCCTAGAACCTAGATTAGGAGGGCAAATTGTAATGCTAACTTAATCATGGTTCTAGACTTTAGGGGCTTTCGTTATATTATAACTTAGTCTAGGGGCTGATTATAACTTATACTAAACATATATTATACTCTCCTAATAACATATACATATTATACATTAGAATTGCAAGTATCACACTTGTGATCATGTATAATACTTATATGCTATGGTTGAAGAGTTAAATGTATGTTATGTTATAATTTCGGACATTATAACATATGGGCCTTAAGCTTAAAGAGCCCAGCCCACCAAGGAAGCCCAACTCACCTCTTAGCTTGTCCGGTTGCCCTAAGCTGGAACGCGTCGTTTTTGCTTCTCCAGGCACGCCTATATAAGCCTAAGAGGTGGCTAGGGCTCCTCACTTGTTCACTCGGCTTCAGGTAATCCAAACAGAGAGAAAGAGAGAGAATAGAGCGGCGGCTAGGGTTTGGAGTGCGATCTTCCTTCTCCGGCCGTTCAACTCGGATATGAGGCAGATCTCCGAGCGAGACCTCTAGATCCGACTCCGAAGAGCGAAGCTGCACCTGTGTCTGGCGCTGGTTGTCTTCTCCGACGACCTCCGACTCAGATCTGGTTTCCGAAAACCAGATCCAGGGAGTTTCTTCGAAGCGCTTTACTATTTCTCCTCGTCTCTTGCTTTCTTACTTGCGATTACTTGTGTATGAGTTGTAATAAGCCCTAGATCTGTGTTGTTGTTAACCTAGCCATGTAAACCTTCTTTGACTTAGTGGATTGAGCTCGAGTCTCCTCTTCTAAGGCTCCCTGGAAGTAGGGATCTCATCCCGAACCACGTAAAAATCCTGCTGTGTCATTTCTCGTTTACTGTTCTTGTTGTTACGACTTTCGATCTAGATCTTGAGGTTTCCGATCTGTGAAATCTTGAGTCACCGGATCTACAGTTAATTTATCCATCTCTGTTTTAATTTAAAACTGTTAGAAATGGAGTTGAGGTGAATGTTTGGGATGATAAATGGATTCTGAGGCCCTCGAGTTTCAAAGTGGTGGGAAGCTATCGGGGGGACCTCCGGGTAGTGGACCTAATCGATTGGCAGGCGGCTAAAGCTACCATGTGACGCAGATGTGGTGTTGGGCATTAGTTTGGTCTCACCAAGTAGTCCCGGTCATTTGATTTGGTACAACAACAGGAGTGAATTGTTTACCGTTCGGAGAGCCTACCATATGCAACTAGAGAAAAGGAGGGCAGAAGAGGGAGGAGTGGGCCGGTCGGAAAGTCAAGAGAGGGAGAGGGCTTGGAAGGCTTTATTAATAACGCGGATAATACCAAAACTAAGTCCTTTGCTTGGAGAGGGCTGCAAGGGAAGTTCTTCCATGCAAAACAAACCTAGCGAAACGAAGGAATACGGAGGACGAGCAATGTGATTTGTGTGGGAGACAAGAGTCGGGATGTCATGCTTTATATGAGTGCAGCCCGCCGAGGAAGGTTTGAAAATCAGTGCCTAGATTGGTTAAGTACTGGACGGGTACAAGGAGTGTTTTTCAGACTTTTCTGCCGGTCTTCGCACAGTGCTCGAAACAAGACAGACAATGGTGGGTGGTGCTAATATGGAAGATTTGGCAAGCGAGGAACAAACGGATCTTTGAGGGTATCACCATGGACCCAGGAGTGGTTGCCCGTCAGGCCACGAAGCTCCTTGTAGACTACCGGAGTTACAATGACCACACTATAGCAGAAAGGCCAAGAAGGGGAATCGATGAGGAGCGACGATGGAAAAGGCCGAGGCAAGGCGTGGCTAAATTAAATTGTGATGCGAGCTTGCCTCAGGGGGGAGGAGTTGATATCGGGTTTGTGCAGAGGAGGGATGATGGAACCTTCATAGCTGCGGGACACCGGATGGTTCAAACCACTAGTGATATTGAGGTCGCGGAGGCTGAGGCAGTTAGGTGGGCTGTGAGATTTGCGGAGGAGAGAGGGTTGCAAGACGTGCATATTGAGTCTGATTGTGCTCCATTAATGTCAAAGTTTGCTGAGGGATTCCAAGGGAGAGGAACACTGGCTGCGCTGGTCAGGGACATTCGGAAGGAGGCTCAAGGATTTAGATCGATCACCTGGTCACATGTGAGAAGGGAAGGAAATTCTGTAACACATAAATTAGCTACTAGCAAACTGATTAATTCAACTTTGTTTTTTAGGTTAGATAAATTACCGCAAGACATTGTTAGTGCTATTATTGATGATATGAAATGAAGCGATCAACTTGTTCTTAAAAAAAAACTGTTAGAAATTGTTAAAGATTTACCCTGATCCTATTTTGTATATTGTTCATATATTTTTTTATCTTCTTATTGTAGATAAGATTTAGTAGAGATCTAGATTTACCCTAGTTCTCTCCTTGTAATTATTTATACTCTCAATCAATAGAAAGAATGAATCATCTTCTTCCACAAATTACAACGTCTTACATGGTATTAGCCTAAAAACACATACTTCGATCCTCTAATCAGCATGGCTGCCCAATCGACTTCCCCTACCCAAATCTTGTTCTCTGCCTCTTTTGATGGCACCACCACTCCTAATTTTCATCTCCCCAACTTTGTAATTCGCCTTGACAGAAGCAATTACTCTCTCCGTTGGATTCATTTATGACCAAATTACCCCCGCCTTCGCCCACCATCCCATCCTCCCCGCCGACTCCTAATCCTAAGTCGACGTCGGAATCCTCCTCGATAGTGACTTATCCTACCGCTGAGACACCTAACCCAGCCTATCGGGCGTGGGTTCGTGATATCCACTAAAGTAACCATGTTTTTATGCACATTTTAGTTCCTTATTCTGAGTACATTGCATATTTCGGGTTGGGAATATGTTAAACTTGTGTAGTATAAGCTTATTTGTCAATTACAAAGGTCTACACGAGTTTTGGTTTAATATTGCAGAATTTGGAGCTATTCCGGGACGAAACCAAAAGGGAGAGACAAAGGCACGGTTCTACTCGATGTTGGCTAGCACCACTCGAAGTCGACTACAGTAGGAGAACGGACTTGATTGAGGATTAAAGACGAAGGTCACTTGAATACAACGATTACTCGATGTCGAGCACAATACTCGACATCGACCACAACAGAGATCCACTCGAGTCCGATGAAGAGAGTAGCACTCGAGGAGCATGAAGAGCACTCGACGTCGAGTACACCTACTCGACGTCGACCAAACCTGGAGCCTTACACGAGCTCGGCGAGGAGAAGTTGCTTGAAACGCTGAAGACAACTCGAGCTCGAGGACCCTACTCGATGTCGACTACTCTGGTCGACGTCGACTACACTGTTTTTGGGCCGCGAGTCCATTGGGCCAATTCGAGGGTGTGAGGATTACTTGGGCACGAAGCAAGGCCGGATATACAACGTTTTTATCAAGTTCTATCTATGAAATAAAGGATTTATCCACCACATGAATATTTAGATTTTTCACTTTTAGATTAATGTTTCTTTTATCTAAATTTATATCTTTAGGGTTAGATAGAGCTTTGCTTACCTTGACTAGCAAGGATTAAAGTCTATAAATAAAGCCTATGGGGATAGTTTTTTATTCATTCCAATTTAGAGAGAAGAGAAGAGGTAGCGAGTAGGAGAAAGAGAGAGAGGCCGAGTGGAGCAAGGAAGCGAAAGTTGTCTGGCTTTGTTCGGTTTATACTTTCTTTTATTTTATTAATGAAATTTAGTTATTTATCTTTTATTGATATTTGCTATGATGATGAGTGCTCACTCATCATCATAGCAAATATCAATAAAAGAGAAATAACTAACACAGGACACGGACACGGGAAGACACGGGGAAACGGCAATTTCAAAAAACATAGGACACGGACACGGCAAATATATATGATATATATATCATTTTAAAGGTCATGCAAAGATGTATACATTTATACTAATAAGAGCCACCTAGATGTTAAGACCAATGAGATATAAATAAATAATCATATAACATTTCAAATCAAAATATATACAAATAAACATTGCTAAGTCTAAAAATAAATAAAAGTATAGAGAGGAAGTGGTCCACCGTCATGTCTTGTTACCCCCCTCCTGCTATTCTGCTAACTATATCAAGTTATCAACATAATCCCAAAGTGGTCCACTCCACCTCCACGTTCTGTTTCAAAGAAACACCCCCTCTACTACCTTCATTAGTTTGTGATCCTGAACCATCATATATCAATTTCTAGATCCTACACCTAAATCTCATATAAATTGAAATCAAACATCACTCAATCAAAGTAACCCTAAATCTGAAAATAAATCAAGGTATAGAGAGGGAATGTGATGGGGAGATAAGAGTTGAAGGAAGATTGATAGGAACGGCACTCGTTTGTGTTCAGAAAGCCCGACGATCGACGATGGCTGGTGCAGATCGAAGAACGGCGGTGGCTAGTGTAGAACAACGCTCGGTGGTGGCTAGTGCAAAAGGACGCTCAAGAAGAAAAGGGCAAAGGTTGATAGCTGGGTTTGTTTTTTTCTTTTTTATTTTAATTATGAACCGGGTTTTTTTTAATTCCAAACCGTGTCCATTATTTGTGAACCGTGTCCAAGGCGTGTCCATCGCGTTTCCATACGTGTCCGAAGTTTGACCATTTCTTGACCGTTTCTTGACTGTGTCTTGACCGTGTCCAAGCGTTTCCGAGGTGTTTCGTGTCGTGTCCGTGTTTCCGACACGACATTGTGCCCTACATAGGCGTTTCCGTGCTACATACAGAGTGAGCAGTCCACCTACTTCTGGGGTCGGGGTGAGCCCGACGGTAGCCTTGCATGTTTAAGGTGAATATTTGACCTTTATTATGTTTTGATCATCCATTGTCTTTTGTATGTTTATTACCTATTTAATAGAGATTCAGGTTAACCGCTTGGATTATAAACATAAAATTGGTAGATATAGTTAGGGTTTCTTGAGAGAGTTGTCTAATTGTTGGAAAAGGCAAAAACTTGTTCCTTTGATGTGATTGCATCATTATTTCCCTTTATCTTGCCTTATGCATGCTTGGTTATCGTTGTTGCAAACCCTGATCTTGGAAGTTTTCTTTTACCTTGTTTATTCTGAAATTTTCAATTCGTTTCATTACTGTTTTCTACTCGACATCGACTACTTCTAGTCAACGTCGACTACTAATATTCAATCGAGCAAGATCGTTGCTTGTGTCTGTCTCCGCAGGTACTCGAGATCGACCAGACTTACTCGAAATCGACCACCTACTCGAAGTCGAACAGCCTTCCTGCTTGCTCGACATCGACTGTACTGACCCGTGTTGACTACACCTAGTTGAGGTCGAGTACTTCTATGGTCGATCACCATTCGTGAGATTTGCCTGCTACCTAAGGATCCGCTGACCATCTTCCTCGAGGATCGATCCTGACTTCCTATTGCTACATCGGGAGGAAGTCTTGAACTTTATTTGCGTGGGCATAATCCAGTTTGATTTATATTCTTATTTATTGAACTTGATTTCCTCCTACAACAGTTCGCAAGGGTCGTCTTGTCCTCCTCTGGATTCTTTCCACCCTCACCACACCCATGTTGGGCCATGTCGCTAGAGCCACCACTATTGCCGAGGCATGGGAAATTCTGGCATGGATGTTCCATGCTCAATCCACGGCTCGTCAGATGCATCTTCGTCATCAATTTCCGACCTTAACCAAATGATCGATGTCGGTCCTTGATTATGTTGAGAAGAAGTGATCTATAGCGGATGAACTCGTTGAATCCTTGTGCGTTGTTGCTGACATCGACCTCGTCTCCTAGCCTACATCCTTTATGGTTTTGGCAGTCAATTTGCCTCCTTTCGGACTGCACTCGGCATCAACCCAACCCCGATATCATTTGATGATCTTCCAGGATTCGTTCTTCAGGAGGAACAACACATCGATAAAGACAACAAACTATCGACCCTTGGCCTAGACATCTTTCAACACTCGACCAACACAACCTCCAGGGGTCACAGGCGCGGCATGGTCCCTGCAGATGGCCAGCCCTCGGCTGACGGGGGTCCCTCTTCTGATCGGTCTTATTCTCGGCCTACATGCCATATTTGTGGAAAGCTAGGTCATGAAGCTTTCAATTGCTTTGGTCATCTCAACCTCAACGAGTTTTCAGTGACAAACCGTCATGTTACAATTGCTATTGGGCGCTCTGACAGGCCTTCTCAAGGCTCCACTCGAGGCGCATACACCGTTGTCTGCCAGTCCGAGCCTCAGGACCCATGGATAATTGACTCCGGCGCCAATTCTCATGTCACTAGTGATCTTGGTGGTCTTCAATCTCACACCAACTATGATGGTACCGATAACTTGGATGTCGGCAATGGTATGTCCTTACCTATTACTCATTTTGGTCAATCGGTTCTTCCTATCATGCATGTGGCTTCTCCTTTAAGACTGAACAATATTTTGCCTGATATCTCCAAAAACTTATTAAGTGTTTCTCGCTTAACTATTGATAACCCTGTATACCTTGAATTTCATGCCAACTTTTGTCTTGTGAAGAATCTGCAGGGGAAAATCCTTCTAAGAGGAACCGTTGAGAATGGTCGCTATCGTCTCCCTCGTCTGTCCAAGTCTGTTTTGTCTATCCTGAGTCGTCCAGTTGCTCTCGTGGGTGAACGAGCCTCCCTTGAAGTTTTGCATCATCGGTTCGCTCATCCTCATGAGTCTATTATTCGTCATCTTATTTCGAGTCATCATCTTCCAGTTTTGTCAAATAAATTGGCTCCAGTCTGTAGCTACTGTCACCTTGGTAAGAGTCACCGTCTTCAGCTCCCTTGTCGGTCGTCCACGACAGCCAAACCCTTTGCACTTATTCATTATGATGTATGGGGTCCTTCCCATGTCTTGTCTACTTCAAGATACTCATATTATTTAAGCTTTATAGATGATTATTAAAAGTTCGTCTGGATTTAATTATTTCATGTCTTGAAAATCTCAAGTCTTTTCTATTGTTGAGACATTTATAAAACTCATTCAAACACAATTTTCAACTACCATCAAAGCATTTCAAATAGATTGGGGGGATGGGGGTAAGTATCAAAATGTGTCCATATAATGTTACATAAACTTGGAATCATCCACCGGGTTTCTTGTCCATATACCCCTCAACAAAATGGATCATCCAAAAGCAAAAAAATAGAGTGATTGTTGAAAGGGGACTGGCCTTATTAGCTCATGCTCATCTACCACAAAAATTCTGGGATCAAGCCTTTCATACATCGATCTATTTGTCAAACCGCGTGGTCACCCCCAACTTGGCCTACACATCCCTTTTTTCCAAACTCTACTGGAACACTCCAGACTATAGCCTTCTCAAATCCTTTGGGTATCGGTGTTATCATTTTCTGAGGCCTTACAATCATTCCAAGTTGGATTTTTGGTCTCTTCCATGTATCTTCTTATGCTACAATTCCAAACATAAAGGTTATCTTTGTTACCATGTAATCACTGGTCGATCTTTTGATCAAGCGAGTGTAATGCTTGCAGTATATCCCTCTGACACATCTCTCTTCATCTTCTCCATGGCATTGTATATTGTAAGATATCGATCACACATTCACTGTTATCAATTTTGAAACCACGCAAGACATTGCGAGGTCTTGTTCCGATTGTAGCATCACGACAAACCTTCTTCTATTGTGTGACTGTTCGGTAGTCGACATAGGCATGGCCATATAAATTTTCTAGGAGGTCATGATTATGGGACCCGCATAGGACCTGTATTGTCCAATTGTCATTACTGTGTTGTTGACTCTCAAGATCAAATTCACACCCTATTTTCCTAGACGTCACTACCCTGGTCAATGCAGAGGGAATCCAAATCGATGTTCGGTGGTTCCCTATGGTCATCGTAGTGCTCACACACTAATCTAAAGGTTTAAAATCCGGTATGTTTGTTCTTCCATGACCGGTGTATCACGAGAAACATGTTTTTTTGCACCGCCCACATAACGAGTCCACCCCTTCATATTCTTCTAGTTGTACAACACCCCGACAAGCTGAAACATCGACGAATAATCGGTGTCTCCTTTCAAAGGTTGGTGTTGACTCTACATTATAGTGGATTACAAAATTTATTAATTATTACTATAATAAACATATTGGTTACGAATCTTCTATAACCTATATCAAATGTCATATTTATAAAAGAACATATTTGTTTCGAATATTCTATAACCTATATCAAATTTCATTTTACAACTACAAACTCTATTAGTAGATTCGGTATATAAATGCCAATATCAAATGTCATATTCATACAAGAACCTATATCAAATGTCATTAACCAAGAAATTACCATTATTGCATCATTTCCACTGTTCAATCACATTGGCGTCTGTTGGTGGACGAGGACAAGCTCTGGTGACGAAACTGAGCTTGTTCTGGGCGAGCAAGGAGACCTCAAAAGAACGACGCCAGGGACCATATTTTCGATCAGAAAGGAGACTTGTGGATAGGATGTAATTGGGATTATCCGAATGATGAAGATAAAGGGCATCACTGCGATCAAGCGATGCAGCAGAAAAGGAAACATTAGGAACATGCCCGCCATTGATGAGCGGAAGAAAACCTAGACTGATACCATGTAAGAATAGGAAGATTTGTTCAAAACTCACTACAAAAAAAAATTGTATTAGCTACCCAACTTTAGATACGGCATGATTTTGCCGTCACAAATGCAGCTTTTTGCCACGGGTGAGCGACGACATCGACAGTATCTCTAGCCTTTACGACCGCAAGACAACGCCGTAGCAAAATTACACATTTTTACAAGGAGAAAAAGAGTTTTTTTTTTATATAAAAAAAGGCTTAAACCTAGATCTCAATCCCTCTTCTCTCTCCCTCGTTCACACTGGTCGCCTCCAACCCCTCCAGTCTCTCAGCCTGTGTGTGAATACAGATCCTGATTTCCTCCTCCCAACGAACCTAGATCTATATCCCCTTTCTCTATCCCTCCTTCATCCTCTCAAATACCCCTTCTTCTTTCTCACGCCTCTCCTCTTCCTCTCGAGATATCAATCTCTGTCTCACGTCTCTCAGATCTGCCTCCAACCCCTCCAACCTCTCAGATTTGTGTGTGTATTGCTTGCTCCCTTCTGATGTCGATGTTTGAAGGCCGAAACCTCTCAGATCTGTTGTGTATCGCTTGCTCTCAGATCTGCCTCGAACCCCTCCAATCTCTCAGAAAGGTGAAGTCGTCGCCAACGTAGCCTTTAAAGGTTTGTTCTTCTCCTCTATTATAGTATTAAATCTGAGTTAGGGTTTACATTTTGTGAGATTCTAGTTTCAGTTTAGGGTTTATTTATAGTTGGTGGTGTAGAATAACTCATAAATCGGAAACGGGGCTTCAACATGAACTCGTTTTATACGCCGTAAGTGCAGCCAACAGTTGTCTGGTGTTGTTTGTAGGGCTTAAACACTTGGACCCTAATCGCGAAGCTTCCAAAAGGCTCTTCAGCAGAAGAAGGAAATTTCCAAACGATTGGGTCTTCCTCTCATCCACGCCAATCTAATGAGGTTGTTTCAATCTCTATATGTTTTTTTTTTGCATCATGGTTTTCTTTCAATTGTTCCTAATTGTTGATTTTAAGTTCAGTCATGCTCATCTTCTATTTGAAAAATGATATTCGGTTTTTTAGGATTTGTAGTTGCGTTAGCCTTATCTCCTGTTTAGGCAATTCTTATTGATGGGTGCTTGGTAGGGTTTTTAGTTTCCGATGGGTATTGTGGCTATCATTTTAAAGGTGCAAGCTTTTTTTTTTTGTGGAAAAGATAAAGATCTTTCCAGAAAATATAGTCACTTTAACAATTTGGGGCTTGCGAGAATTCAGCAGAGTATACAATAAGATTTTTTTATCAAGGGTTTACATCTCATGTTTATATTATCTTGGGGTTTTAGTTGCTTGTTGCCAATGGGAGGGTCATGAATGTTACAAGTGTTCAGAAACAAATTATCATGGGTTATTAGTTTATTTCCATTATCAATTTACTTATCAAATTGTATCATTGAAAAGAAAATTCACTCCTTGATGAAAGGTGGTTAAAATTAGAAAATGCACACTAGGAACTGCTGATGAACATGATTTCTCTCTGAAGTGAAAATAGATGCATCAATTTGGAGTAATTTGTGTGAAGATAGATGCATGAGTCTGGGATGTTGAGTTAGAGGACCTAGAGGTGATATTACTTGCCTTCTCATGGTTTTAAAGTCAAGCATGAATGTTGACAGGATATACTCTGCATTACTTCTCTAGACAAAATTTTGTTTGCATTAGTTTCTCTTTAGTTCTTTTAGTTCAAGTTTTTGTTTTGCATATTACATCTTGTTTTTTTATTTATGACATGATATGCATGTGTTTCCTGTATTTTAATTTGCCTTGGTGCATATGCATATCATATTTTACCATTCTGATTTATATTTATATCTGCAATAATTTGCTTCTCCCTTAATGAACAAGGGGTTGGGGTTTAATTGTATCACCAGATAGCTTCTTTCTGATCCCCTATGGCCTTAAATATATATGGTTTGTTTTATAATGCTTTATAGGCAAATTAGTAACATGATTGCATTGACTTTCTTCCAGATTGAGGAGTATAATCTATTGACTTAAGGAGCGAGCTTCGGGAAAAAAAGATCAAGAACTAGAACATATTGTAAGTATTTGCACATTAGGCCAAGAGTTTTAGTATACCAACTAGTGGTTTCTACGGTGTTGTGATTGTACGAGGATATAAACTTAAGCAATAGAATTTGATTCCTCTTTGTTATAATTCTATAGATTTATATGAGAACCATTATTCATTACAAGGAATGTTTTATTAGCTGGTAGACCATATTTATGCATAAAATTTTCAATGACATAAGCTTAAGGCTACTTGGCTTGATCAAGCTTACTTCACCCAGTTTATATGTTTATATACAATCCCTTATTCATTACAAGGAATGATTTATTAGCTTGTATGTTTGATTTGCATCAGCTTGAAAATTTGGAGAGAGATAGTGCTTGATTTGATTAGTTCTTTTAGCCAGAATTTCTAATGTTAGACACCTTAAATTGTATAAAGACTGGTAAGTTTATTAATGACGTTAACGAAGAGCCTTAAAAGCTTCAGCCTTCAAGGATCTAGCCTTCAAGACTAAGTTTATATTTCTGCTTCCTTGGTGATGCAGGTTTCTTAAAATGGTTTGACAAGCTCTTTACGTGAGTACTAGTCTCAGATCTCTGATTAGGGCTTCGATATCTTTATGTTCTGGAAAGTTTCCTAGGTTGTCTGCAGCTGTGCTATAGGTTTTCTTGTTAATACACGTACCAACCAATGTGATTGATTTCCCCTTCTCATCTCTAGTTTGTCATATAGTTGGTAAATTAATGAACCTTATGAACATGTGTTCATAGTTAGCTTCACCTTTTTTTCCGTATACTGAACATATTTACATGCTGCAGTATATGTGTTATGTTGCTTCAAGGTTAGTTAATAAAGTTCGTCCTGTGCTATATTTTAGTAACCCAAGCAAGGCTACAACGAAACCTTTTGTACCTTGTTACGATTTAGATGCTCAGCCTCCTGCAATGCATTCTCAGGTGAGCATTCATACACTAGAATTCAGTTGTGAAGTTAGACTTTCAACTACGCTTTTATTTTGCTTTTGCGCTTTTTGCCATGTTGCTTTGTCTTGAAACTTCTATTTGTTAAATGATAAATTTGAAATTGAAGATGGGATGCATAAATGCACGTGGTCACATGTCTTTCCCACTCGTCTAACTTATTATATTGGTTTTAGGATGGCAATGGTGGATACACCCAATATAGTCCACCTTGGTTTTATGAATGAAGTTCTCTTTCTTCTTCTTTCTTAATTGTCTTCTAATTCTTTTCATTTTACTCTCGGTTTCTACTGCTTTTCCGTGGTTCTTTTAGTGGATATTATTGTCTTTGCTTTATTTGCCTATATCATTTAGTTTAGAAATGTATGACCATCCTATTTTGATTAAACGAGCTCGTAACTTCCAAACAGTCGTCTATACTACTAATGAACTAAGGTTTTACAGACTTCACACTAGGATAACAAAGCTTACACTTTTCCTTGTCTAATTAGCAAGTAAATAATCACTAGAAGGTGCTTTGTAATTTTTAAGCCTATTAGCTCAACTGGTAGAGCGATGTAACACATCGATGCGGGTTCAAATCCCGCATAGGCTACTATTATAATTTTTTTTTAATTTTAATAAACCCATTAGCAACGGGATATTTACCGTCGCAAAAAAGGGTAATGTTGTGCCAAGATGGAAAATGGCGGGAAAAAGTATTTGCTACGGTGAATTCCATCGCTAAATATTATTTGCTACCCCAGAGCTAGCGACCGACGATTTGTCGTCGCATAGCTGTCGCAAAAAAGTATTTGCGACGGCAACCCTAGATTTTGCGACGGAAAAGTGCCGTTTCTAAAGCAATTTTTTTTTGTAGTGAGTGTTCCATTGATTCATCGTATATTGTGATTACAAAACTGAGCAATTTATACACAGATTTTTCTTTTTGTGCAAGCCACACCAATTTGCTTAAAGAACAAAACTGGTTTAGCAACTAACTAAACATACTTAGTAACTAATCACATAGTCAACAACCCCCCTCAAGCTAGAGGTTGGGACAACCCAAGCTTGGAAAGAATGTACTTTTGTTGCTGTGAAGGAAGAATTTTGGTGAGAATGTCTCCAAGTTGCTCAGAAGAAGTAACATATGACAAGCTAAAGGGGCCTTCCATTACTTTGTCCCTTGTAAAATGGCAATCCACCTTAATGTGTTTCGTGCGTTCATGAATTACTGGATTGGTGGCAATCTAAATGGCTGAACGATTATCACAGAACAACAGAACCGGAGTTATGTGGCTCACAGAGAACTCCTGAATAAAACACACGAGCCATGTAATTTCAGTGGTTGCATTCTCCATTGCCCTGTATTCAGACTCAGATCTACTACGAGAAACCACAACTTGCTTCTTAGACTTCCAACTAATTGGAGATGATCCAAGAAAAATGATGAAACCAATGATAGAGCGTCGAGTTATGGGACAAGATGCCCAATTTGAGTCTGAAAAAGCCTTCAAAATAGGTGATGAACATCCATTGAGGAGAATGCCTTGACCGACAGTCCCTTTCACACAGCGAAGTGTGTGGTGTAAAGCATCCCAATGAGTAGTAAGAGGAGTCTGTATAAACTGACTCAAGGTTTGAACTGCATAGCTAAGATTCTGTCTTGTGTTTGTAAGAAAATTGAGCTTCCCAACTAATGATCTATAAGGAGTTGCATCAGGGAGTGGATCACCATCAGTGGAAGTCAACTTCAATTGCAGAGGTAAAGGAGTAATTGTAGGTTTGGCATCACCAATAGCAGCATCAGTGAGAAGTTCTCCGGTGAACTTGGCTTGAGTAATAGCAATTCCAGAATCAAGGTGAGTGACTTCCAGACCCAAAAAATAATGTAGACGGCCAAGATCCTTGATGCTGAATGTGGTATGGAGATATTGTTTTACTCGGTTGATTTCATCTAAGTCAGAGCCAGTGACTAGGATGTCATCAACATAGATGGCAATGATGGTAATGCAAGAAGCATTATGCTTAATAAACACTAAATAATCATTCTTGGACTGGACATATACTTGAGAGATTATAAAGTGGATGCAAGCTTATGAAACCATTGTCTAGAGGCTTGTTTAAGACCATAAAGAGATTTCTTAAGCTTACAAACCTGATGCATAGGGTTGGGAACTCCCTCTGGCATAAGCATATAAACCTCCTCATGAAGATCCCCATGAAGAAATGCATTATTGACGTCCAGCTGATGGATAAACCATTTCTTTGAAGAAGCTACTGCAATGAGGGTAACCCTTGGCAACTAGTATTGCCTTGTATCTCTCCAATGTGCCATCAGATTTCAATTTCACCTTGAACACCCACCTGCAATCAATGGGAACCTTACCAGGAAGTAGAGAAACAACCTCGCATGTGTCATTAGCAATTAAAGCTTCAATTTCTTTATTTATAGCAGTTATCTAGTTTCGAATCAAGGGAGGCAATTTTGTAGGAAGTGGGTTCTATGTAAGCATAAATATGAGAAAGAAAAGCAAAATGTGATGTAGGTAAAGATGAAGAAGGAACCAAATTAATCTCAGCAAATGAAGAGGGCCCAAAATTGCAAACAAAATCACTTAAGTATGCAGGAGGATGAGAAGTTCTACTTGATCGTTTGAGAACCTGTTGTATGGAACCAAGTGGTATGTTATGAATGAGCGGTGTAAGAGTGACATTAATAGGTGTGAAGATGAGATCAAAATCAAGGTCTGGGGTGGGTAAAGGGGACGAAGAAGGGTAGGATTTATGATGAAAAGGGAAGTGAGATTCATGGAATATGATATCTCTTGAATGAATAATCTACTTAGTACTGAGATCTGGTGCTTTATAACCTTTCTTTCCAAAAGAATATCCAATGAACACACAAGGTTTAGAACGAGGGGAAAATTTATCTGTGGTGTATGGGTAATTGGAGACAAAGCATAGACAACCAAAGGCTTTTATGAGGGAATAATCAAGGTCTTTGTGGTAAAGGAGAAAGTAAGGTGTTTGAAATTGAAGAGAGGGGAGAGGAGTTCAGTTAATAAGGTATGTAGCAACAAGAATGCACTCTCCCCAGTAAATCAGTGGCAAGTTGGACTGAAAGAAAAGGGCACGAGCCACCTCCAAAATGTGTCTATGCTTGCGTTCAACAATGTCATTTTGTTGTGGTGTATATGCAACACTGGTTTGGTGTAAAATTCCTTTTTAAGAGAAAAGATTGGAGGCACTAGATCCACATAATTCAGCAGCATTATCAGTTCTGATGACCTTGATTTTCGTAGAAAATTGAGTGGAAATCAGTTCAATGAAAGAACTTAATAAAGTAAGAGCATGGCTTTTAGCAGGCGTATGGTATGTCCCTGTACATTTAGTGTGATCATCCACAATGATCAAAAAATATTTATGACCATTGTGGGTACGTAGGGGTACGATAAGGTTCTCATGTATCAACATGTATGAGGTCAAAAGGAGCTAAAGCTCGACTGGTTGAAAGAGGAAATGTATTTCTGTGTTGCTTTGCCTTGGGGCAAATTTTGCACAAAAAAGATGGTTTAGAGGTGTTGTCAACTGCACTGATGTATTTCAATTGTGAGAAGGGAACATGTCCCATTCGGCAATGCTATAACTCAAGCATATGAGAGGATAAAGTAGATGAAGAAGCATAAGCTGAAGCAATTTTATTCATAATAGTAGGTTCCATACAAAGGTTTGTTAAAGACTGAACATCAGATCCTTCTTTACTAAATTAAATGTTTGCAATATAAAGACCTTTAACTTCACTGCCAATCAAAAGGGGTGTCTTCATCAAATGGCCCTGAAGGAAAAAAAAATTGGAAGTGAATAAGACATCAGAATCAGTTTGTTGAATGAGTTTCTTAACAGATAATAAATTGAAGCAAATTTCAGGGACATGAAGGACATTATAAAGAGTAAGGGTGGGAGATAGGAGTACAGAACCGTAGTGTGTAACGGTTGTTGTGCGTCCATTAGGCATGGTGATCAAAATAGGCTTAGGCAATGAGGCAAAGGAAGTAAACAAAGATTTATGTGGAGTAAGGTGGTCTGTAGCACCACTATCAATTATCCAAACCGGGTTAGTGCAAGAAGAAAGAAAAGTGAAGTTTGTACCTACCAAAAACGTTGTAGTGTCGGAAGGAGGAACATTAGGCTTGCTAAGGAGAGCCATATTGAGCTAACTGTATTGCTCAGAAGTGAGGGAATGAGGACCAACATCTACAACAGTAGCAACTGTGTGAGCGAAGGTCCTTTCCCAGGAGGGTAACCGTGTTTCTTCCAACACTTATCAATAGTGTGACCACCAAGCTTGCAGAAGTCACAAAAGAAGATATGTCCATGGATTTTCCACCAATCCATAAGAGAGTGCCTCTGCCAGTAGATGGAGATCGAGAAGGAGCCTTGCCACCACGAGAATTTGCATCAGGTTTACCACGACTAGCTGCTTTAGAAATATCAGATTGAGAACTCCTTTGAGAAGAAAGAGTAGTGGTCATGTCAGATTGAATGGCAGGTTTAGATCCAAGTTCCCTCTGCTCCTCATCTTGAAGGATGAGTTTATAGACCTCACTCATAGTCGGAGGAGGTTGAATCATAAGAATCTGAGCTTGAGCAGAGCTGTAAATGTCATTAAGACCAACTAGAAACTGAATGATCTGTTGATCCTCAAGCAATTTGGTCACCAAACTAGCAGAACCACATGTACAACTCCGTCTTCAATCAATAGTGCATACTCGCTTGTTAAACGTTTCAATCAATAGAGAAAATATCTCGCTGATCGCTGAATCTGAAATAAACGAGTACGATTGGAACGAGAGAAACGAGACTCCAAATCCTTCCAAATCAAAGAAGCAGATCAAAAATAAAGGATGGATTCAGCAATATCCTTTTCAACGGAATGGATTAACCAAGAAATTACCATATTATTGCACCGTTCCCACTGTGCAATCATATTGGCGTCTGTTGGTGGACGAGGACAAGCTCCGGTGACGAAACCGAGCTTGTTCTTGGCGAGCAAGGAGACCTCAACAGAACGATGCCAGGGACCATAGTTTCGATCAGAAAGGAGACTCGTGGATAGGATGTAATTAGGATTATCCGAATGATGAAGATAAAGGGCATCACTGGGATCAAGCGATGCAACAGAAAAGGAAACATTAGGAACATTGCCCGCCATTGATGAGCGGAAGAAAACCTAGACTGATACCATGTAAGAATAGGAAGATTGGTTCAAAACTGTTCCATTGATTCATCGTATATTGCGATTACAAAACTGAGCTATTTATACACTGAGTTTTCTTTTTGTGCAAGCCACACTGATTTGCTTAAAGAACAAAACCGATTTAGCAAATAACTAAACATACTTAGTAACTAATCACATAGTCAACAACGAGAACCCCACAACCTCGATATCGAATTCTCTGGTGTGTTTGGAGTACTACCTATGAACTATACCCGATGTGTTTGGTTCAGGTGTGTTTTGTAGACGAACTACACTATCAATTTCTCTACCCGGTATGATTGGAACTCTTGTCCAGTGCTTCTATTTATAGAAGAATTTAAGTCGGTTTAGCCTCGGACTTAATTTCCACGATTTCAACTACTGAAACCGGCTTACTCATGACGGTTTTCAAAACCGTGGCCACAACAACCGTAGTCGGCTTATTCCTGCTGGTTTTCGAAATCGTAGCCAGATTATTCTTAACGTTTCTTAAAACCGTCGTCGTCACTATGTCAATTGCAATATTTTGGTCATGTATAAAGCAAATCGGATATATATTAACTGACATAGAACTGACCTCTGAATCCTTCAGTGGTTGTTGACTCAAGAATATAGCCACAAACACAGATTTGAATTTTAAACATCAAATGCAGTTTTATGCACAATGCTTCAAAGAAAATTCATCTTTTGATCAAATGCGACAGCCAATCTCTCGTTGCCGAAATCGTCCATCCTGTTACAATTTAATATACATAGGTATTCCGAAAAAATCACCAAGTAACGCTTAAATGGCATTACACGCATTTGAAAGACTCATCTTGCTTGCTCATATATGATTCAGGTCACAGTGTCACACAGTAGCCGGCACCTTGAGTGACTCGAGTATCTTGTCATCCAACTCAAACTTGATTGCTTTCTTGTCCCTTCCGATCTTCACATACTCTTCGAACCTCTCCTTTAAGTCCTCTGGAAGGTTTGTACTGCTTTGCCATCCCAGTTTGTCCTTCGCTGCCCTTGGCTCCGCGTAAAAGTGCTGCTCATAACACCACCAAAAATGTTGGTTTTAAACAAAACTGAATAGAAACTGTTTGAATATGAACACTCCAATTCATGACTGATGTCTTCCTCAAAGAAAGGGATAAGAGAATTACCATGTTTCGGAAGGGAAACGCCTTCTTTGCATCAACTCCTACGGCCTTTGGTTCGTAGTGCACAATCTTCAGGGGGAGCCCTGCAGCCTCGGCACAGAGCTTGGCAATTCCGTTAAGGGTGACAGCTCGGTCACTCACACAGTTGAAGATGCTGCCACTAGCTGCTGCTGGGTTCTCTACCGCAAGGGTGAGCATGGAAGATAAGTCCTTCACGTGTGATATGTTCGTCAGCTGCATCCCCGAGCCAGGGATGGGAACTGGCCTGCCTCGTGCAATACCTTAAAATTCCCAACACCAAACGCTTAGTACCATAAAACATCACTGTATGACTCATAAAAAGGATCCGCTTATTAAAGAAGTAGGAAGCTTACGATCAAAGAACCACTCCTCGCAGTCCTTGTTGTTGCCTGACCCAATCATGTACTGGGGTCGGAAGATCGCCCAGCTGCTAAAGGTCTTGGAAATGTACTCCTCCACACCTACATGGCTGGCATCGGCCTTCACAACATCCTGCAAACAGAAGTTAAACATTAACAAGAGATGAGTTTCTTCACAAATGCAGATCCCAAGGCAAAAAGCCTTAACTATAAGTCTATATACTATACCCCTTCAACGTGAGGAGGCTCGTCGGTTGGCTTATAGATCCCGGCACTGCTAATGTACAAAAACTGCGTTGCACCGCTGCTCTTTGCCCAATCTACCACTGGCCTGTTAAGGAACAAAATGTTGCTTAGAATATAGTCAGATTCAGGGCTGATCAATTGAAGGCAGCTGTTAAAAATAGTTGTTGACCACAAAATCAGTAGTTACATATCCAATTGCAAAGAACCTCGTGTTGAATTGATTTAGCTAAATGAATTCCAGTATGATATTCAACATTCAATAAGTAATTTGTAGAATTTCGGATTCAACAAGTGATTGTATTTAAAATAAAATGGATGATTTTGTGCAATTTTGATTTCAATTTAGGAGTTGATCAAAGGAAGGGCAGCAAACCTAACAGTGTCAAGATCCTTGCCATTGTTCTCCAAAACAACGTCGAATCCTTCGCCTGCCACCACCTTCCCCACGTCCGCTGGATCTCCCCACACCGTTTTCCCACCGGCACCCACGATTTCCTGTTCCATCGAATCCAATTCAGCCAAAAACAAATCAATTGGAAAAAAGAAAGGGGGAAATTCAACTAAGGAGAGAAGCAAAAACCGAGAATCTGCTGAAAGGGGGCTTCTTCATCTTGTCGGAGGCCTCATCGCCGACGGTGAAGACGGTGACCTGATGGCCGTTGGCGAGGAGCTCCTTGGCGAAGTAAAATCCAATAACGGCGTGGCCGCCGCTGTTAGTGTTGACTATGAGCACCTTCTTCTTCTCGGAAGCGGCCATCGCTGTGATCGGAGAGGCATTGCGGGTTGATCTTCTGGTGATTGCCGTTAGGGAGTTGAGAGACGAAGGGGAGAGGTGGAGGGAGGAGGAAGAGGTGAGGATTGAGGAAGAGGGGAGGAGACAGAGATAAGGAGCACGGGTAGAGTTAGAGGAAGATGGAAGAGGAAGAAAGGAGAGGGAAGATGGGGAGAGGAGAGCAGCGGCAGCCATGGCCAAAGCTTGGATTTGGAGTGGTTGGTTCAGTGGCAGTGAGTGATAGCCAACGGCTTTTGAAATTGGAAAGGGATAAACTATACATATACAATGCCAGTCAAATATCCTCACATTTTATTTGCATAAAACCACCTTAAAATGGAGATTTTTTTTGGGTTATTTTGGCAACTAGCACATTTTGAATATCTCATTAGCTAACTAACACCCAACCAAAACTAATTAACTAACCTAGCACCCTTTTCAAATTGACTATTAAGGTCAACGGTCAACCTGTTTGACCATTGACCGGTCAACGTTGACCGTTGACCAACTTATTCCGGTTTTTTTTTTTTTTTTTTTTTTTTTTTTTTTTTTTTTTTTTTTTTTTATTCCATTTTTTATTACATTTAATTTTCACTTTGATGCAACTTTTAAATGACAGTTTTTTCAAAACTTGATGACATTTTTTTTTGTACTGTGATGCCATAGATGCCAAATTTGTTTACTATTGACTACTGATGACACTTTTTTAAAGTCAATTTTTTGATGATATTTTTTTTTACCGTGAAGCCATCTTTTTCGAAGTACTTTTTTGATGACATTTTTTTTCTTTAATGTGATGCAACTTTTTCAAATTAGTGTTTTGATGCCATTTTTCTAATGTAATTATTTGATTCCACTTTTTTAATCTAATCGTTTGACGTCACTTTTCTTTTTAATTTAATCAATTGTATATCGATATATTTTCATCGATTCTACTTTTATTCACTGATGACACGTTTGTGAATACACTTCATTGATGCAATCACTTGTGTTGACATGTTTATTACATTTTTATTTATTGATGACATTTGTGATTTCACTTTATTAATCTCAATCATTTGTGATGACATTGTTTGTTGATGACATTTTTATTGATAACCTTTTTTGTTTACAAGTCATCGATGGCATCTTTTTATTAATGACAATTTTATTGGTTAATTTTATTCATTGATGACACATTTGTAAGTACAATTAATTTTATTCATTGATGTCATATTTTTTCAAAGTAGTGTTTTGATGCCATTTTTCTAGTGTAATTATTTTTATGCCATTTTTTTAATCAAATCGTTTGATGTCACTTTTTTATAATTTAATCAATTGTATATCTATATATTTTTCATCAATTATACTTTTATTCACTGATGACATGTTTATGATTACACTTCATTAATGTAATCACTTGTGGTGACATATTTATTACATTTTTTTATTTATTGATGACACAAGATTGTAAAATGTGATTAAACTTGATTGATGATAAATACATAGTTGGTGACATACATGTCCAAGAATAACAAAAAAGGTAGACTATAGCAAGGGTCTACCAAAAAATACAATCCACAAAGTCAACGTTAAGATGTCAAACCCACTACTTTCTACCCCATATCGGCTTCTTAAGTATAGGCATATATATTTATATAAATAGTATATAAACATATATATGTACGTGCTATGCTACGAAGCCAAATTCCACTAAGCCTCCAAAACAAAACCACTTTATATGACGGACCCAATCGAATAACAGTACACCACAAACTCAAAAAAAAACCAGCCCAATACGGCTAATAATCTTACCAAATAACAAGCCCACCCCAATATACATTCACACTCCATAGAATTTAAATGATAGCCGGTTGCAATAAGAAGACCCATGAACAGCAAGTTGAGGAAATAAGACAGCACCACACAGCAAGTTGAAGTATGACAGCAGGTTGAAGACCCTCATCCTTGTCTTTCTCCTTATCCATCACCGTCATTGCTGGCTTCTCATGACTACCATCGGTGTTATTAATTACAGTTTGCTGATCTCCATTGGCCTTGAGCCTCTTTTCAATTGAACACTCCATATAACTCATGCTCAGTTCCCGAGATGACAATAGTAAAGAGAGCTTTGCCCTTATTAAGCCCAGCAGCGAGTGACTCAATATTATAACCCCTTCTGGAAAAGACTCCCGCAATTCGATTTATCATTCCACTTTCATTTCCAACAAATACTGAAATAGTGTGCCGCCTGATCCTAAAATTATGAATCTGACATTAGACAAATAAAAGGGTACAAAAGCAGGAAGAGTTCATACAAGTGTTAACTACACTACAGAATATACAGCAAAAGAAATTAGAATAGCTAACCATTAACTACGTTTAAGACATAAAAACAAAAAATGAGCTCAAGCTATTTGGATAATTGTTAGCTTCTTATGATGTTAATAGAGGTTTTAGAACCGGTTAAGTTACAACTAAACAATCCCACCCTCTATGAATCCATTTGAACTCAAATATGGCCACCAAAACTGCTCTCTTAGACTGCAATGACAGTGCTGCACCATTAACTTAAGTGCAATAACTACAGGCTCATAACATAAACTGGTACCAAAATTAACTCAATGGCAGACATGTGATTAACAAAATGCATCTGAATTACTGCTTGAAATTGATTCCAAATCGATATATGTGCGGAATCAACCAATTGATCAAAAGCAAATAGGGAATTTACCTTCTTCGGGGCGAGTGAGCTGCGCTCGGGCAGTGGAAGTGAATTTACCTTCTTCATAGTGAAACAAGGTGGGCATCAAAAGCTGCACAGAGCAATTCCTGTCGAGGCATGAAGATGACACCACCAAATAAGAGAAAAAACGCAGTAAAACAATCTAAGACTACCGATAGAAGCAGATACTAAAAAAATAGAAGCAAATACTAAAAAAGACTCAATGAATATGTGTGTGATGCCAGATAACAGCCATAAATAGAAGCATATACTAAAAAAACTCAATGAATCTGTGTGTGATGCCAGATAGCAGACAGACCGATAGGTGATACTAAGACTGTAAGATGGATAGATAATAATTTCAATCGAAAATTCGAAATGGGAGCTAAAGAATATTCAGATGATTGCTACAGAGATAAGAAGAATAGAACAACACTACTGTACTACTGATTCAAATTCATACAATCGAAATCCTTACTGATTCAAGTTCAAACATCAGGACATTGCGATCACTATTTAAAATTTAAAGCGTGAATAATCAAATAGAAAGGTAATCTCTCCTCTTTCCTCTCACAATCGAAGAACAAATGCAATAACTAGAAAGAAGATCTGATATCTGAACATTTGAAATTGCAAAGAAATGGTCCTATCATAGCATATATTGGCCATGAAAAATCTGAATTCGACAATCATTTGGTTGAATAAACCACAAATCATCAAACGATTGATGGAGAAAATACTTACAAGAACAATATCAATCAACAAGCAGACGCAAAACGACTAGGGTTTGATTAAAGGCGCTGGAGGTAGGTTTTGTGTCTCAGGAAAGAACGGAGAGGGCGAGGGCGAGCAATACGCCATGAAACGTTCCGAAAGGAGGCCATCGGAGGTTGAGAGAGAAGGAGGTCGAGAATCGCCATGGGACGCCTCTCCAGATCTGAGGGAGAGAATGAAAAGAAAGTGTTAAGGGGCTGATTAATTTTTAACTGGTGTTAGTACGGCTAATTATATTTTAAGAGGTGCTAAACACCTAATGAAATTAGGAAAGAGTGATATTTTACCAAAATTTCTCATTTTTTTTCTATATAAAATCATCTCTAAATTAAAAAGTTGCGAATAAAAATTAAAAAGTTGCGAAAAGCTATCCATAAATTTGGTTTCCGACTTGATATATGTATGGTTTCACTTCGTCAATCGCATTGTCACCAACTTTTGATGTCGGTAAAACTTTTTTTACTTGAAAAAGACTCTATTGACCTTGAAAGTTGACGAGTGATCGTGCAATTGGTGAAAATTTGACTATGCTAATAACATGGAGAAAATTTGTTGGAATATCACATTTTGCTAATTCAATTAGGTTATTAGCACCCTAAGAAAATAAATTGGACTTTATAACACCTTATTAAAAAAAATTAGCACCCTAACACTAACCTGTTACCTCTCTCTCTCACGCTAATTGGACTTCTCCTCCAACCATGGTGAGGAATCCGGCTCGACGTTGTGCGAGGATGGTGAATCCGACTCGGATCTGGTGAGAGGTGGCCGGAATGGGTGGTCAGAGACCTCCGACGAAGCTTTTGGGCAGGTGCAAGAACGGTAGGGGGATTGCGAGGCTTCGTCGGTGGGGGCTGGGGGGGGTCGAATCGGCGGGATTCGGGCTCGGGAGGACGGTACGTGGCCAAGGAGGGCGGATCCGGTGAGGGGAGCGCCGGATCTGGTGTGGAGGCGCCGGATCTGAGCCGAGGACGAGCGAGGCGGAGCGAGCGAGTCCGGATCTGAGCGAGGGATGGAGGCGGTGACGAGCGAGCGAGGGAGGGAACGAGCGGCGGCGCGTCCGGAGCGAGCGAGGTCGATCGGCGGCGGCGGCGGCGGAGCGAGGTTGATCGGCGGCGGCAGAGGTTGAAGAAGCATCGCGTACAGAGGCTGAGAGGCAAGAGGTTGAAGAAGCACTTTTTACAAAATTACAAAAATTAACCCAAAATAGCAATTTTTGTAAAATTACAAAAACTAACCCATAAATATGAAAAAGTTGCATTACATTAAAGAAAAAATTGCATTACATCAAAGAAAAAATATTGCATTACATTGAAAAAGTTGCATTACATTAAAGAAAAAATTGTCAACAAAACGTTACCTTGAAAAAATATGACATCACGAAAACATTACATTGGAAAAATATGGCATCACGGAAAAAAAAATATCATCAAAAAATTGATATCAAAAAAGTGTCATCAGTAGGCAACGGTAAAAAAAAATGGCATCAATGGTCACTGTGGCATCACAGTAAACAAAAAAATATCAGCAAGATTTGAAAAAAGTGGCATTAAAAAAGTGTCATCAATCCATTTTATTATAAAATCAAACGATTTGATTAAAAAAATATCATCAAATAATTACACTAGAAAAATGGCATCAAAACACTGCGTTGAAAATGTTGCATCACATTAAATAAAAAAATGTCATCTAAACATTACCTTGAAAAAATATGGCACCACGAAATCAGTATCTTGAAAAAAAATATGGCATCAAACGATTTGATTAAAAAAAGTGAGATAAAATAATTACATTAGAAAAATGGTATCAAAACACTAATTTGAAAAACTTGCATCACATTAAAAGAAAAAAATGTCATCAAAATACCACTTTGAAAAAATATGGCATCATGGTAAAAAAAACATATCATCAAAACATTGACATAAAAAAGTGTCATCAAAGTTTAAAAAAAGTGGCATCACATAACATCAAAAACGCTACTTTAAAAAGTGGCATCACATTAAAGAAAAAAACTGTAATTAGAAATTTGGCATCAAAACACTGTGAAAAAATGGCATCAAAAAATTGATGTAAAAAAAGTGTCATCGGTAGTCAAGGGTAAAAAAATGGCATCAATGGTCAATGTGGCATCACAGTAAACAAAAAAATATCAACAAGATTTGAAAAAAGTGATATTAAAAAAGTGTCATCAAACCATTTTATTAGAAAAATGACATCAAAGTGAAAATAAAATATAAAAAAAATGGCATAAAAACGACAAAAAATGGCATCATAAAAAAAAAAAAAAAAAAAAAATTATTGACCGGTCAACGGTCAACGGTCAACGTTGACCTTGATAGTTAAATTGGGAAGGGTACTAGGTTAGTTAATTCATTTTGGTTGGGTGCTAGTTAGCTAATTAGATATTTATAATGTGTTAGTTGGCAATATAACCCAATAACATGGCCATTTGTTTTTTCTTTCAAATTATGCAATTTCAACTCTTTTTGTTGCGTTTCAATGAATTTTAAAACCAATAACAAGTTGGTGTAGTGATTATGAGGCTACACCTGACGAAACCCCTTACTTTATACTTAAAAATAAGAGAAAGATCTTATCCGCGAACCCTATTAAGTTTCTTGAGAGTATTTCCCTTTCTTTCTTGTCCTCAGATGAAAACAATGTAGGATGATGACCCTGCTGGAACCTGTGAATATAGCAACTAGCAAACATGTTAGGGATGTAGGCCGAACCTTATCTATGTGAAGGGGCTGGGCTGCGGTGAAGCGTGATATGGGAGCCACTGAATGAGAAACGTATTTGCCCCCGACAGTGGTGCAGATCGTATGCGAGGCAACGTCCCCCAAGGATTTCACCGTCTTCTCTCACATGTGCCCTCGAGGGAGAGAAGTTGGAACGGGAACAGGCGCTCAGAACGGGAAAAGGGTAGGAGAAAACAGGAGAGGGAGAGAGGCGATTGTGTTCGCTGTGTGTTTGAAAGCAGAACCCTAACCCTCCTTATATAGGCTCTGAAATCCTCCTTAGCCCGCAAGCAAAGGAGAGATTCGAGTCTATCAACAGAAGGTTTGAGTTTATTCAAAACGATTTAAAGAGGGTTTCGGAAAAGATAAAATTTCCAGTGAAAAACAGATATTCGCAGATAAGCACGAACAAGCTAATCCGTAATATTTTCGGCCTCAAAGAATAATTTTTCCGCAAAAAATTAACTCCTATCTCGGAGCACGAGCCCGAGCCGAGCCGGACGGACGGCGGCGGCGGGCGCGCGTGTGGGTGCCCCATCTCCTCCTTAACCTCTCAATGTAGGTAGTGGAAGAGACTCTTAAAGACCCTTTAGGGTACCCTTGAACTTTCCATGTGGGATGTGGGAAGTCCAAAGGGCACCTTTCTTAAACCCACCTTCTATATGCATTACCTCCAACAATCCCCCACAAATGCAGATAGAAGGGTTTAAAAACTGAGGTTTTGAAAACAAGTTCTGAGCGTGTCGAGGTTAGTGCTTAAATGCTGATGTCTTGCGACTTGAATCAGCACATAGTGAAACTAGCAATCCTTTAGATAGAGCGAATGGCCAGAGGCCTTGAATTCTTCCACTTCGGGGTAAACCAGCAACACACACTTTCCACGGAGTCCTGTAACGTTCCGCTATGTCTTATCACATAAGACATCCAAGTTTTGGCACACCTTGGGTGCTCATGAGTGTTCTAGTGAGGACTGCCCTAAGTCTCACCTTGGGGGGTTACCAATCCCTCACACTCACGTAGGTAACTTCAACATATCTGTCTCAATACAGAATAACCCCACAATGTGTTATGAAGTCATTAAGAGCTCTAAGGCTCAACCTCTCTATTGTCGTTCGGTGATCTATCAAGTCCGTCTCAAAAGGACCACCCAATACCTGGGCTATAGAATCATTAAGAGTGTTAGCTCAACCTCACTATACACTTGCCATAGGAATGGGAGATGTGTATCTCATATGAGTCTTTCCATGGCTTGCGTTCGACCAAACTAATGGTTTCCGCACAGATTCCTCATCTCACGGGCTTTAGCCCCATTCCCCTCGACGTGTCAAGGACTAGCCTTCTGCAATGTCCTTTGGTCAATGGATCCGCAATGTTCCTCTCTGACCGCACATACTCTAAAGAGAGTACCCCATTTCTTATCAACTGCCTCACAGCCTCATGTCGGATGCGTATATGCCTCTCCTTGCCATTATACGCTCCGTTGTTTGCTACCCCAATGGCAGCCTGTGAGTCACAGTGTAGAGAAATCGCAGGAGCTGGATGCCCCCACATTGGTATATCTCCTAGTAGGCTTCTCAACCACTCAGCCTCTTGCCCTGCTAGGTCTAGAGCTATAAACTCTGACTTCATCGTCGATCGGGCTATGCAACTCTACTTTGCAGATTTCCATGAGACAGCTGCACCACACAATGTAAAAACATATCCACTAGTGGAGCAAATTTCATCAGTCCCACTTACCCAGTTTGCATCACAATATCCTTCTAGAACACAGGGAAAACCCTCAAAATGTAATCCCCAATCAAGAGTGCCTCTAAGGTATCTCATTAACCTTCTAAGTGCAATCCAGTGTTCTTTGCTAGGATTATGTGTATATCTACTGAGTCTACTTACTGCATAAGCTATGTCAGGCCGAGTATAGTTCATCAAAAACATTAGACTCCCAATCACTTTAGCGTATTCCTCTTGGGAAACACCTATACCTGAGTTCTTCATTAACTCTATGGTAGCATCATATGGGGTCCTAACTGGCGTCACATCATAGTTGTTAAACTTTTTCAATACCTTCTCTACATAATGGGATTGAGACAAAGTAAAGCCATTTTTAGTTCTAGTTACTTTAACACCTAGAATCACATCAGCTTCACCTACGTCTTTCATTTCAAAGCGAGAGGAAAGAAACTTTTTGGTTTCATTTATCACATGCATGTTAGTGCCAAATAACAACATATCATCAACATATAGGCACACAATAACACAACCAGAATTGTACATCTTGGTATAAACACATGCATCAGATCCACTAACCACAAATCCAGAACTCAACACTGTTATGGAATTTCTCATACCATTGTTTAGGTGCTTGCTTTAGGCCATAGAGAGATTTCTTTAACCTACAAACATTGTTCTCATTACCTGGAACCACAAAACATGGAGGTTGTTCCATGTATATTTCCTCATCTAGATCACCATTCAGAAAAGCAGTCTTTACATCCATTTGATGTACTAAGAGCTTGTAATTAGATGCTAAAGCAAATAATGTTCTAATGGTTGCAATCTTAGTTACAGGAGAATAGGTGTCAAAATAATCTACTCCATGTTTCTGTGTGAATCCTTTGATTACTAGTCTTGCCTTAAATCTTTCAATAGAACCATCTGTTCTAAGTTTCCTTTTAAAGATCCATTTACAACCAATGGCCTTATAACCTCTAGGCAAATCAACTAGTTCCCAAGTGTGATTACTTGTGATAGATTCAATTTCACTGTTTACCGCATCTTTCCAAAAACTAGCATCAACAGAACTCATAGCTTCTTTATATGTTCTAGGTTCATCCTCTATCATGTGAACATAAACTAGAGCTTCATTGATTTCATCTAAATCACGGAGTTCAATTAAGAAAGCAGTCACAAAATCAGGACCACAGCTAGTTTCAGTTCTACGTCTTTTACTTCTTCTAATTTCACTAGGTTCATCAACATTGATAGAAGCAGGTAAAGACAAAGATGCAAGTTCAGAAACAGCAGGAATACTATCACGATCTTTCTTCAAAGGAAAAATATGCTCAAAAAATTCAGCATCACGATATTCACACATAGATCTGTCATGCAAGCACATAAACCTATAGGCAGCATTGTTCTCAGCATAACCAACAAACATGGCATCAACAGTCTTAGATCTAAGGTTATCTCTCTTAAATGCAGGAATCCCAACTTTAGCTAAACACCCCCACACTGTCATCAACCCTATGTTAGGAGGATGTCCTTTCCATAGTTCATAATGGGTTTTGTCTAACTTCTTATGGGGTACCTTGTTAAGAATGTAGTTTGCAGAAAGAACAGCTTCACCCAACAAAGAGTCGGGTGACCCAGAACTCACAAGCGTAGAAAGCATCATGTTTTTTAAAGTTCTGTTCTTTCTTTCTGCTACTCCATTCGATTGACGGCTATAGGGTGTTGTACGTTCATGAATTATGCCATTATTCTCACAGAATTCTTTCAAAAACGTTGTCCCATATTCCCCACCTCTATCGGATCTAAGTCTTTTAACTTTTCTGTCAAGTTGGTTTTCTACCTCAGCTTTGTAGATTAAGAACATTTTCTCTGCCTCATCCTTAGATCTTAGCAAATACAACTTGGTGTATCTAGAATAATCATCTACAAATGTGATGTAATACCTTTTACCACCTCTGCTGTAAGAGTTCCTAAAATCAGCTAGATCGGTGTGAACTAATTCTAGTAATTATGTGGACCTCTTTGTTACAGGTTTTAAAGGCTTCTTGGTGAACTTAGCTTGCACACAAATTTCACATTTTTTATGATCATTATTACCCAAGTTTGAGATTAGGCCCATTTTATGCTATTTGTTCACAGATTCAACATTCACATGACCTAATCTAGCATGCCAAAGATCAACATCAACAACGATATAAGCGGAAGTAGAAGCTATATTAGCATAATCAACAACAGTTTGCAAAACAAACAATTCACCAATCTTATAAGTCTTCCCTAAAAACTTTCCATTCTTGGAAAAGACTATAGAGTCACCTTCCATGACTCCCTTTAGCCCGACTCGAGATAAGAGCCCTCCAGAGATCAGGTTCCGTCGCAGGGAAGGCACATAAAAGACATTCTGTAGGCTCATGATGTTACCTGAGGTGAGCTTCAGCGAGACCTTCCCTTTGCCTAACACCTCTGACTGGCTTGAGTTCCCCATGTATACTTGCTCAGCTCCGCTTGCAGGTTCGAACTCATCAAACAGCTCTCTGTTGGCGCAGAAG
Source organism: Persicaria tinctoria (assembly GCA_037127255.1). NCBI lineage: Eukaryota > Viridiplantae > Streptophyta > Magnoliopsida > Caryophyllales > Polygonaceae > Persicaria > Persicaria tinctoria. Next base: position 48,483,363 of record JBANSL010000006.1, on the reverse strand, counting down.
TGCTTTGTGGCCCCAGTGTCCACAATCCATTCGGTCATGCTCCCAATGATGTTAGCTTCAGTGACCACAGCAGCAATGACTTCAGGAGCACCATCTTCAGCGACGTTTGCAATGCCTTTGTCCTGCCCTCCGTTGTTCTTTTAGATAGCATACTGAGCATCCTTCCTCTCACGGCATTGGAACGCCCTGTGGCCTTGTCGACCACAAACATAGCAGCCAGTGTTGTTCTGCTTCTCTCCATTGTTGTTCTTCTTGAACTTCGCAGGTTTGTTGTTTTGTCCTCCATGGCCCTTCTTGTTCTTCTTGTTGAAAGGCGGCTTATTGCCTTTCTTGTTGACCTGCAGAGTTTCAACAATGTTACTTTTTACCGTGTCAGCAGCAGTGTTGGAGGTCTCCTTTTCCTTCAGCCGGTTTGCTTCCTCGATCTTCAGATGGCTGACGAGTTCCTCCAAGGTAAGATCTTTCTTTTTATGTTTGAGGTGATTGCGGCAGTGAGCCCATGACTCAGGCAATTTCTCAATCAGGACGTTCGCCTGAAGAACTTCGAACATCTTCATCCCTTCAGCCAGTATATCCGCTACCAAATTCTCGTACTCATGCACCTGCTCCATGATAGGCTTGTCGTCCACCATCTTGAACTGGATCCACTGTCCAGTCACGTACTTGCGCTTCCCAGCATCGTCGGTGTCGTACTTCTTGTCTAGGGTTTCCCAGATAATCTTAGCAGACTTCTGGACCAGCAGCAGGTCGAATAGAGCGTTCGTCATGTGGTTCAGCAGGTAGCCTCTTGCGGTTTTGTTGTCGCGTTGGTACTTCACGAGCTCCGCGGAAGGCGCATGTGGGTTGGGCGGCGCATCGCCATCATCAATAGCAGCAGCCGCAGGGGCGGCGGAGGGGTCTTGCAGCAACACATAGTCAATCTCCAGTTGCTCAAAGAGGATCAGCATCTTCTAGGACCAGCGCTTGTAGGAGATCTCGATGGCGGCCATGATCCTACTTAAAATACGTTTCTCACTGTAGGATGATGACCCTACTAGAACCTGTGAATACAGCAACTAGCAAACACGTTAGGGATGTAGGCCGAACCTTGTCTCTGTGAAGGGGCTGGGCTGCGGTGAAGCGTGGTATGGGAGCCACTGAATGAGAAACGTATTTGCACCCGATAGTGGTGCAAATCGTATGCGAGGCAACGTCCCCCAAGGATTTCACCGTCTTCTCTCACAGGTGCACTCGAGGGAGAGAAGTTGGAACTGGAAGAGGCGCTCAGAACAGGAAAAGGGTAGGAGAAAACAAGAGAGGGGGAGAGGCGAATGTGTTCGTTGTATGTTTGAAAGCAGAACTCTAACCCTCCTTATATAGGCTCCGAAATCCTCGTTAGCCCGCAAGCACGAGCACGAGCTCCAAAATTAACTCCTATCTCGGAGCACGAGGCCGAGGCGAGCCGGACGGACAGCGGCGGCGGGCGCGCCTGTGGGTGCCCCATCTCCTCCTCAACCTCTCAATGTAGGTAGTGGAAGAGACTCCTTAAAAACCCTTTAGGGTACCCTTGAACTTTCCATTGGGGATGTGGGAAGTCCAAAGGGCACCTTTCTTAAACCCACCTTCTATATGCATTACCTCCAACAAACAATCATAAATGTTTCACACATAAGTGGCTCACATGCCCACATCCCACGTGTCAGCTTAACATCACCCCGTGGCATGATGAAAATGACAAATGTCAAAAGCTTTATATCGACGTGCATCCCAATCTAGGGAAGTATGACTATAAAAGCCAGAGAGAATTACAAAGATGAGGCTTTTGGAGAGATTGAGACGAAGACCTAAGGAAGCCTGATTAATCCCGTCTGGGTCCCAAGTTATTTGTCATCAACAAGATAAAAGTGCATTTAGTGAATCAATCTTTGGCCCGAACCAATTAAAAGTGACAGGTAAATGACGTTGGGAATTAAGAAATATTAGGGATTATTAGGTTTTTTTTTCTTCTCTAATTAGCCTTGATGAACCTGAAGATAGGAAGTGGAATTGATTAATTTATCCACTAAAATGGTTCACCGGCTCAAAAAACGATATGAAAGCAACCTAGTGCTTAATATTTCAGGTAAGACTGTTGATCAAATAATGAAATAATCTTGGCTGATCCGGACCGTCCTTGTGGATTGGGTTTACGAAATTTCAGGTTTCATCAACACCGAATTCCAAGAGGTTCGAAGTTCGAATCCCCTTGGTAACATGGAGGCGCTTGTGAGTGGGAGGGTTAGCCTCTTAAATGGGTCACATAGCACCCGATCTAGAAATAGAGGGCTGAGTCGATCGAACTGGAGTAAGTAAAAAAAAAAAAGAATTTTAAACAATTCTTTTTTTGGTTCAATGGAGGGATGAGCCCTTGTTTTATTCATAGAAAGATCATCAACCCCTCGAGGCCGAGAGGGCGATGAGTTCAGAAATACAATCAGGAACACTATAGTGTGCTATGAGATCACCATCCTAAGAAAGTGACCAGTTAGCTAACACATCTGCTAATACATTAGCATTTCTATTAATATGTTTGATCCGAACCGTCCAGCCCGTCTCCTTAATGAGCTCCTTGCATTGATCGACTAGATTGAAATCAGCCTGGGCATCCACCTTGTCGGCCTCTAGGTTCTCCATAATGCTCTTATAGTCAGTTTCGACGATGAGGTTGTGGAAGCCCATCCCTCATGCCTCAATCAAGCCGTGAAATATCGCTCATATCTCTGCCCTTCTTGCCTTGGCGAACCCGCACTTGAATGTAAAGGCATGTATGAATTCCCCATTTGCATTGCGGAAGACCTTGCAAAATTTGTTCAACCTAAGCTCAGATATTTTCATTAAGGTTTTAAGTATAAGATTGACATATTTTTATTGAGTAAAATCATTCACCCCAACCAACTTTGATGATATATTTAAAATAGGTAGATCAACTTTGATGATATGATTAAAGCAACTTAACAAACTTTATGAATATCATTAGGTCATATATATATATCCGTATAAACTTCTCTCTATACTTACTTTTTTCCTGCCACATCAGTATAAGAACACTCATTTAATTATTTTATAAATTTCACTAACATCCGTATACTCCACTCTTGAATCATACACTAATTATATAATCATTTATTTTAGTCTTATTATATGAAATCATAAATTTATTAAAATTATTAAAATAACATATCGCATTAAAATATCCAAATATATTTCAAATTGGAATTATTTAATTATACTCATTTTTTGTCTTTACTTAAATATAATCGGGTGTCTATGAAAAGATAAAATTATTGTCTATTCAAATATAAATTTATTTGTTTATTTTAATATTTTGAAACATTTCAAAAGTTGATTTGAAATAAATAAAACCTTCATTACCACGTGCCAAGTTCTCAATGGTTGTACTCCGGCATGTTCCCAAATAAAAACAATTCTAGCATGTACTTGATATTTTCTTTTTTATTTAATTGTTTTTGGCTTAGGTACACTTCCAATGTACAGAGGTGTACATGCCCTTACGACTCCGTTTGCATAGAATTATTTTGTTTTATTAAAAAAATTGCTTTATAATAGTTACATACTGGCAAGGGTGTTTGGAATGTCAAAATTAAATCAACACATTAGATCAGGTAACCTTCGTCACTTCTTGTCGGATTCTCACCACTAGCCCTAATAACCTTCATTGCTTCTCATCGGATTTTTGCCGCTAGATCTAGTTGCCTTCATCCCCTCTCACCCTAAAAGTAAGTTATTTTTTAAAGGACACTTCCCACCAATTTTCCTCACTATTGTTTCATCTCTCGCCTTCACCGCCTTCACATGCCCTTACGACTCCGCTTGCATAGAATTATTTTGTTTTATTAAAAAAAATTGCTTTATAATAGTTACATAATGGCAAGGGTGTTTGGAATGTCAAAATTAAATCAACACATCAGATCAGGTAACCTTCGTCACTTCTTGCCGGATTCTCACCACTAGCCCTAATAGCCTTCATTGCCTCTCATCGGATTCTTGCCGCTAGATCCAGTTGCCTTCATCACCTCTCGCCCTAAAACTAAGTTATTTTTTAAAGGACACTTCCCACCAATTTCCCTCACTATTGCTTCATCTCTCGCCTTCACCGCCACCATCTCCAAACCTATGCTTCTAGAGGTTAATAGCAAACCTTGATTTTTTGAGAATTCTGAATTGAGGACTCCAGGATAAGACCTTATTAGTTGATGTTAAGGTCTTACTGATTGATGAAAGCCAAAACCATGGTTTTCAGGTTTTGGTAAAGCCTTACCGATACTGGCTCAAGTTTTACACGAGCTCAGTCTTAATGGGATTGGACTTTTAATTTTGACCTTATTTGGACCAATAATTTATTGGGCTAAAGTTTATCATATGGGCCAGTTTGTATATATTCAGTTTGATTGGTTTAAAAGCTCTATTTATTTGCTAACCAAATATATGGAGATAAGGTTGTTGGTTTGTTTAGATCTTCAAGAGATGTGATTGAACCAATCTCCAGCTGTCTTCAACGTTTCACATCAAACCAAATCCCAGGCGTTTTGAATTGCAGGTTCTTCTCTCCGTAAGTATAGCAACGTCTCTCATCAAATCAGGAGCCCAAAGTTCAAACGTTCGAATCAATTCAAACCCGGATGTGCTGGCCTTTATAAGAAGACAAAGAGGATAGCATTCAACACAAGCATCATCCCCAACGCATACAGTTCTCCTACAATCCTTTGTCTCCTATAGCACCGATCTCACATCTCTACTTGTTTGAGCGTTTCTATTCTTTGAGTGTGTGTGAGATTTCTTTTTGACCTTTATCGTACAATTCATTAGATTTATACTAAGGGTAAAATTCTGCCCAAACTTATAAGATACTTCGGTATCGGTAGGACTTTGTTTCACTGGAGTGTTTGGGTTGCTAGATAGAAAGTATGAGGCTTTTGAGTTTAGAAGAGGGAATGTCTTCTAAAGGTTGTATTTAGAGCTCATAGGAAGAAGTGAAATAAAGTTGTTTTGAATCCTAGGGTTGGAGAACCCTAGGCGGGGACTGAGCCAAGTTCCTGCTGAACCTCGTTAACATATCGTGCTTCCCCTATTCTTCTCCGTGTCTTTATTTTTGCCCTTGTCTTTCATTTTATTTACTGCGTTATTCATATCTTATCTCTGCACGTTCGATAAGTTCTTATCTCAGATTGGTAAGGCCTTACCATTTCTGAGATTGTGAAAAGTTCTCATACTCTATTCACCCCCCCTTCCCCCTCATTCTAGAGTATTTGTTAGCCTTTTACCTGCCTATTCCGCACTTCAATTGGTATTAGAGTCTAACTCACGTATTTTAGATATTACTATTTGTGAGTCTAATCATTGCGGGTGAAGGTCAAGGAAGCTTCAGTCGAGAAAGATCCATTACACGTCCACCTCTCTTTGTTGGGAACAACTTCATGCACTGGAAATATTTGATGCAAATGTTTATCATTGATCAAGATTTGGAGCTTTGGCATATTATTATGCGAGGACCTAATATACTCAAGAAGGAAGGTCCCAGTGGCACGAAAGTGGATAAGACAGAAGCAGAATACACCCAGGCTGATCTAGAAACCGTGGCTAAGAATTTCAAAGCCATCCATTTATTGTATTGTGGATTAAGTACTGACGAATTCAATCGCATCTCATCTTGCAGGACTGCAAAGGAAATTTGGGATAAATTGGTGGTAACTTATGAAGGAACAAGCCAGGTCAAAGAGACCAAAATAAGTATTTTTCTTAGACAATATTAATTGTTTAAGATGAACCCATATGAGTCGGTTAAAGCAATGTTCACCTGCTTTACAAAGATCGTCAACAACCTTGACTCATTGGGAAAAACTTTCGAGAATGAAGAGAAAGTTAAAAAGATACTCAGATGCTTGCCCAAAGCAAAGTGGGGTCCCAAGGTGACTGCTATAGAAGAAGCACAAGACCTTAGCTTGTTGGCTCTTGATGATTTATTGGGCAAGTGAATTACCCATGAAATGATCCTCAATGAGGATGATGGGGAACTTCCCACAAATATCAAAAATCTGGCACTCAAGGCTAAGAAAGACAAACAAACAAAAGATTTTGATAGTAATGATGATGAAGATCCTTTTGCTCTTATTACACAAGGGCTGGCTCGCATATTGAAGATGAAAAAACAATCCTCTAACAAAGAATTTGGTGGATCATCTAAATATAAAGGTAAGTCTTCTAACCCTTTAAAGAAGAGTCGGGTTCTAAATTGCTATGAATGTGGTGAAACAGACCATCTTGTCAAGGAGTGTCCACAAAATAAGAGAAACAAAGCCAAAAAGAAGGAATCTAACAAGAAAGTCTTGACAGTGTGGAGCGACTCGGACTCCTCAAGTGATTCAGATTCTGAAGAGGAACATGCCAACCTATGTCTAATGGAAATGACTGACGAGAACCAGGATCAATATCTAGATGGAGTGGTAAGAGGTCTTATATTTAGTCCTACTGCTGTTCTATCGGAATTTCTGAAAAATATGATTTCTAATGAGGAAAATTGCAACAAAGAAATCAACACCTTGAAAGAAAAGGTTAGAGATCAAGAGATATGCATAAGGAAGTTGTCGCAGAAGATGCAAGGTCTTAACAGTCTACATTCAAATCTTAACACTAAGGTTAAGGCCTTACGATCGGAAAATTCTGAACTTAAGGCAAACCTCTTATCTCTTAAGGACCATAACAATGACCTTGATATTGAAAATGTGAAATTATCTGAAAAATGTCAAGATCAACAAATAGCCCTTGTGCAATTCACTAGATCCCAAGCTACTCTTGACAAGATGCTTGGAGAACAACAACTTTCCTTGAACCGAAGTGGTATAGGATACAACAGGAACTTTCCTGTAAAACCTACTACCACGTTTGTTAAGGCAAGAGGAAGTTGGCGATCTCCTACTTGTTTCTTTTGTTGCAAAAATGGTCATGTAAAGGAAACTTGTCCTTATAGGAGAACAGACCCTTACATCATTAGAAATACCTTTCCTGTACGTTTAACAGATAAAACAAATTTGGATTCCTAAAGGAACAAGGTTACCTAACATGGTCTAACCCCATAATGAATCAAAATCTGTTTATTGGTCTAGCCGAAAAGGTTGATTTTTTGTTTAGCAGGATATCACCAAGACAAAGGATCAAAATTGGATAATGGATAGTGGTTGCTCAAGACATATGAAATGTCTCAAGGCCTCATTAGAGGATCCAAGAGTATGGCATAGACGTCTCGGCCATATAAGCACGCATACTCTTCGCAAACTCCAATCGAAGGATCTTGTTCGAGGTCTTCCCGATCTAAATTTCAAGGTGGATGATCTATGCAATGCTTGCTTTAAAGGTAAACACACTCGTAGTTCTTTAAAAAAAGAAGCAGGTCATTAGTACTACTAGACCTCTTTAGCTTCTACACATGGATCTTTGTGGACCTATACGCGTCGAATCTCTCAAAGACAAGCAATACATTCTTGTTATTGTTGATGATTATTCTCGGTTTACTTGGGTTTTCTTTCTAAATGATAAATCAGAAACTCTTTTTTTAATTTTTCAAAACTATGTAAGGAGTTGGAAACTTTGAAAAACCTACCAATCGTTTCTATTAGAAGTGATCATGGTAAAGAATTTGATCAATTAAATGTTGATTTATTTTGTGCAAAATATGGGATTTCTCACAATTTTTCAACTCCTAGAACACCTCAACAGAATGGGGTTGTGGAACGCAAGAACCGCACCCTAGAGTAAATGTCAAGGACTGTGCTATTAGAGAATAATTTGCCTATGTCATACTGGGCTGAAGCTATTAACACAGTAAACTATATTCTCAATAGATGTTTAATTCGATCAATGTTGAAGAAAACTCCTTACGAGCTTTTCAAAGGAAGAAAATCAAGAATATCATATTTTAAACCATTTGGATGTACGTGTTACGTACACAATAATGGAAAGGATAATCTTGGGAAATTTGATGCATGTAGCGACGAAGGTATATTTCTTGGATACTCGACTCAGAGCAAGGCTTATCGAGTATACAATAAACGCACTAAAGTAGTCGAAGAAAGTATCCATGTATTGTTTAATGATAGTGATAATGGTACCTTGAGTGAGGGCTTTGCAGATCTTGACCTAAATAAACATGAGGAAGACGAATCAGAAAGAGAAGGCAACAATCATGGGAAGAGCAAATCCAAAAACATGCAGGAGCCATTTCAAGACCATAGTAAGCTATCTCAAGGCCTTGAAACAATGTCTCAAGGCCTTACCAACGAAGCCGGTCTTGAAGTTGGACCACCCCCTGAACCACAGGAGCCTTATCCTCCAATTCCTTACGAACCAGCACCTAGTGATCCTAACCCGGGATCTGCAAGGAGGAAATTCAAACATGCTTCATGCCATCCTTCTACAGATATCATTTTTGATCCCTCTTCTGGCATTCAAACTCTTTCTAAACTTGTAAATTTATGTGCTTTTCATGCCTATGTTTCTCTTATAGAACCCAAGAAGTACACCGAAGCTCTTCAAGAACCGACCTGGATTATAGCTATGTAGAATGAGCTTAACGAGTTCAAACGCAATAAAGTATTAACTCTTACGGCAAAGTCGAAGGGTAAATCTATTACTGGAACTCGATGGGTGTTTCGGAACAAGTTGTATGAAAGTGGAAACATCATCCGAAACAAGGCACATCTTGTTGCTCAAGGCTACAACCAGGAGGAAGGTATTGACTATGAGGAGACTTTTTCTCCCGTAGCCAGGCTTGAAGTCATTCGTATACTTGTTGCTTTTGCATCTTTTATGGGCATTAAACTTTTTCAAATGGACGTAAAGTGTGCCTTTTTTAATGGATTTTAAGATGAAGAAGTTTATGTTGCTCAACTGCCCGACTTTGAAAATGATGAGTTTCCCAATCATGTCTACAAGCTCGACAAAGCTCTTTACGGCTTGAAGCAAGCCCTAAGAGCTTGGTATGAGCGACTTTCAAAATATCTTTTAGAAAATAATTGCAAAAGGGGGTTGATTAACAAAACTTTATTTATCAAAACCCATGGAAATGTTATTCTTGTTGTACAAATTTAAGTGTATGATATTTTATTTGGAGCTACTAACGAATCTCTTTGCAAGGAATTTTTGAATATTATGTGCAAGGAATTTGAGATGAGCATGATGTGCGAGTTAAACTTCTTCCTTGGACTTCAAGTTCATCAAAGCACTAAGGGTATTTTTCTTAATCAAGGAAAATATACTCGAGATCTTCTCAAGAAGTATAAGATGGTTGAATCCGAAGTGGCCAAAACTTCAATGAGCTCCACTCTTTCTCTTGATCAAGACCGTACCGGAAAACAAGTGAACCAAAAAGAGTATCGAGGTATGATCGACTCTCTTCTTTATCTTACTGCGAGCAGACCTGGCATTATGTTTAGTGTTTGTATGTGTGCTAGGTTCCAAGCTAACCCAAAGGAATCACATCTTATCGTGGCAAAAAAGATTTTGAGATATCTAAATGGTACGAAAGACATCGGATTATGGTATCCACTCAAACTAGCTTTAATCTTGTTGGATATTCCGATGCTGATTTTGCAGGATATAAAGTTGATAGAAAAAGTACCTCTGGGTGTTGTCAATTTCTTGGATCATCCCTAATAAGTTGGCATTCCAAGAAGCAAAATTCAGTGGCTCTCTCAATAGCCGAAGATGAATATATTGCTGCTGGAGCTTGTTGTTCGCAAGTTCTATGGATTGCACAACAACTCCAAGATCTTGGAATCAACTTTAAGGGTATACCCATAAAATGCGACAACATTAGTGCTATTTCTATCTCCAAAAATCCTTTACAACATTCAAGAACGAAGCATATAGATGTGAGACACCGCATTATACAAGATCATGTAGAAAAAGATGATGTGTCATTGGCATTCATCTCTACTGAATTACAACTTGGGGATATCTTAACAAAACCCTTACCCGAAGAGAGATTCAACTTCATAAGGTTAGAACTTGGAATGATTAACAGGGAAGCATCGATGTAGGGGGGGCAATCATATTTTATAATATTGATCATAGTCAATACATCAAGATCTTGAAATATTTCAAGGCCTTACTAATTCATATTATGGTCATGGTTTTATTTTCAAAAAAATATCAAATATTGGATCAGATCTTTTAGTTATTATCTCTTTAGATAATTAACTAAAAGCTTTTATTTTTATAGGCCTTAACTGTTTTTCATTTTTACCTCTTCTTTTCAAAATTTAAAATTTGGTTTTAATTTGTTATGATTTGAACGGAATATCTTCAAGGGGATTTCAAAGGTCTCAAGATCTTCTCTCTCTCCTATTTATACCGGCTCTTTCCCTCCCGTCAAATCATTCCCTCTTCGCTCTCTGATTTTCTCCTCTCTGCTCTCTCTACTTTTTTCCCAAATTTTTCAAACCCTTATCGACATGGCTTCTAAGCGCTCCTCCTCCTCCGTACCCAGTTCCTCTTCCAAGAGACCACGATCGGCTGACTACAAAGGCAAGGCAACCCTGATGCAACTGCCAACCGACTCCGACATGTCATCCTCTCCGCTTCCTCGCCGTCAGCACTGACAAATAAACCCTCCGAAGCCAAGAAATATACGGCCACAACACCGTCTCCGATCTCCTCCCGCCGGGTTTGAGGTAACTTCTGAAGCTCTGATCTCTTGAGCTGGAATGTGGAAGGACGGTTTTGCAAACTGGCATATGAGTTTTTGCGAAACTGTGGATCTAGAATTTATGGAATCCATGGCTCTTCCTTGTGTCAATTTGGTAAAAAAATTAGAATGTTTGGACCCTATTGAACCCGTCTGTTCTTTGTGAATTTGTCCGATCATCGAGAGAAGGGGGTTTTAACCCTCAAATCTAAAATCAAAAACCGTCCGATTACCCTCACTGCTTCCTCTCTAGCAATCATCCTCGGTGTGCTTGAAAACGTAGTGATAATGCATATCTTAGATAGGTATTATATGCATTTTTAGGCTAGTTAGGTTGCATTTAGCTAATAATTTGTAGTTAAATTGCTTCTTGTGATTATTTTGGAAGAATTCGGTTTCAGCGTAAATTTGTGGTTGTTTTGCAGAGTTGAATCTGAATACCATTGAGAGATGTAATGACATTGGAGAGGAATACAAGAAGCAAGGAATGAAGAGAAGAAATAAGAGATTGGAGTTGCTCTCGGATGCTACAGCGAGGATCTAGCAGTGAGAAGCATGCTGCGGCCGCATCATACATGTCGCGGCTTCCGCAAGGAGTAGATGCAGGGAGCTTTAGGAAATCATGCATGAAGCGGCCGCATCACCCATGCCGCGTCCACCGCATCAAACGCTAGCGAGACGGCGCGTTTCGATTAATGGAACCCTAGTTTATTTGTTATTTTGTTTTGGCCGACTTGAACCCTTTTAAGGCCGAATATTATTAGTATTCATTCACTTCTATTCTATTCCACGCTTCATGAGACAACTAGAAATTGAGCGATGTTTTCCATGAGGAACTAAACTCATATGTATTGCCTACGATTTGAAGCTTTATTTGGATCGATTGTGAGTTTCTAATTCTCGTTCCTTAATTCCGCTATTGAATGCCTCAAGTTCTTTGTGCTTGAATGTTTGACTGTTTTATTCTATCTAGCCCGCGCAACTAGTTAGAATCAATTCAATTGCTAGGGTTTTGTAGATTCCTGATTGTGAACCTTAACCCAAGTAGCAAACTTGTCCCTTTAGGGTTGATTGAACTAATTGGATAAGTAGGAAGTTGGATGTGTTGTTAAATCCCTCTTTAGGGCCTGTAAATACCTTGGTTAATCTCTGAACTTAAAGCTATCAATTGGGTTAAATCCTTCTTTAGGGACTGTTCGATTGATAAGGGTTTCTGGGACTGATTGGACTAGTAACTACATTAGCTAGGTTGGGACAAGGGCATTCATAGGAAACGTAAAAGGACGAGAAGAAGTTACAAGGATCGTTTCAACCAAATAAAGTGGAAAATTATAGGTAGAACTATTTCTCACAATTGTTTAAATCAAAACCGGCCATTTACTTTTGTTTTCATCAATCCACTTTGGCTAAAGGCGGATCTTTTACACTCTAAAAAAACCCCATTTGGTTACTTAATTGCCGTCTAAGCACAGTTGAGCAACAAATTTCTCTGTGGATCGACCTCTTACTTATTACTGTACTAGTTATAGGTTTTAGATTTACTTTGACGGATCAACGACGGGTTTTCCTCCCATCATGTAGACACCAAATCCTATCCTCCAGAGAAGATTTGTCTGACCCGAGCTGAAAAAGAATTCTTTGTGAGACCGTCTCCTTCGGTAGCCTCCTCATCTAAGCCAAAACCCAAGCAGACTCACAATATTATCACTTGTCATACATGCATTGTCATTTGTGCAATCCAATGCAATATGGCCAGGCTTGTAGCAATTGTTACAGAGGATGATTTCTCCTAGAAGTGGCTCAGGATTCGGGCATTCCTTGGCACAGTGACCAGCCTTTCCACACGAGTGGAACATGCCTTCATTAGGACATCTGCTAGCCATGTCCCCCGCAGTTCCAGCAAAGTGACTTCGTCGTGCTTTCAGCTGCAATGTGTCTGTGAGCCAAATTTGGTAATCAAACAAAACATGAAAGCTCAAGAGTTTAACAATTGCCCTAGTATTTTACAAAAGACAAGACATGAGAGAGACGAATTACCCTGGAAATCAGAGGAAACAAGAACATACATGGATCCACGATCGATAAATAAACCAAACATGCAGATGAAGATGAACAAAGGAAGAAAACCGATGCTCAGAGAGACAAAGACAAAGGTGGACGACAGAGAAAAGAAAAGAACTGAAGGAGGCAGCAAATCGTAGGGTAACGGGGGTACAAAGATGAAGATGAACGGATGAGAGCGAAAAGAAATTGGTTGAATGTAGGATAAAATTGAGAGAGACAGAAGATACCCATCAACATAAGAAGATAGGGAGAAGGAAAAGGCGACCACGAGGGGTAGTAGAAGGCTAGCAATGACTGGCGGCAGTGGGAAGCAGGTTGAGACGAGGAGGTATGAAGCAGGTGGAGACGAGATTGAATACATGCCGTGGACATCAGTTGCTTGGTCAATTTTAAGCTATTCTCCTTCCTGCAAGTGAGCATATGCAGGAATGATATCACCAAGCTCGATGCTTATGATGTCTTCGGGAACAAGTACACCCTAGTGTTCATCTTTCCATTGGTCGTCTCTTAGACCTTTTGTCATAAGTACATGATATACCAGGTGATATCCATATAATGTAATTGATATGAAGAACATTTATAAGTTATAATGGTCGTCGGAGATGTTGTAGAGTGTTTGTCTTTTCATTGGATGTCGGAGATGTTGCAGAGTGGTTGACATCGACCTGGGAGTGGTCGACGTCGACTGCTGTAGTTGGATTCTGGAGAGGTGGTGCGGGACGAACATCGTCGGCTTTTTTGTCCTTTGCCAAATATAAATAATATCCTAACTCAAAGCTCAAACCAATAGATTAGTGAATCAATATATTGATAAACCAACAAACTAGTATAGCGATGAAGTCCGGAGTCAAACCCACAGAGAGAACGGTTGCTATGCAATGTACCTAACAATGATTCTCATGACAAAAGAAATGATTTGTAGCAAATTTATAACAAAGTAAAGTAAAGAGATCGATGATTGCAAAGTATTGATAATAAGATAGAGAATGTATTTCATCTATAATTCTCGACAATAGTTGAGGTTCAAGTTCCTAGGATTGATTCAATAGATATTTCTAAGCATATGTCGACTTGACTAAAGTTGATAGATCCGCAAAGATACAATCTTCTTATCCAATATCACTAAAGAATAGCATTAAACACTCAACTACTAAGACCAATTGACATATCGATTCAATGCAAATAGAACACAAACGGAACAACCCTATTCGGCCCTATAAAATCTATCGACATAGATCAATCGAAATCACCCACTACAAAGAGATAGAAATATCACTAATTCAATGGCTTCGTTTGTTATTTAGAAAACAACAACGAATTCATAGCATAGATGCAATTCCTAACATGATGATCAATAGAAAGGAACACAAATATAATCAATAAGAACAAGATGATAAATATACTCATAAATAACTAATTGAAATCAAATCCTCATAATTCATTCAACCATGTCTTCGAATCACAGGCCAAACTATGAGTTTAGCAACTTATAATCCAAATAACTCTCATCTCTCTAATTGTGTTCATTGTATAAACCTCTTGCCACACACGACTGATATGAAAGAAATAAAACCTAAATAGAGTCATGAAACCCTAGGAAATATAATAATAAAATGATATAATAATAGTATCTTTGGACTTAAAGTCGACTTTGCTGAACACAGGGTAACAACGGGCGCCGTGCGAAAAGCGACGGGCGCCGGTCCCAACAGTGACCACTTCCTTCGTTTGCTTCGAAGTTGTGCTTACTTGCTCCTTCCTTAGCCTTCTTATGCTCCAAAATATGTCTTTTAAGCTCCACCACGATCCCATCCAAGGTGGGAACGTAAAACTACAGAATAAACACTAAAAATGCGTAGATTCCGAATTCGAATACTTCATAAGAAAGATACGAAACTAGACCGAAACATATGCAAAACTCTTATCTAAATGCAATAAGAACCACCTATATTGCCTATATGAAATATGCATTACCAAATCCCCCCCACTTAAGCTATTGATTGTCCTCAAGCAACCATAAAATAAAAACGTCATCTATGCATCCCACAGGAGATTCCTTCACAATTTTACTCATCAAAAGCAACATCACTCATAGTGCAAATATAAATATGGTATAAAAACGTCATAATATGTATATATGGGATCAAGTAGCTTACATGCTCAAAAATCCAACCTCACAAAGGATTATGTGTATCTCTCGCTCTCATGTGTTTAGGCTTTAAGCATACACTCACCTCAATTCCATATACAAGCATCAAATCAAATATTGACATTTATATCACAAAATCTCCACCGGATACATCAAAGCAAAAATAAGAACATCAAGAGGATCGACTTTCGCTCAATGGAAACCTTTATAGAAGATCCATTTCGGCGGGGTTGTATTGAGGCTTGGTAATAAACATAAGGGCAAGGAATTGTATTTGGTCATGTGGTGCTATTAATTCCGGGAAAAGAAGATTCCAAAAACTCTCAACATAACACAAACCAACTCAATAATTCATCAAGCTCTCAATAACACAACACCTCATAAACATATGACAATAAGCCCAACATCATCCATAATATCAACTCTCAATAGATATATCAATAACTCCATAAATCTCATAATCTCAAAATAAACTCAAAATCTCATCATCTCATACTCATCCTTATGCACACATATGCATATACAACACCCAACCAATCTAGCTCTCAACCAACATAAATCCAATCTTCCTCATATGCAAAAATGAATAACTTGGCTCTTTATTCTTTCCTCTTTTTTTCTTTTCTTTTTTCTTTCTTTTTTTTCGAAACTGATTTTTTTTTTCTTGAGCCGAAAATAATGAATAAATATATGCATAAAATGAGGGAACTATAAGCACATAACATTAGATCTTCTCAAAAACATAAACCATAAAAACTCACACTTTAGCTTCTTTCCTCTTTCAACTCCAAATAGATCTCCATAACCCACTCAAAATCTCAATTTCTCTGGAAAAGGGTAAGGTTTATCACAGGCTAAGAATAATGAAATTTTGTGGAGCTAACAAATAATATAGGCTAAAGACTCAAATTGGCTTCAAAGCAAGATATGACATAGGGTAGATATGGATAAAATGTGGTTAAAAGGTGCCTCTATCATTTGAACTTATCAAACAATGATCATGTATATAATTGGTCTTGAAAATAGATAACCATGTCAATACTCAAAGATAAATACATAGGAAGAGTAAATCACACAACAAAAGCAAAAGGAATATAGATGTAATCACTTAAAAGGCCAAAAATTCTCACTAGGACAAATTTTTGTTGAATATCAAGCATGCTCACAAACTTAGATCATACATGCTCATTTACCTATGCCAAATCATATATCTCATAAAAACCAATTTTAAAGACAAGGTCAAATCATTCCAGAATTCTATGGGATATAGAAGATCATGCTAGCATAAAGTTCATAGGACAAACTTAAACTAGATGAGTATCTTTAATAACACATATGCAATGCATGAGACTCTTTTTTTCACTATTTTTTTTTTGACATTTTCTATTTTTTTTCATTTTTGACATCTTATATAACAAATAAAGGGTCGATCCCACGGAGAGTCTATGATTCGTATGCAAATCAGAGTGCGTCAACAAGAACAAGCAATAAAGGGGGGGTTGTGATGGTGTAAACTAACTAAGAATGCAAAAGTAAGCAAAACAATAAAATAAAACAGATTGAATGAATGAATATGAGAGAATAGCTCAGGTCAACCAATCTCAGCAATCAAGTTTATTCATTAATCATTGATATCGAAAAGATAACTTCCTCTTGAATACTTTGTTGTGGAAAGACTAAGTCTTTTGAATTCAATTCCTTATCGAATCTAGTTAACAAGACAACCAGACCCTGAAAACCCTAATTATCAAACAACCTTGAAACTATCAAGATTCAATTCAATAATCGACGAAGCTTAAAGGAAATCAACAAAGACAATCGATGCGCACAACCAGTTATTGCATCAATTACAAATCAATTCTTTATACAAATCCCTAAATCAACCAGTTTCAGAGATTTATACTTCGCTACTCAAGAATATAGATAATTCAACCAGAAATTACCTATATCTAGCTATAGATTATCATGAAAAGCATCAGTTGATCAAGCTAATGGAAATTCACGAGAACCCTAAACATTCGATGCAAAGAATTGATAATATTCGAAGAAAAGTATTAGGATATAGAAATCTCACAATGAAATGATAAACCTGACGCTTCGACTAATTGTCCCAAGCCAAGAGATTTAGTGGTTCATGGTTGAAAAAGAAATCACCATCAAAAGTCTCCAATGGTGCTATGTACCAAAACCTGTTCGTTCTATTCCCCCCCCCCCCCCCCCCTCCAAAACTAAAACCAACCCTAGACTCCTTGTTCCTCTCCACTAACGTTTCATGTACCCCTTAATTGAAATTGCAATTAAAAATTAATTAACAAAAAGAAACAGGTGGTTCTTGCACTCGGAATAAAACTCGGGTGCCAACTAAATAACTCGGCCGAGTTTCCTCTTGCTCCACCCGAGTTACTTTCAGAAGCCATCTTGACGTCCCGATTTCGCTGTTTTTAAGGCTGAATTTGGAAAGGTCGTAAACACGAAAGTTATAGGTCTTCGAATCCTATTTCCAACAAGTATAAGTACGCCCCGATCCGATAACTACAGCCTTCGAACGACTCGTTTTAGTGCAGTGTCGCCATCTTGGACAGCTCCAATCAATTCTTCATGCTTAGCTCATCTCCTCCGCTCTCGTGCTCTTCTATTCACGTCCAATCTTCCAACGTTGGCTCGAGCTTAGCTTCACCTCTTTACAATCACCTGAAATCATGCACAAACCTCATAGATTCCGACTCAAATTGAAACATAATAAAAACGCGAAAACTACTCTAAACTCATGCATTTTACCCTACCTAAACACATCTAAATGTCTATATTAACACTACCTAAATGTGCATGATCACTCACCCCCCCCCCCCCCAAACACTTAAATATTGCATTGTCCTCAATGCATAAACATGAACAAAAAGGAACAATGAAAAATATAAAATAGAGGGTGAAGGAGCAAGTAAACTAACCAATCAATGTGAAGGTGGGGTCTGGGATCCAGACCCCACCTTAAGACCAGTAAGCTTGTTAGCAATACCAGCGAGCTTTTCTGTAGTCATTGTCTCAAACTCAGCTAATCGATGCTCAAGATCATCAATAGTGACATAAACAGGCTCATGACCATGTCCCCCTAGAATCATCATCAATCAGTGGCAAGGGAAAACGGTTATGTCTGATATTGAATTCTGATATCCAATAGCAATAAGGTAGCTTCACATGCAGGTACAACCGTACAGATGATGCCCAGAATTCTCTCCTGCAATCCATCTGAAAGACTCCGTTCCATCAGGATGTTGGATATGCTCAGTAATGCCCCACCGGTTCAGGGCAGAAATATTGAGGACCTTCTCATGATCAAAAAAGCGCAAATCATGAAGACGAACTCTCAATCGTCGAGCAATCAACGATACCAAACCTCCAAAAGTAATAAAATGCTCAACTATCACATGAGTAGCCCTAGTCATCTCCATACAACTCCCCATAAATAATTGAACCCAATCAGGAATATGCAATGCCTCAGGGATCAAACAACAGATATGGCTCCAGGCTCTCATAGTAACCAACTCATGATCAACAATCCCAAAGAAGCAAGTACACAAAATCCTGTAACACGGTCTCAACGGAGGATGGGTCATCACACAATAAAAGAAATTACCGCCCGACCCGCAGGCTCGACCAATCGCCTCTTTCCATGTGTCGCGAGGATGTGGAGATGGCAACTCATACCCAGCAGCATCAGCAGGCATCTTGGTAACACCAAGAGCTTATGCAATGAGATCCTTAGTCACTACGAACTTCCTGCCCCTCAATTGGAAACGAATCTCTAAATCAGAATGATGGTCAAAGGTAGCCGAGAACACCCTCACCAACGCCAGATAAGTAAACTCAGCAAGATCCATGAAATCAGCCAATCCTAAAGAAGCCGAGAGACATCCTCAAATAATCCCAAACGATGCAAAGTCAGGGGATGAAAGAACAACGTGGATTGATAATCCCGCTACTCAAGCTTACGCCAACACTCCTTATGTTCCCACGTCATGAAGAGAGGGATCTCCATAGCCGGAACAAGAGACATGATGCACGAAATTAACAAAGAACGTGAAAGAAACCCACAAAACGACGAAAAATCCTTCTCTATAGGTAGCGGCGGGCGCTGGTGGGTGCAGACGCACGAATCTGAGTTAAAACATTAAGAAATAACGTCCAACTCCCTCCAAACTGAAAAGCAACGATCTTTATGGATGAAGGTAGTGATGGATGTGTTTTGAATATGGGTAATGGCAAGAAAAGCTTGATTGAAACACAAGGCTCTTTAGGTATTTGGAATGGATTCAAGTAGGGAATTAGGGTTTATGTGTTTCCTTGGAGACAAAGACTTTGAATGATCAAACTTAGGGAGTTGGGATATATAGTGAATTGGAAAGGGAAATGGTCATCTATCAAAAAGAAAAGGAAATAGTATAAATAATACTCCGTCATTCGATCAAGCAAATTTCGCCTACCAAGACGGTTCTAACACACAACTACTCCAATATACATGAAATAGACTAGTCCTATTACTTTATTGAATTGAAAAACTAAATGCGAAAATGAAATAATATTACCTAGTTTACCTTGGGTTGCCTCCCAATAAGCGCCTTTGTTTCACGTATTCGGCTCGACGTGATGCAGTTCTTGATCAAGTTATCCCATCAAGATCCTCCGCACTTGTCCTTTTCTTGACAAAATAGGGAACCTTAATAATTTCTCCAATATGTTCATCCATTGCACCAATCAATTCCTTATTAACATGAATTTCTCCGGGAGGTCGCCCTTAAATTGCAAAAACGTCAATATTGTTAGGAATCAATTTCTCATACGGAAGAATATAGGTTTATTAGAATTGGACACATTTTCATGTGACTCAAACAAATTCTCAATTTTCCTTTCAATTTCATCTTTCCCTAATTCAAATTTCTCATTATTAGAAGACTCAATAATCAATTACTCATTTTTAAGAGAAGCATCTAACCAATTATTTGATTTATTCCTGCAAATCAACATCTTTAGAATCAAGAACATCCAAAGAATCATTAGGAAAAAGAGTGATAGGCTCAAATATAGAAAATTCAATCTTTCTACCGTCAAGCTCCATGATTAGTGAACCTTCAAACCAATCAATCTTAGCCGTGTCCATTCACAAGAATGGCCTTCCCAAGATAATTTGGGTTTCAGGTGTACCCTGTTCCATGTCTAATATAAAGAAATCAGCAGGAAATATCAATTCATTAACCTTAACTAAGACATCTTCAACAACTCCTCTAGGTTTAATACAAGAACGATCAGCGAGTTGTATAGTAACACCAATTTCTAACAAAGCATTGAGACCAAAAAACATGTACAAGTTGGATGACATAACATTTATTGAAGCTCCTAAATCCAAAATAGCCTTAGTGAATTTAGAATTGCCTATTGCACATGGGATAGTAAACATACCTAGATCTCCGCATTTTTCGGGCAATCTTTTCTGTATCAAAGCTGAAACATTCTCATTCAAACTTACCTTTTCCTTCCTTCTCATCCTTTGCTTCCATTTCATAGTGCGTTGTTCTTTTAAAAACTTAGCAGAGCGAGGTACAGTTTTAATCAAATTCAAGAGTGGAATATTTAACTCGTAATGAGCAAAGGTATCATAAAGGATTTGTTCATCTTCCCACTTACGATTAGGTCTTAAGGCATGAGGAAAGGGTGGTGCAGACCTTGGAACCTCAGAAGACCACTACTTTGATGATTTCTTCGTGGATGGCTCAACGTCGAAATTCTGATCACCTACTGACAGGTGCGGCAAACGCGGGTTTTCTGGGCGGCGGGTGTCGTCTGACGGTGTTTTGTTTTCCAAGTTATTGTCATCTTCAAGACTCACTTACTTAGGCCTTTCTTCAACATTCCTGGTGGGTAAATTCACTTCTTTTCCTCCTCTAAGGATAAGGGCACTAACATTCTCCTTCGGATTAACGACCACTTGTGATGGAAACTTCCCCGAATCCTTCGCTTTCAATTCTCATATCTTCTTAGACATTTGACTCAACAACTTCTCCTAAACACTCATCTTATCCAATAATAACATTAAACTTTCATATTTGTCCTCCTGTTGAGTGTGTCTCTGACGATTGTCATATTGAACTCTTCCTTGATAAGGAACTTGTTGCTGCTGACCCCTATCGTTGAATCCACTTTGATAATTCGAATTTTAGCCCTGATTATAGACATTGTTACCAAAGTTGCGGCGAGGTCCATAATCCATAGCATTCAAATCAGCAACATCCTTCTGAATCAAAGGACACTTATCATTCGGATGAGTTGGATCTCCGCAGACACCACAAGGTCTAGGCTGCTAAGGTTAATTCATTTGCATAGCCATCTTGTTGACGAGCTCAGTAAGTCTATCTAAGTCATCCTTGTGACCATCCCTAGAATTATCCAACTTATGCACTCCTCTAACTCGTTGGTGTTTCCCATATTGTTGCGATGCATTAGCTGACCCTTCAAAAATCTGCATTATTTCCTGAGGTATTTTATCTAAAACATCTGCTTCACTAGTAGCATTGATAACACTCTTATCTCTATCAAGCAAGCCCTCCACTAGTAGGTGATTGTTCAATACTAGACAACTTCTTCCTGAGTTTGCTGAGGCGAAATGCTTTTGAAGGAAAGCTTTCTTTAACTCAACCTAGTAGTAATGCTTTCGGGGGGTAGGTAATATAGCCAGTCGCTAGCCGAATCTTTTAAGGTAAAGAGGAACACTCTAAGCATTAATTGGTCATCGGTAAGGTCTTGGGGTCTAAGTCTATCGCATACACTAGCAAAGTTGACAAGGTGTTTGTTTGGTTCCCCTCATGCAATCCATGAAAATTAGGCAAAATAGTAGACCAATTTCATTTTTATTCAAACCTTGAACCCTCAGGGAGAGCATGAAGTCTGATTTCAAGTGGTTGCGCATTCAAATTAGGTTCCTTTAAGCTTTTCAGAGTCCTTCTTGGTGAAGCAACTACTTCGTCTCCCATCTCTATATGTGTGTTAAATTCGACCCTCATTTTCAACCTAGAAAGAGATCTTTTAATCTCAGGATCAAAAGACAAAGGTGATGAATTAGAAGAACGAGTTTGAACCATACAAGAACAAGAAAGACTTAAAGAAAAGGAAAGATCTAAAACAAACTAGAAATAAAAAGGAATCAATGATAGAAATAAAGAAAAGCAAACTCTTTTCTCCTTGGCAACGGCGCCAAGAATTTGGTGCAGGACGAACGTCGTTGGCTTTTTCGTCATTTTCCAAATATTAATAATATCCTAACTCAAAGCTCAAACCAATATATTAGTAAATCAATAGATTGATAAACTAACAAACTAGTATAGCGATTAAGTCCGGATTCGAACCCACAGAGAGAACGGTTGCTATGCAATGTTTCTAACAATGATTTTTATGGAAAAAGCAATGATTTGTAGCAAATTGGTAACAAAGTAAAGTAAAGAGATCGATGATTGCAAAGTATTGATAATAAAATAGAGAAGATATTTCACCTGTAATTCTCAACAATGGTTGTGGTTCAAGTTTCTAGGATTGATTCAATAGATATTTCTAAGCATACGTCGACTTGACTAAAGTTGCTAGATCCGCAAAGATACAATCTTTTTATTCAATATCACTAGAGAATACCACTAAACACTCAAGTTCTAAGACCAATTGGCATATCGATTCAATGCAAATAGAACAAAACGGAACAACAGTTGTTACAGGAGGATTATATGTTTAGTATTAAAGTAAATAAAACTAATAAAAGCAAACCAACTCTTGTCCAAGAAAATAAATACAAGACTTCCTCCCGTTGTAGTAGAAGGTAGTCAGGATCGATCCACAAGGAAGCATGTCAGCGCCCGCCTTTTCAGTCCAGAGAACTCTCGAATTCGACTCAGGAAGTACTCGATGTCGACTGGAGTCCTCGACGTCGACCACTCAGTCGGGTAAAAACTGCAAAACAGATGCAAAGAAACGCAAAGAACCAAAGCAAGCCAGTCGATCTCGAGTAGCTGTACTCGACGTTGACTACTGTAGCACTCGACGTCGACCAGTGTCATTGATTTCGAGTATTGCAGAACCAAAATCCGTAACTTTAAATTGAAATATGACGAAAGTAAACACGAAATAAGTGGGAATAAAATCAATAAACTAAAGGACTTCCAAGACCGGGGTTTCAATACCACAACGATAACCATATAAAATAATGCATAAGGTATAAAAGATCACGCCTTTTCATCAAATAACTTTCGTTATTAACAAGTAAAAAGATAGAGACTTTCACATAAACCCTAATTGTTACTAACCCTTTTTCACATAATTAATCCAAGTTGTATTAAGATCACTTTCTCTCCAATAGCACAAACAAGGATCACCTTCAACTTTCACAAAAGAATCATGCTCATAGGGATAGAAGACGAAATCGCCTCAAAAGATTGTACCTTTATCGCATTACCTTACATGGCTACCGTCGGGCTTACCCCGATCCTGGAAGTTGGGTAACTACTCGCTTATCATCATAAAGAAATTCATCAATAACAAAAAGGAACTCAATTGCATTAATGAAATAAAATAGAGCTTACAACCGAACGAAGCCAAATCCCGCTCTCGCTTTCTCCAACTCCACTCGGCTCCAACTTTCTCTCTCTCTACTCGCTATATGTAACCAATTGTGACTGAAATTAAATGAATCAAACTCAGCCCCTAAGGCTTTATTGATAGTGTTCAACCTTGGCTAATCTAGGGAAGAACAATCTATATATATCTAAAACTTTCTATCTAAAACATAAGATAAAGCTTGATGATTAAAGGAAATAAATCTATAAGGAAACTATCTAATGTGTATGAATCCCTCTTGGAATTGATAGATCTTCCTGTGGATGGATATAATTCCACATATCTTCACTTGAAAGTAGTCTATCTTCTCGGACTCCACTCGATTTCGTACTTGGATTCGTCACTGAGGTACTCGACTTCGACTAGATCTAGTCAACGTCGACTAACATTTTCTTCTCCTGGGTTGTACTCGAGCTTGGGCACTTGCAGGACTCGACGTGTGTAATCCACGTTGACTAACCTACTCGACGTCGAGTAGAATTGGTCTCCTCGAGTGGCTCTGCTCGACTTCGTGTGAAATTCTGGGCTCGGGAGTACTCGATATCGAGTAGTGTTACTCGATATCGACTAGCCTTGTCGAGTTGATCCTTTCTTGTTCCTTGCTCGATTTTTCCTTGCTCAACTGCTCCTTGACCTCGGACTTTTGTAGTTCACTTCGAGCTTTTCAACCTTTCTCCGAATTACTGTAAATTGCCTCGATTTTTATGAAATTAAACAGAAACTAGTGTAGACTCCATAATTTGGCAAATAAGTGTAAACTACATAGATTTTGTGTTATTCTAACCCAAATGCCTGAAATGTATGCTAAAATCGATATAAAAGTAAGTATAAAACATGGAAAATTAGGCTCACAACAAACACCTCATACTTAAGCTTGCTTGTCCTCAAGCAATACTTTAATGGTCATACAGGGGAAGAAATAAAACTCTCAACATCTTATATTCATTTCCATATAACCCTACAATCAATTATAATTCTCAAAAAGGTACTAATGTCACAAATCCCTGCATGTGCAATAAAAGTAACCTCTACTCACAAAAGGAGGGTTATGCAAAAAACAAAGCAACAATAATCAAGAGGGCTTTAATTTAAGCTCAATAAGGAGTAGATTGGTAAAACGCTAAAGATGGGCAATTTTTGGCAAGGTGGTGCTAATGATCCGAGGAAATGGAGTATTTTCAAAATTTTCATACCACATTCCTTCTTCCTTTGATTTCTCACCTTTCGCTCATTCGCTTAATGCTTTTTTCAATATTATGCTTTTACCTCTCTAACCTTAGCACTGCCTTCTCGCGAGTCGTAAACATGGGTGTCATGAATGGCCCCGGATACTTAGTGCTTCGGACTCCTCACCTGTGTGTCCCATCTCGCCGAACTATTATCTCAACGAGCAGGGTCGATCTACCTTTATCTCCTGAGGTGACTGGATTTTCTTTCACTCATTAAATTTTCCATATCTTTTCAATTTCTTACCAAGTCCAATAATAATAACAACACAAACACCATATAATAATCTCCATAATGTAACATCATTCTCAAAATAATCCTCGGATAAGGAAAGAAGGTAAAGAATGGTTAATATTTAGATCATGTGGAGCAATAATTGAAATAAGGCACAATATGGCTTTTGTGATGCATAATAGCATAGGTAAGGGTATGATATAACAATATGAGTATTATATGGAAAATATAAAGTCCCCCATTCTCTTATCATGCATCATGTCAAAATCAACATCAAATTTTCCTTCTTTCATGGTTTTCAAGAAAATATGCACTTCATTGTGACTTCCCTTTACTAGGCAATTTCTTGCTATATCTCTAACGACTCCAATTTTGCATCGTCGAGTTCAATAAAACTTCCATTACACTAATCAAAAAAATTTAATGCGGTGACTTTTAGGAACTTTGAAAAACACTTGTATATAAGCACTTAGATAAATAATCATTCCAAAGATACCATGTATAAGCAATTCGGAAAACATGCACAAATAATGCCAAATATAATCAAATATGCATAAAGTAAGCCCTTCCCCCACCCCATACTTAAACCTTACATGTCCTCACTTTATAAAAACAAGGGTAAAGAAAGAAACTCACTAGACAGGTGCGCAGGAGGTCGAAATCGAGGGCAGATGTTGCTGTAGAAGTGGTCGACATCGAGTAGAAGTAGTCGACATCGACTACAACTACTCGACATCGAGTAACGTTGAACCTCAGGATGGCCCTTCTTCGACCACATGTTCATTTCCTCGTGATGGGTAGTCGACGTCGAGTACTTTTGTAGCTTCTCTTACCTGCAAAAAATCGTTAGAAAGGAAATATCAACAATAGAAAAACTTAAAATTAATGTTTCAGAACTAAAAACCAAAAACAAATGTCCAAAAATTCAAAAACTAATTGTCTTTTTACAAGCTCTAGACTTTATAGTCGCTAGGCCGACTTTCTCCATTAAGCTCAAGGTGGCATCAGCAGGGCCCATGTGGCTTGGGCTTCAAACAAAACTCCATTCTTGACCATTAGTTGTAGTCCTCCTAAATGGATCTTGTTCACCTTGAAAGGTCCCATCTTTTTCTAGTTGAATTTGTTGGGAAACCAATGATCCTTTGATTTGGAGACATAGACTTTGTCTCCTACTTCATACTCCTTGGGATCGTCATTGGAAACCCTGCATAATCGCACATACCAAGGCAAACCTCTCCCATGTATAGATAAATCTTTAATTGAAATAGGAGAAGAGATATCTCTACCTTGGCTAACCGTCACGAAATCAGCGTTCGGGACCTCCTGGTCTAGTCGACTTCGAGTAGTGGTACTCGATGTCGACTGCTTTTCGTCGTCTGGTGGCTTGCTCGTCGAGGAATGAGGGATCGAGGACTCAGGGGACTGGTCGACGTAGACTAGTGTACTCAACGTCGAGTACTCCTCGGCTACGGGTATGCTACTCGATGTTGCTGCAGTCGGTGGTGGACTCTGGATCTGGTCGACGTCGAGTACTTCTTGTCGACATCGACCCCATACTTAAGACCTGGAAAATCATCCGAAAAATAGTTAGTCGACGTCGACTTACCTTGGTCGATGTCGAGTAGATTTTCTGTCTCTTCGTTCAGGATAGCCATGATCTCTTCCACATGTGCTTCCATATCTCTCTTCTCCAGCTCCTCGGAGGTGAAATTTCTTACCTTAGGCTCCCCGTAAGTAATGTACCTGGCTGATATTGACTTGACTTCCTCCATAGGACCTGTATGCCTTTCAGTTTTATTAAAAGAGTACTCAATTACCTCATCGCTGATGTTGAAAGTGAGCACTCCCTTCCTTATGCTTATGTTGGCATCCACCGTCGCTAAAAAGGGCCTTCCTAGAATGATTAGACAAGCAGGGTCCTCTGCCATATCAATAACGTGAAAATCAGCAGGGACAAAGAACTTACTGACGAAGGGAAAGTCGTTGATTTACCTTGCCAAAAATAATTCCCAAACAAACAAACTAGTATAGTATGCAAGTAAGGGGTCGAACCCTAGAGAATCAAGTATTTCTAAATATTGTGTATTTATCAATATAAAAGAAACGGGTTTTTATGAATGAAAATAAAAGAAAATAATATTGACAAAAGCAAATAAAGGATAGAAAAAAAGCGTTTCCAACTACAAGTTCTCGACTTTGGTTGGTTTTATAGATCATTGAATCCTTTTCAAGATATTATCTTATCCTATGAATTCCTCCCGTCTTGTTTTAAGTAGATTAAAAGTCCTACGAGTCCAATTAATCCCTTACATCTCAATGCAACCTTAACACGGTCAAGATTTAACAAAGATATAGCAAATAGTCCCAAGAACTTGAGCATATAAATAACACCAATTAAACACGGTAAATCAATATTTAAGATATATGTCAACTCCCTACATAATCATGCTTCAAACACGGAATCCACATTCTTATGCGTGCTACTACGGAAATAACACAAATACGAAAGTATTAAATCCTAGCATGAAATCAATATTATCAAGGTAGCTAATCAAGATAACACCAATAACATAATCAATATCAAACAAAGAAGTTGAAAGAATTAAAGAGGAAAAATTACTTAAATTAGAAACTCACAAATCACCAACCAAGTCTCGAAAGTGTAGGCGAAAACTAGAAAATTAGCCAAACATGTCTTACCTAAGCTTTCTTCTCTTCAAGGGTGATTGCTCTACTTGGAATTAATTAGAAAACTAACCCTAGAACATCCTGTTTATAAGCGTAATGTCTTGAATAAACAAGGTAAAAGATAGACTAATAAGATAGAAACTTCCTAAACAAACTAGATAGAAGATAGAGTTTCCATGTATAAACAAACGTCAGATTTCCGCTGGCAGCGAAAATTTCCGCTAGCAGCGAATGGCCTTAAATAAGCTACTGTTGTATTTTCGATACCATCTCGCTACCACACTCGCTGGCAGCGAATGCCCATGCCTTAGAAACTTTTCCAAGCCTCCTCGGGTCCTTCCTTTCCGCTACCGCGAGAGCTCCAACTCGCTAGAGTGAGTCCGGCCATCCGCAGCTGCGAGTGCGTGCTTGTCTTCTTCGAGTCGTCGTTCTGGTGCACCCCCCTAGCAGCGAAACCTTCCGCGGCAGCGAGTGACTCGCTGCAGCGAGTCCAACTCGCTGGCAGCGGACACTGCC
The DNA here is from genome assembly GCA_037127255.1 of Persicaria tinctoria. Taxonomy (NCBI): domain Eukaryota; kingdom Viridiplantae; phylum Streptophyta; class Magnoliopsida; order Caryophyllales; family Polygonaceae; genus Persicaria; species Persicaria tinctoria. The sequence goes on along the minus strand of JBANSL010000006.1, from coordinate 48,455,119 downwards.
TGGTCGCTTGCTCCCGGGCTGACTCGACTCGCTGGCAATGAGTTCTCATTCGCTGGCAGCGAGACATGCTGGTTCCAGGACATCCTCCCGCTGACTCCAGTCGCTGGCAACGAGATGACATTCGCTGGCAGCGAGTTCTGCTCATGGCACCTTCTTGCACATGATGGTGTTGGCTTAATTCGCTGCAGCGGAAAGCCATTCGCTGTCAGTGAAAATCTAGCAGAACACCATCATGTAGATCTTCGAAAGAGCTTTCCAACGCATGCTCATATGCATCGATCGGACATCCGAGACCTTCGGAAAGTGCGTCACAAGTTCAGCTCGCCGGGCGGAAAGCTTTCGCGACTCGCCCTCGTTTTCGCTCTTAGACCTCGATTTCGTGCTCCGTTGCTTAGTATCTTGTTCCATGCTCTTTGGGAATTCTTCCTCAAGCTCTCCCAAGTCTCTCTTAGCTCCGTTCCTCGTGTTCTTTCCCTCGTCTCTACGAATCTACATAAAAACATCGAAATAGTGTATATTCCGAACTTTCCCACAAAATGAATGCTAATCTAATTAACACTAAAACATGAATCTATGACAATAAAATGCACCTAAACTAATCTATAATTCCTATTGGAATATGCCTTATCACTTACCTACTTGCACCAGTACATTGTCCACTATGCCTGTTGGGATGACCACAGTGTTGTTTGCCATGTATAATTTTGCATCCACAAGCTCTAAAGCACCTATCTTGACTTTGGACCAGATTGATAGAGGCATAATACTTACACTGGCTCCTAAGTCACACAAAGCATTAAATCTATATTGACCAAATCCAATGGTTATAGCAAACTTACCTGGATCTGGCCTTTTTTCTAGAACGTCCATCTGGCTGCACTCCTCTGCGATTTCATCCATTGATCGCTCCTTGCTTAAGATCTCCTTGAGGGACTTGACATATGATGGCATTTCGTGGAGAGCTTCGGTGAAAGGGATTGTGACATTGAGCCTTTGAAGCATCTTCACGAAACGCTGAAACTTCTTTTCCGCACGGTCCTTCTGAGATTTTATTGGGAATGCCAGCGCTTTATTCTTTGGAGGTGCAGGAGTTTTGTCGACATGAGCAGAAGGCTTGTCGATGTCGACTGGAGGCTCCTCGACATCGACTACAATAGTCAATTTCTGGGCAGGTGCATCGTTTTGGTCGATGTCGAGTAGGGGGTCCTCCACAACGAGTAGATGTTTACTCGACGTCGAGTACTACTCTGCAGCTTCTTCTTCTGTGTTGTGCTGGGGCATTTGCATCTGACGCCCACTCCTTAGATTCATAGCAGCTACTTGTCCTATAGATTTAGTTTTAGAATTAGGTTTAGAGGATCCAGCGAGCGTACCTGATTGCTTGGAGACGGATGTTGCCAATTGACCAATCTGGATCTCAATAGATTTCCGCCAGATATCGGTTACCCCAAGCCTTGAGTTGATGTCATGCAGCTGTGTGTGGATGGAATTGATGGATTGTTTTCTTTCTGCATGGTTCCTTCGCATCTCTTCAAGTATAAGATGCAGGTCATCTTTCTTACCTTCTTTGTCAAGGTGACCAGGAGCTTTGTAGGGCGGGGGATCTCTTTGATAATGGGGCTGGTGATAGTAGCTCCAGTTCTGTTGATGATGTTGTCCTGAGTAGTTCCCCCCGCATAACGCGCTTCTTCATGGGTTTGAGTCATGTAGACTTGGTCGGTGTGTGGGCACGCAGTAGTGTTGTGCCTTACAGACCCACATTCCAAACAAGGTTTATCTTTAGAAAGGAATTGAACTTGTTTGGTAAGACGACGTACCTGATCGTTGTGGAATTGCTCCCTGACGTCCGGATCGATCTCCTTAGGTGGCACATATAGAGGCATAGATGGGGCAGACCTTTCATACCTTTCGTCGCCAGAGGCCACAGAAGTCCCATAAGTATTGTCGTAGTTTTCCAGCGTCTCAAAGGTCTCCCAAGCACACCGTGGGGTGTACTCGAGATACCTATAGGCGGTGTAGTCGTTGATCCGATCCTTAGTAGGTGCATCCAGGCAGTTTACGATGATCTCCTGGATGACGTAGGGTGGTTGTTAGGAGGAAAATCAAGTATGAAATTTAAATTCCAAATTCGACTCCATGATCTCCGCAAATTAATTACAAGACTTCCTCCCACTGTAGTAGAAGGTAGTCAGGATTGATCCACGAGGAAGTGTGTCAGCGCCCCCCTTTTCAGTTCCAGATCTCAGCAGATTTCGAATAGGAGAGCGCTCGATATCGACCAATTACCTCGATATCGACCACACTGTCGACAGAAACTGTAAAACACAGAAAACCGCATAAACGAACAGAAAACTAAAACCGGTCGATATCGACCTATGTACTCGATATCGACTAAAAATTCCGACCAACAGTTGCTCGAATTCGAGTAGACACGGAAACTAAAAATCGCAACTTTTCGCAAGAGAAAACTTAAAACTGATGAAATAAATCAAATAAACTAAAGACTTCCAAGATCAGGGTTCCAACACCACAACGATAACCATGTAAAATAACACATAAAGGCATAAAAGATCATGCTTTTCATAAAATAACTTTTGTTATTAACAAATAGGAATAGAGAGGATTTTGCATAAACCCTAATTGTTACTAACCCTTATTCACATAATTAATCCAAGTTGTATTAAGATCACTTTCACTTCAATAAAACAAACAAGGATCACCTTCAACTTTCGCAAAAGAATCATGCTCATAGAGATAGAAGACGAATTCACATCAAAAGATTGTACCTTTATCGCATCACCTTACATGGCTACCGTTGGGCTCACCCCGACCCTAGAAGTTGGGTGACTACTCGCTCTTCATCATCAAGAAAGACATCAATAATAAAATGGAACTAAATTACATTAATAAAATCAAAGAAAGCTTACAACCAATCGAAGTCAAATCGTCTCTCAACTCTCCACCTTCTCTCGCCACAAGCTCTCCCCCTGAATGGATCTTGTTCACCGTGAAGGGTCACATCTTCTTCTTTTTGAACTAGTTAGGGAACCAATGATCATTTGATTTGGAGACATAGACTTTGTCTCCAACTTCATATTATTTGGGCTCGTCATTGGAAATCCTGCATAAGCGCACATACCAAGGCAAACCTCTCCCATGTATAGATAGATCATTAATAGAAATAGGAGAAGAGATGTCATTACCTTGGCTTACCTTCGCAGATTCAGATTTCGGGACCTCGGAGTCTGGTCGACATCGAGTAGGGTTACTCGACGTCGAGGAGTTACCTTCGTCGGGTGGACTGCTAGTCGAGGGAGGCGGATTCGAAGAAGAATTCTGATCGACGTCGACCAACTTACTCGACGTCGAGGAGTGCTCGGCTTCGGTTTGATTGCTCGACGAAGCTGTAGTCGCTGGTGGGCTTGAATTCTGGTTGACGTCGACTAAAGTATTCGACGTCGAGTAACTCTGGTCGACTTCAACCCCATACTTGAATCCTGGCAAGGCATCCCAAAAATAATTAGTCGACATCGAATTACCTTGCTCGATGTCGAGTAGATCCTCTGTCTTGTTGTTCAGGATGGTCATGATCTCCTCCACCTGGGCTTCTATATCTTTCTTTTCCAACTCCTCTGGAGTCATATTTCTTACCTTAGTCTCCTTGTAAGTTATGTACCTGGTTGATATTGACTTGACCTCTTCCATGGGACCTTTGTGCCTTTCAGTTTTATTAAAGAAATACTCAATTACCTCATCGGTGATGTTGAAAGTGAGCACTCCCTTCCTTACGCTTATGTTGGCATCTACTGTAGCCAAAAAGGGCCTTCCTAAAATGATTGAACAAGCAGGGTCCTCTGCCATATCAATAACTAAGAAATCAGCAGGGACAAAGAACTTACCTAATTGCACTAGTACATTGTCCACCATGCCTGTTGGCATCCACTGTAGTCAAACGATGTGATGTTGAAGAAGGTCTCTAACTATTCATATGCTCGAGTGTGACTCCCCGCCGAGGGTATGTAGTACCACCAACATAGTTCCGCTGGTGGATTGTTGAAGTAATGCTCCCAAGGATCCACATATTCACCTAAATCCACAAAAGTGTAAGAAATATCATTACCTTGCTCGGGAGCCACAAAAATCGGCTCCGGACTTGGTTCCTTAATAGATGAGTTAGGGATGATTTCTATTGGTGGAGTAGGTGCCAAAATACATGGTTTCTCATGCGTGCACTCATGAGACTCCATGTCAAGGGGCATCGGGCTCAATTCTCCATCTTCGATTGAACCATTGGTGCTTGCGTCTTGGCTTCCCTCATGTATCTCGCTCTCCATTGGTTTGAATGGTAAGGGCATGGATTCCAACTTGTAGTCTTCTTCCACCTTTGCCATTTCACCCACACAAAGGAAAAGATCCCACAATTCCGACCAATCCAAACCGTAAAAGCCTTCATCTTTCAACGATTGGGCGAATTCTCGTATCTCGGGAAGCATGCCATCTTGAACGCAAAGTACTCGTTCTTTTAAATCATCTTGGATACCCCGTGAAGCACAGTCATCCATTAAATCTTGCACTCTTGTGAGGTAATGGTGAAAGTATTCTCCATGGTATTGCCATAACTCCAACTCCATTGCAAATAATTAGTAACGAGGTGTCGTGAACCGTAAGATAGGTCCACGACGGGGATAGATATATATACAAATATTAATAAATACACAAAACAAAGAAATAAACTTGATTCCCCGGCAACGGCGCCAATTTGACGGAGGGAAAGTCGTTGATTTACCTCGCCAAAAATAATTCCCAAACAAAAAAAACTAGTATAGTATGCAAGTAAGGGGTCGAACCCTAGAGAATCAAGTATTTCTAAATATTGTGTATTTATCTATATAAAAGAAACAGGTTTTTATGAATGAAAATAAAAGAAAATAATATTGACAAAAGCAAATAAAGGATAGAAGAAAAGCGTTTCCACCTACAAGTTCTCGACCACTACAAAAAAAAAACATATTTGCCACCCATGGTAGCAACGGCAAGCGTTTGCCGTGGCTGTTGGGTAGATTTTTGCTATAGCATAGCAACGGATCATGTACCGTGGCTAAAATTTGCCACGGAAATGGTTACCCCGTTGCTAAGTCCAATACAACCGGCGATGCCATCATAATATTTGCGACGACAGAACCCACACCGTGGCAAAAAATGAATTGGATAAGCTAAATTTGCCACGGTGTCGTAGGTAAAGCAAACCCTTGTTTATTTTTTACAATCAAAACACAACTTAAAAAAAACGAAATAAAATTATAAGTTTGAAATATTTCCAACCCTAATTTCATTTTCACTTCCGCGGAGTTCCGCCTACTCCCATCTTCTCCGTCCAGGCTCCGTCAAACTCGTCGGTGCCAAATTCAAGCTTGTCGGAGCCAAGCACCGGTTGGGAGCTCACCTTGACTCCCTCTGTGTGCTGCTCACTGCCCAGAAAACAAAGACGAACGGCTCCTCTTCTCCACATCGTGCTCTGCTACAACTCGTTCCCGGTTGGCGAATTCGTACAAGGGCAAAGAAGACGATGACAAGCGGCTCTTCTTCTGGCGAAGGTGATGGTCGGTGGTAGGGCTTCTCTCCCCAGAATGATTGAGGTCGACGACGGACCAACAGTCAAAACTCCTTTTCGCATTCGGCTCCTCTTCATCCCACATGTATGTTGTCTTGAACCTCCACTGGTGTCGACTTAGTCGAGTTTAATATGTATCTTGAAGAATTAGGGTTTCGATTTGGGGATTGACGCTACGAATTAGGGTTTTGGACTGGTTGTTAGGCTACGAATTAGTAGTGTTGTTCGTGCTTGCTTGTTTCCTGATCTACGCCCTAGCTTCACTCGTTTTTGAATCTAAACTTGCTGAACGAAATCAAATTAGATTGTAGATATCTAATTTCTTAGCAGTAGTTAACAAAATCCCATTGATTTCATACTTGCCAGCATGAATCTCTTTAAACACAAATTGATATGGCATATTTTCTCTTGTTTCATTTTAAGGGACGTGTAGACATTGATTGTTGAAATGCTCCAAGCTGCAAGGTCTAAAGCAAATTGACATAGTAACATATTATTGTGTATGGAAACATGATCCTCTTACCTGTTTATACTATAATTGGATGAAGTCTTAATCCTCAATAATTTCAAAGCAAAGACGACATCATTACCAAACTGGTTTTCTTGCTCTAAGCTCTACTTCCACTCTTAGTTGTGTTTTGAATCTGGTCTTTCTACTTTTTTTAATGGTCCTTCACCTCTTGTGTTTATTTGATGAAAGGTTATTTGATATTTGAAGAGTGTTGAAGAGGAAGTTGATATCTTCCCGATGCCATGAAACAGGTTTATTCCTTTTTTTTCCTAGTGTAGAATTTATCAGGGTATTTTTCTTGTTACTTATCATACATTGGATCTGAGTTGTGCTTTATTAATTAGATGTAGTATTCATACTATGATATGAATCTGAAACAGCCTCTAATTTTCTCTTTATTGAATCTCCTATAGAAGTTGGATGGTCTCACTCTAACACCTCTTCTAACTATAACGCCAGGGATGCTAAAATTGGTAGGCCCAATTCCTTCAAAACTTCCAAACTGATTTTTATTCTGCAACACTTGTTATCATGTTACTAAAAATGCATTGGATTCCTTGTGACAACAGATGATATCCACATTTTTATGCTTACATAGTACAAGAAATTCCCAGAGCTCCACTCGCCACCTCTCTTCCTCACCGGGGAGAGCTATGCAGGTGCCTTCCAACTTCCAATTCATGTTTAAATATGTCATTTTACATAGTTAAGAGTATTTAGTGATAAAAAAATAGATTTACTTAAAATTAACATACATGTTTACTTACATGGCATTACATACATATTTACTTCCAATTCATTTTTATGCTTTGTTTAAGTTTGTCTTGTTTAAATATGTCTTACTGATTAGATCAAGTATCACTCTTCTATTTGGCGGTTTACTCTTCTGATCATAATCTTCTCAAATTACAACATCTGCTTGAGATTGCAGAAGATTACAATAAACCTTCTAACCAAATTGGCCAGTTTCTTAGCTTTGAGGATCAGTTAGAAGTCGTTGCTTCTTCTAGGATGGCTGGGTTTCATGGGGATTTTTACTCTTATCCACCAATTGGGGGTGTTAACAAGTTTGAGTACATCTTTAGGGTGTTCTTCGATTACTCCGTTAGTTTTTATTTTTATTACTTTTTTTTAATTTGGTGCTTATCTCACTACTCCCTTTTATTGTCTAGGAGGTAGGAAATCAGGAATCATTCTTGTCTTTTCTTACCATTGTGATTGAACATTCACTTTTTTATGTTTTTGGTTTTTATGGAGTTGTTGACTTTCTCAGATTAGAAGTGGTTTGTTGCTGCTGTTGGTAGGACACAAAATAGAAGTGGTTGGATGTTGCTGTTGGTAGGACACAAAATAGAAGTGATTGGCTTCTCCTGCTTGGGTGAGAGGTGATCATGATGGTATATCTTTCATTTTTTTGGTGTTTATTTCTTTTAATCTTTGGAATTTGAATGAATATTACTGCATTAGTCATAAAAGTAGTATTATTAAAGTCTCTTTAGATCTACAACTTTAATGCCTTATGTTTGCTTGATGATATCATGTTTTAAGATGTAGTATATATCTGAATAGAAGCCTACCTCTTTTTAGCATACTACTTGGCTTATGATATTTGTAAATCCTCTTGCTTTCTATTTTATTAATTCCGTTTTATCCCTTTGATACCAAGCACGCCTTTGATAAGGAGCTCCTTGCGGACAACGAACCCTATATTATTTTTAAGCAGCATAATCTAAAAATTTCTACTTAATTTGATGAAGTATAGTTGCATGTTCTTTATCGTCCTACCCTTTCCGCTTTTTTAGTAGATTCACTTTCTCATATTTTCCTCTTTAGTTTGGTTAGAAAATTGTTTTGGGCATTTCCGTCCCTTGTCTTGCTTAGAGATTGTATGCATACTTAATTTGGGAAAAAATTGCACATATCCTTGATCCTTTCAGTTTATCCTCCTTTTCTTTGCAGGTATCTTGTGATATGCATATCTAGTAAATGAAACAACTATAACAAAGCACATCTTTTTCAGTTTAATATTTCTGTGTATGAGAACATCCTAAAGAAGGATTACACACCATTCTTGGCTACTTATATGCATCAGTGGTTTGAACTTAATTTCATCCTAATTATTTCTCTTAATCTTCCCTGGTGGTTATGGCATATGGATGGGAGATTTCTAACGCTTGTTGATTTTCCTATCCAGGTCTTTTCTTGTGTTAAACCCCTGTTAGACAGGACCCTTGGTATACCTGTGAAAGGCCTAGTTGATACTTTACTTAGCCTGTTCGACGAAAACCAAGACAAGGACCTCAGGTTGCTCGATGCCGATGGTTTCTGTCAGCTTATGCTTGAGGTGAATGATAGATATCTTTATACATCTAATGCTTTAACTATTCTCTAAATATCATCTTGTTTCCTGCCTCTTGTCATAAACATGTGTTCTTCCAATCATGTGAATATAGACGAGTGACATAGATAACCTTATATATAGTTATTCAGGATTGTCGTGTGAATATAGACTTTTGCTATGAACTATCAACCAACTAGGTAAAAAATATATTTAAAAGGCAAAGAAATTGATTTACAAGTTACTCTTCTAAATTGCCATAGGTGAATATAGACTTGGTGCTATTAGAACCGCTATCTTTCTGTATCCATCTGATATTCATGCATCTTTGCATGGCAAAACTGCTACAAGATCAGATATGTAGCGAATATGATTCTAAGGTTATCTTGAAATGGACAACAAGATATTTATATGATTCTAAGGTTTCTCAAGATTGCACAGGGCTGTATATGTTGATAATTTCTCCCTTTAGATTTTATTCACTCTACCCTTTGCAGTGTTTGAGCTATTAATGATATCTCTGAACTCTTATTTTTGTGGGTAAAAATTCCAAAATGGTTGGCCAGTTGAGCTTTCACATGAATGTCACTCTTATCTAGGAGGGGGTAAGTGTTGTTGTGCATCCACTGGGAAAGCATACTCTACATAAATCAATTAAAATATAAGCCAATTAAGGATCCAAGAAAATGCACTCATTGGTCAGAAATAGATTTTGTTCATATAAATAATAAAATTTACGGAAAGCAACCCTTTTTTTATTGATCATTACTGGTTCCGGATGTTGTTTCAATTCTGGGCTGGATTTAGTTCATTTTTTACTTATTAGTAGAATCACATTATAAGTATATAGTATATGATATGAAGAGAAATGCACAAGATAGCTCTTTCATCTATTTGTTTCTCATGGAAGATTATATTGTGGTTAGATATATACAAGTTAACGTCTGTTTTGAATTCCTAGCTAGATTTAGATAAGTTTTTTACTTATTAGTACATGTTTTTCTTTGCCGGTGTATTATTTTCTATGCTATCTTTTAGTTTTGAGTTTATGTACCTAATATAACAATACTCTTTTTCATTAAATTATAACATAAGGGGTATGATCTTCTCTATTTGCTCCATCGTATGCTAATCTTTAGGATATCATCTTCTCTTTTGAGTACTTGCACCTCATATATTCTTATCTTATATGGTGTTTAGGTAATGAAGCAACCCTCGTGATCTCCTCAATGAGACAAGTCATGGTGTCTAGGTATGATCTTCTATTTGCTGAAGACAATGTTGAACAAAACTACTCAACGAGATGGGGAGGATTTTGTACAAGCTAGTAAGCTTTGTGTAAAACTTCAGATAACTATGTTTTTTTTCCAGTTTCATGTTTTTTCGGAAAACTTAAAACTGTAGACTTGAATTGGAAAGATATCTAGCTTATGTTATGTAAGGGTTTGCTTAATATGAAAGTGTGTTGTGGAAGAAATACCTTTTTATGTTTGAACACTTGATGTTTGGTTTGCAAATTAAACAGGGACATCAACGTGAATAGGTAAAAATATGATTAGGAATTGGCAATGGTAGCTTGCTGTAGCAAACTACGGAAAAGAAGACCAAACCCATAGCAACGGCAGATTGCCGTGGCCAATTATAGAAAAAGGAGCCACATTTTTGGCGGGGAAATCTCAGCAAAACCACCACTTCTCTAGCCATGCCAGGTCCCGTCGCAAATTATGAAAAAAAAAGCGCCAAAAATTGGGTGGGAAACTTTTGGCTCTTTGGCGCCCTAAATTTCATAGCCACGGCAAGCTCCGTCGCTTAGTTGTTTACTCTAGCATGGCATCGCTCTGTCGTCGCTTAGCCGTGGCTAGGATGCTAGCCACGGCTGCCGCCGTAGCTTCAATCTTTTTGCCACCGTGGGTTTGGTTACGCCTGACTTGCCGTGGCTACAGCCGTTGCTAGCCCCCTTTGGCCACAGCAAATCCACTTTTTGCCACGGTTCTCTGTCGTTGCTAATATGTTTTTTTTGTAGTGGACTATGGTTGGTTTTATTAATCATTGAATCCTTTTCAAAATATTATCTTTTCCTATGAATTCCTCCCGTCTTGGTTTAAGTAGATTAAAAGTCCTACGAGTCCAATTAATCCCTTACATCTCAATGCAACCTTAACACGGTCAAGATTTAACAAAGAGATACCAAATAGTCCCAAGAACTTGAGCATATAAATAACACCAATTAAACACGGTAAATCAATGTTTAAGATATATGTCAACTCCCTACATAATCATGCTTCAAACACGGAATCCACATTCTTATGCGTACTACTACGGAAATAACACAAATACGAAAGTATTAAATCCTAGCATGAAATCAATATTATCAAGGTAGCTAATCAAGATAACACCAATTACATAATCAATATCACACAAAGAAGTTGAAAGAATTAAAGAGGAAAAATTACTTAAATTAGAAACTCGCAAATCACCAACCAAGTCTCGAAAGTGTAGGCGAAAACTAGAAAATTAGCCAAACATGTCTTACCTAAGCTTTCTTCTCTTCAAGGGTGATTGCTCTACTTGGAATTAATTAGAAAACTAACCCTAGAACATCCTATTTATAAGCCTAATGTCTTGAATAAACAAGGTAAAAGATAGACTAATAAGATAGAAACTTCCTAAACAAGGTAAGCTTTGTGTAAAACTTCAGATAACTATGTTTTTTTTTTTTCAGTTTCATGTTTTTTCGGAAAACTTAAAACTGTAGACTTGAATTGGCAAGATATCTAGCTTATGTTATGTAAGGGTTTGCTTAATATGAAAGTGTGTTGTGGAAGAAATACTTTTTTATGTTTGAACACTTGATGTTTGGTTTGCAAATTAAACAGGGACATCAACCTGAATAGGTAAAAATATGATTAGGAATTGGCAATGGTAGCTTGCTGTAGCAAACTACGGAAAAGAGAAGGCCAAACTCATAGCAACGGCAAATTGCCGTGGCCAATTATAGAAAAATGAGCCAAATTTTTGGCGGGGAAATCTCAGCAAAACCACCACTTCTCTAGCCATGGCAGGTCCCGTCGCAAATTATGAAAAAAAAAAGCGCCAAAAATTGGGTGGGAAACTTTTGGCTCTTTGGCGCCCTAAATTTCATAGCCACGGCAAGCTCCGTCGCTTAGTTGTTTACTCTAGCATGGCATCGCTCTGTCGTCGCTTAGCCGTGGCTAGGATGCTAGCCACGGCTGCCGCCGTAGCTTCAATCTTTTTGCCACCGTGGGTTTGGTTACGCCTGACTTGCCGTGGCTACAGCCGTTGCTAGCCCCCTTTGGCCACAGCAAATCCACTTTTTGCCACGGTTCTCTGCCGTTGCTAATATGTTTTTTTTGTAGTGGACTTTGGTTGGTTTTATTAATCATTGAATCATTTTCAAGATATTATCTTTTCCTATAAATTCCTCCCGTCTTGGTTTAAGTAGATTAAAAGTCCTACGAGTCCAATTAATCCCTTACATCTCAATGCAACCTTAACACGGTCAAGATTTAACAAAGAGATAACAAATAGTCCCAAGAACTTGAGCATATAAATAACACCAATTAAACACGGTAAATCAATGTTTAAGATATATGTCAACTCCCTACATAATCATGCTTCAAACACGGAATCCACATTCTTATGCGTGCTACTACGGAAATAACACAAATACGAAAGTATTAAATCCTAGCATGAAATCAATATTATCAAGGTAGCTAATCAAGATAACACCAATTACATAATCAATATCACACAAAGAAGTTGAAAGAATTAAAGAGAGAAAAATTACTTAAATTAGAAACTCGCAAATCACCAACCAAGTCTCGAAAGTGTAGGCGAAAACTAGAAAATTAGCCAAACATGTCTTACCTAAGCTTTCTTCTCTTCAAGGGTGATTGCTCTACTTGGAATTAATTAGAAAACTAACCCTAGAACATCCTATTTATAAGCCTAATGTCTTGAATAAACAAGGTAAAAGATAGACTAATAAGATAGAAACTTCCTAAACAAGGTAAGCTTTGTGTAAAACTTTAGATAACTATGTTTTTTTTTTTTGAGTTTCATGTTTTTTCGGAAAACTTAAAACTGTAGACTTGAATTGGCAAGATATCTAGCTTATGTTATGTAAGGGTTTGCTTAATATGAAAGTGTGTTGTGGAAGAAATACTTTTTTATGTTTGAACACTTGATGTTTGGTTTGCAAATTAAACAGGGACATCAACGTGAATAGGTAAAAATATGATTAGGAATTGGCAATGGTAGCTTGTTGTAGCAAACTACGGAAAAGAGAAGGCCAAACTCATAGCAACGGCAGATTGCCGTGGCCAATTATAGAAAAATGAGCCAAATTTTTGGCGGGGAAATCTCAGCAAAACCACCACTTCTCTAGCCATGGCAGGTCCCGTCGCAAATTATGAAAAAAAAAGCGCCAAAAATTGGGTGGGAAACTTTTGGCTCTTTGGCGCCCTAAATTTCATAGCCACGGCAAGCTCCGTCGCTTAGTTGTTTACTCTAGCATGGCATCGCTCTGCCGTCGCTTAGCCGTGGCTAGGATGCAAGCCACGGCTGCCGCCGTAGCTTCAATCTTTTTGCCACCGCGGGTTTGGTTACGCCTGACTTGCCGTGGCTACAGCCGTTGCTAGCCCCCTTTGGCCACAGCAAATCCACTTTTTGCCACGGTTCTCTACCGTTGCTAATATGTTTTTTTTTTTTGTAGTGGACTTTGGTTGGTTTTATTGATCATTGAATCCTTTTCAAGATATTATCTTTTCCTATAAATTCCTCCCGTCTTGGTTTAAGTAGACTAAAAGTCCTACGAGTCCAATTAATCCCTTACATCTCAATGCAACCTTAACACGGTCAAGATTTAACAAAGAGATAGCAAATAGTCCCAAGAACTTGAGCATATAAATAACACCAATTAAACACGGTAAATCAATGTTTAAGATATATGTCAACTCCCTACATAATCATGCTTCAAACACGGAATCCACATTCTTATACGTGCTACTACGAAAATAACACAAATACGAAAGTATTAAATCCTAGCATGAAATCAATATTATCAAGGTAGCTAATCAAGATAACACCAATAACATAATCAATATCACACAAAGAAGTTGAAAGAATTAAAGAGGAAAAATTACTTAAATTAGAAACTCGCAAATCACCAACCAAGTCTCGAAAGTGTAGGCGAAAACTAGAAAATTAGCCAAACATGTCTTACCTAAGCTTTCTTCTCTTCAAGGGTAATTGCTCTACTTGGAATTAATTAGAAAACTAACCCTAGAACATCCTATTTATAAGCCTAATGTCTTGAATAAACAAGATAAAAGATAGACTAATAAGATAGAAACTTCCTAAACAAACTAGATAGAAGATAGAGTTTCCATGTATAGACAAACGTCATATTTCCGCTGGCAGCGAAAATTTCCGCTAGCAGCGAATGGCCTTAAATAAGCTACTGTTGGATTTTCGCTACCACCTCGCTACCACACTCGCTGGCAGCGAATTCCCATGCCTTAGAAACTTTTCCAAGCCTTCTCGGGTCCTTCCTTTCCGCTACCGCGAGAGCTCCAACTCGCTGGAGCGAGTCCGGCCATCCGCAGCTGCGAGTGCGTATTTGTCTTCTTCGAGTCGTCGTCCTAGTGCACCCCACTAGCAGCGAAACCTTCCGCGGCAGCGAGTGACTCGCTGCAGCGAGTGACTCGCTGCAGCGAGTCCAATTCGCTGGCAGCGGACACTGCCTGGTCGCTTTCTCCCGGGCTGACTCGACTCGCTGGCAACGAGTTCTCATTCGCTGGCAGCGAGACATGCTAGTTCCAGGACACCCTCCCGCTGACTCCAGTCGCTGGCAGCGAGATGCCATTCACTGGCAGCGAGTTCTGCTCATGACACCTTCTTGCACATGATGTTGTTGACTTGATTCGCTGCAGCGGAAAGCCATTCGCTATCAGCGAAAATCTAGCAGAGCACCATCATGTAGATCTTTGAAAGATCTTTCCAACGCATGCTCATATGCATCGATCGGACATCCGAGGCCTCCGGAAAGTGCGTTACAAGTTCAGCTCGTCGGGCGGACAGCTTTCGCGACTCGCCCTCGTTTTCGCTCTTAGACCTCGATTTCGTGCTCCGTTGCTCATTAGCTTGTTCCATGCTCTTTGAGACTTATTCCTCAAGCTCTCCCAAGTCTCTCTTAGCCTCTCTTAGCTCCGTTCGTCGTGTTCTTTGCCTCGGCTCTACGAATCTACATAAAAACATCGAAATAGCGTAGATTCCGAACTTTCCCACAAAATGAATGCTAATCTAATTAACACTAAAACATGAATATATGACAATAAAATGCACCTAAACTAATCTATAATTCCTATTGGAATATGCCTTATCAAAATCCCCCACACTTAACCTATTGCTTGTCCTCAAGCAATGCAAAAACAAGAGCAAAACCATCATACCACACATATAATCTTCAAGCACTAACCTTGTCAAAAGCAACATCAAAGTGAATGAGCCATGAACATGAAAGCCAACATCCTAGAAAGTATATGAGCGATTCAAAGTCAAAGGCACATTTAGTCCAACCTCACCGGGATCATGTGTTTACTCTCACTCTCATGTGTTTAGGCTTAACAATGTATCTCTCAACTCAATCCAAAATGCAAAAAGCTACATAGAAATTGACACATATATCGCATATTCTCCACCGTGGATGCCATCACTCATAAGAAACATCAAGAGGTCTTTTATCAAGGTTGTAATGGGGCTTGGTAAGGAATTAAGGTAGGAAAATATTTAGGCTTGTGGTGCTAAAAATTCGGGAAAAATGGATCCCTAAGAACAACCGGAAGAACACTAAAAACTAAATACTTCCAAAACCAAAATAACTCAAACTTTAACTCTAAAAAAACTCAACAAAAGAACTTTCTCTTAACCATACATTTTTTTCCAACTCTAACATACATGATAAAGATAAAAGGCTCTTTATTCATATTTTTCTTTTTTTCTCTTTTTCTTTCACTTTTTTCTTCTTTTTTTTTCTTTTTTTTTTTCTAGAGCCAAAGATACAATAATGCACAATGTGAGGAATAAAACTAAAATTACATAACCATCCAAAACTTGTAACTCTTCGAACAATATTTTCTTTTTTACTCAACGTACTAGATCAATCATTCACCAACTCTAATCCCAATTCCCGGATAGGGTAAGGCTTATCATCGGCTAAGGATAAATTTTGTGGAGCTTCAAAGAAAAGGCTAATGCTCAAATTGGGTACAAGCAAAGGACACATATGTAGGGTGGATATGGATAATAATATGGCTAAGAAAATCATGCCTCTATCATTTGAAACTCATAAGCAATAAGCATATAAATTCGGCCTCAAATATAGATAACAATGTCAATCTCAAGAGGTAATTGCATAAGGAGAGTATAATGTCACACAAGAAAGCAAAAGGGAATAAATATGATGAAGGTCCCTATAAGGCCAAAAATTCTCACTAGGACAAGTTTTGTTGGATTTCAATAATGTCCAAGACTAAGAATCATACTTGCTCAATTGAACTAACAAGTCATGCTCCCGTAAAAATCATTTCAAGTATGTGACAAGGCTAGGTAATTCAATCATAGTATGGAACATATATGGTAAAACTCATAAAAATAAAATAGAGAACAAACTAAGGCAAGGTGGGTATTTGAGTAAAACATATATGCAGTGCATGATCTTTTTGGATTTTTATTTTTCAATTATTTTTTTCATTTTCTAATGCAATAAAATAACGGAAAAATAAACATGAATCGATGAATAAAATAACGACTAAATAAACGTGAATGCATTAATCTATGAATGCAACCCTCCCCCACACTTAAACTCATCATTGTCCTCAATGAAAATCAAAGACAACAAATCATAAAAAAAAAATGAGAGAAAGAGGGCAAAGAATAACGCACATTGTGGAAAAATTTCAATGGCGAAGATGAAGAAGCTTGGAAGAAGAACAATGAAGAATGACAACGACGAAGATTGACGAACCACGAGCATAGATGAAAGAAGAATGAATAAAATGGGCTGCGACGACAATGGATGAAGACTAGGCATGCGTTGTGGGATTCGCCGTCAGCGAGTTCCATTCGCTGTCAGCGAATGAAATCATCTCCTATGTCATCTGGGCGGCTGTACTCGCTGGCAGCGAATTTAGCACAAATCTCTATTCTCCGATCGTTTTCTTTTCTCGTTTTTTTTCTGCATGGTTAGCTCCAAAAATATTCCGAAAACATCTATCTACCATATAAAATAATCAGGAAATTTCTAATTTATTAAACAACAAAACTAATTAACTAACTAGGAATTGAAATAACTAATTTAGGAAAACTTACCTCGGGTCGCCTCCCGAGAAGCGTCTTTGTTTATCGTCATAGACTCGACGGTTTATTTGTTTGCGCATTCAAGACTCACTCGGACATTGCCAACGCCCTCTTTAGCAAATCAAACTCCAGTGCACACCATCTAGGTAGGCGAGCACCACATATGAAGAAGCCGAAGTCAAATGATGTGATGTTGAAGAAGGTCTCTAACTCTTCATATGCTCGAGCGTGACTCCCCGCCGAGGGTATGTAGTACCACCAACATAGTTCCGCTGGTGGCTTGTTGAAGTAATGCTCCCAAGGATCTACATATTCACCAAAATCCACAAAAGTGTAAGAAATATCATTACCTTGCTCGGGAGCCACAGAAATCGGCTTCGGACTTGGTTCCTTAATAGATGAGTTGGGGATGATTTCTATTGGTGGAGTAGGTGCCAAAATACATGGTTTCTCATGTGTGCACTCATGAGACTCCATGTCAAGGGGCATCGAGCTCCATTCTCCATCTTCGATTGAACCATTGGTGCTTGCGTCTTGGCTTCCCTCATGTATCTCGCTCGCCATTGGTTTGAATGGTAAGGGCATGGATGTCAAATTGTAGTCTTCTTCCACCTTTGCCATGTCACCCACGCAAAGGAAAAGATCCCACAATTCCGACCAATCCAAACCGTAAAAGCCTTCATCTTTCAACGATTGGGCGAATTCTCGTATCTCGGGAAGTATGCCATCTTGAACGCAAAATACTCGTTCATTCAAATCATCTTGGATACCCCGTGAAGCACGGTCGTCCACTAAATCTTGCACTCTTGTGAGGTAATGGTGAAAGTATTCTCCTTGGTATTGCCATAACTCCAACTCCATTGCAAATAATTAGTAACGAGGTGTCATGAACCGTAAGATAGGTCCATGACGGGGATAGATATATATACAAATATTAATAAATACACAAAACAAAGAAATAAACTTGATTCCCCGGCAACGGTGCCAATTTGACGGAGGGAAAGTCGTTGATTTACCTCGCCAAAAATAATTCCCAAACAAACAAACTAGTATAGTATGCAAGTAAGGGGTCGAACCCTAAAGAATCAAGTATTTCTGAATATTGTGTATTTATCAATATAAAAGAAATGGGTTTTTATGAATGAAAATAAAAGAAAATAATATTGACAAAAGCAAATAAAGGATAGAATGAAAGCGTTTCCACCTACAAGTTCTCAACTTTGGTTGGTTTTATTGATCATTGAATCCTTTTCAAGATATTATCTTTTCCTATGAATTCCTCCCGTCTTGGTTTAAGTAGATTAAAAGTCCTACGAGTCCAATTAATCTCTTACATCTCAATGCAACCTTAACACGGTCAAGATTTAACAAAGAGATAGCAAATAGTCCCAAGAACTTGAGCATATAAATAACACCAATTAAACACGGTAAATCAATGTTTAAGATATATGTTAACTCCCTACATAATCATGCTTCAAACACGGAATCCACATTCTTATGCGTGCTACTACGGAAATAACACAAATATGAAAGTATTAAATCCTAGCATGAAATCAATATTATCAAGATAGCTAATCAAGATAACACCAATAACATAATCAATATCACACAAAGAAGTTGAAAGAATTAAAGAGGAAAAATTACTTAAATTAGAAACTCACAAACCACCAACCAAGTTTCGAAAGTGTTGGCGAAAACTAGAAAATTAGCCAAACATGGCTTACCTAAGCTTTCTTCTCTTCGAGGGTAATTGCTCTACTTGGAATTAATTAGAAAACTAACCCTAGAACATCCTATTTATAAGCCTAATGTCTTGAATAAACAAGGTAAAAGATAGACTAATAAGATAGAAACTTCATAAACAAACTAGATAGAAGATAGAGTTTCCATGTATAGACAAACGTCAGATTTCCGCTGGCAGCGAAAATTTCCGCTAGCAGCGAATGGCCTTAAATAAGCTACTGTTGGATTTTCGCTACCACACTCGCTGGCAGCGAATGCCCATGCCTTAGAAACTTTTCCAAGCCTCCTCGGGTCCTTCATTTCCGCTACCGCGAGAGCTCCAACTCGCTGGAGCGAGTCCGACCATCCGCAGCTGCGAGTGCGTGGTTGTCTTCTTCGAGTCGTCATCCTGGTGCACCCCGCTAGCAGCGAAACCTTCCGCGGCAGCGAGTGACTCGCTGCAGCGAGTCCAATTCGCTGGCAGCGGACACTGCCTGGTCGCTTGCTCCCGGGCTGACTCGACTCGCTGGCAACGAGTGCTCATTCGCTGGCAGCGAGACATGCTGGTTCCAGGACATCCTGCTGCTGACTCCAGTCGCTATCAGCGAGATGACATTCGCTGGCAACGAGTTCTGCTCATGACACCTTCTTGCACATGATGTTTTTGACTTGATTCGCTGCAGGGGAAGGCCATTCGTTGTCAGCCAAAATCCAGCAGAACACCATCATGTAGATCTTCGAAAGAGCTTTCCAACGCATGCTCATATGCATCGATCGAACATCCGAGGCCTCCGAAAAGTGCGTTACAAGTTCAGCTCGCCGGGCGGACAGCTTTCGTGACTCGCCCTCGTTTTCGCTCTTAGACCTCGATTTCATGCTCCGTTGCTCATTAGCTTGTTCCATGCTCTTCGGGACTTCTTCCTCAAGCTCTCCCAAGTCTCTCTTAGCCTCTCTTACCTCCGTTCCTCATGTTCTTTTCCTCGGCTCTACGAATCTACATAAAAACATCGAAATAGCGTAGATTCCGAACATTCCCACAAAATGAATGCTAATCTAATTAACACTAAAACATGAATATATGACAATAAAATGCACCTAAACTAATCTATAATTCCTATTGGAATATGCCTTATCACTTACCTACTTGCACCAGTACATTGTCCACTATGCCTGTTGGGATGACCACAGTGTTGTTCGTCATGTATAATTTTGCATCCATAAGCTCTAAACCACCTATCTTGACTTTGGACCAGATTGATAGAGGCATAATTATTACACTGGCTCCTAAGTCACACAAAGCATTAAATCTATATTGACCAAATCCAATGGTTATAGCAAACTTACCTGGATCTGGCCTTTTTTCTAGAACGTCCATCTGGCTGCACTCCTCTGCGATTTCATCCATTTATCGCTCCTTTCTTAAGATCTCCTTGATGAACTTGACATATGATGGCATTTCATGGAGAGCTTCGGTGAAAGGGATTGTGACATTGAGCCTTTGAGGCATCTTCACGAAACGCTGAAACTTCTTTTCCGCACGGTCCTTCTAAGATTTTGTTGGGAATGGCAGCGCTTTATTCTTTGGAGGTGCAGGAGTTTTGTCGACGTGAGAAGAAGGCTTGTCGACGTCGACTGGAGGCTCCTCGACATCGACTACAATAGTCGATTTTTGGGCAGGTGCAGCGTTTTGGTCGATGTCGAGTAGGGGGTCCTCCACAACGAGTAGATGTTTACTCGACGTCGAGTACTACTCTGCAGCTTCTTCTTCTGTGTTGTGCTCGGGCATTTGCATTTGACGCCCACTCCTTAGATTCATAGCAGCTACTTGTCCTGTAGATTTAGTTTTAGGATTAGGTTCAGAGGATCCAGGGAGCGTACCTGATTGCTTAGGGACAGATGTTGCCAATTTACCAATCTGGATCTCAATAGATTTCCGCCAGATATCGGTTACCCCAAGCCTTGAGTTGATGTCATGCAGCTGTGTGTGGATGGAATTGATGGATTGTTTTCTTTCTGCATGGTTCCTTCGCATCTCTTCAAGTATAAGATGCAGGTCATCTTTCTTACCTTCTTTGTCAAGGTGACCAGGAGCTTTGTAGGGCGGGGGATCTCTTTGATAATGGGGCTGGTGATAGTAGCTCCAGTTCTGTTGATGATGTTGTCCTGAGTAGTTCCCCCCGCATAACGCGCTTCTTCATGGGTTTGAGTCATGTAGACTTGGTCGGTGTGTGGGCACGCAGTAGTGTTGTGCCTTACAGACCCACATTCCAAACAAGGTTTATCTTTAGAAAGGAATTGAACTTGTTTGGTAAGACGACGTACCTGATCGTTGTGGAATTGCTCCCTGACGTCCGGATCGATCTCCTTAGGTGGCACATATAGAGGCATAGATGGGGCAGACCTTTCATACCTTTCGTCGCCAGAGGCCACAGAAGTCCCATAAGTATTGTCGTAGTTTTCCAGCGTCTCAAAGGTCTCCCAAGCACACCGTGGGGTGTACTCGAGATACCTATAGGCGGTGTAGTCGTTGATCCGATCCTTAGTAGGTGCATCCAGGCAGTTTACGATGATCTCCTGGATGACGTAGGGTGGTTGTTAGGAGGAAAATCAAGTATGAAATTTAAATTCCAAATTCGACTCCATGATCTCCGCAAATTAATTACAAGACTTCCTCCCACTGTAGTAGAAGGTAGTCAGGATTGATCCACGAGGAAGTGTGTCAGCGCCCCCCTTTTCAGTTCCAGATCTCAGCAGATTTCGAATAGGAGAGCGCTCGATATCGACCAATTACCTCGATATCGACCACACTGTCGACAGAAACTGTAAAACACAGAAAACCGCATAAACGAACAGAAAACTAAAACCGGTCGATATCGACCTATGTACTCGATATCGACTAAAAATTCCGACCAACAGTTGCTCGAATTTGAGTAGACACAGAAACTAAAAATCACAACTTTTCGCAAGACAAAACTTAAAACTGATGAAATAAATCAAATAAACTAAAGACTTCCAAGATAAGGGTTTCAACCCCACAACGATAACCATGTAAAATAACACATAAAGGCATAAAAGATCATGCTTTTCATGAAATAACTTTCGTTATTAACAAATAGGAATATAGAGGCTTTCGCATAAACCCTAATTGTTAATAACCCTTTTTCACATAATTAATCCAAATTGTATTAAGATCACTTTCGCTTCAATAACAGAAACAAGGATCACCTTCAACTTTCGCAAAAGAGTCATCCTCATAGGGATAGAAGACGAATTCGCATCAAAAGATTGTACCTTTACCGCATCACCTTACATGGCTACCGTTGGGCTCGCCCCGACCCTAGAAGTTGGGTGACTACTCGCTCTTCATCATCAAGAAAGACATCAATAATAAAAAGGAACTAAATTGCATTAATAAAATCAAAGAAAGCTTACAACCGATCGAAGCCAAATCATCTCTCAACTCTCCACCTTCTCTCGCCACAAGCTCTCTCTCTCTCTCTCTCTCTATCTATCTATCTATCTATCTATCTATCTATCTATATATATATATATATATATATATATATATATATATATATATATATATATCTATATATATATATATATGGAGTGGTTCCCTTGTGCACAGCCCTTAGGGTGTATCTTGTGCACATATCTGGACCATTGATGGAGAGGGGATTAAGGGCCATGATTAAAAGTGATTTTCTTTTTTTCTTTTTTTAATTGGTGGGCCCCCCTTGCCAAAAAAATACCCACTCTCTCCTTCCCTCCTACGTGCTCATCACCCATCTCATTTTCTTTCTTTTTTTTTTAATTTTTTTTTAAATAAATCATTCTCCACCATATATATATATATATATATATATATATTATTTATAAATAAAAATAGCCTGATTTCGTTTGTCATAAAAAAACCGCCAATTCAACCGAATAATATTTGACATTCTACCGAATAATGTTTTTTTGTGAATAATAATGTTTATTTTTTATCTTTTTCAATCCATCTTATATGAAAATTCACTAATTCCACCAAATAATTAGACACATACTACCGAATAATGTTTTGTTTTTTTTGCGAATAATATTTCATAATATTTTTTTACCCGAATAATATTACATATTTCACCGAATAATGCTTCAAAATTTACCAAATAATATTTCATATTTCATAAACCCCAAATTCATAAAAAAAAAAAAACGATTTCCATGAATAATTATTCAATACCACCAAATAATATTATATATCCCACCGAATAATATCCTATATCCCACCGAATAATAAACGAATAATGAATTAAAATATGCATCTAAAAATACCATTCACTAAATTTAACACATACATCTGAATAATCTCTCATTTTTTCCCCGAATAATCCAAGAATCACATGCTAATTAAGCAATAACTTTAAAGCCTAACCTGATTTTTTCCCTAACCTAACACAAACACAACCCATCCCAGGAGTCCTGGCCAGGACCGCCCCCAACCCCCCTCACCCCGACCCTCAGTCGCCACACCGCATCCACCACCAGCGCCTCCGCCAAAGTAACTGGAAGCACTGGAGGAGCGGCTACAGCACTGCCTCCGACCGAAGCTTCCACCGCTGCCAGTGGTTGATGTCGACGATGCATCGGAGTCAAGATTCGAGCGATACTATAAATTAGGGGTTATCGAAATCAAAAAACAACAAACCGATATCCTCCAGTCGCTCTCGGCGCCGCCAGCACTAATCTTCTCCGGTTGCTCTCGGCGGCGCCATCACTGATCTCCTCTAGTCGTAGGCGGCGGGCAGGATAGAAAGAGGCGAGATCCGGCGCCATCACTGATCTCCTTCGGTTGAATCGCCTCCTCCGCCTATATATATATAAGTAATAATGATTATTATTATCAATGAAAAATTCCATAAACTTCTTATCACCGACAAATACCTCAAATCTACTAATCTACTAATATCTTAAACTACAAACGAAAAGGAAACACCTCCCGACAATGGGCTAAGCTATCCAACCTTCTACCCCTTTTCAAACAGGGCTTACGCTTGGGGGGGGGGGTTGCCGATGGCTTCTCCATAAACTTCTGGCAAGATCACTGGTTCGATTCTTCCCCTCTTTGGACCCTAGATACAAACTATTCACTTGCAAACGCAAATGTTCTTGTAAGCAGTGGCAAAGCCAGCCCGTATTAGAAGTGATAATGAAATGAGCTTTGCGAAACTTTAAGTTTAAATTCAATTGTGAAGGGTTATGTAAAAAAATCAAAGATTTATCCATATTATTAGAAGTGAATAAAATTTATAATTAGTTAAATTTTTTTTCAAGGAAATCCCTAATGAAGGACCAAAATAGAATTCAAACAATACTAACTAAAATTAATTATTCTCAATTTAAAAAGATATTTGAACTTAAATATAAAAAGATAGTTAAAAATAAGTGAAGAAAATGTAAAAAGTGGGAATTGAATCTTGGGCTCTAATAAAGAGGAAAAAGTTTCACATCTATACTTTACCAACTAGACAATGTAAACTTTATGATCCATTTTCATTTCTAATTAATTTAGACTTTTTTTTTTTAATAATCAACCTTTCATATCTTTTTCCGGGATCGGGGTGGGCTCGCGCTCACACGATCCTACCCCTAGATCCGCCAGTGCTTGTAAGTGAGTTCATCACTCCTACAAAGGAGTGGGGCATCCCAAAGCTTCAAACTAACCTACAAGCACATCTACCGCAGAATATCATAGACAATATCGACCAAATATCAATCCCAAAAAATATTACACAAGACGGGCTATATTGGAAATGGAGTCGCAATGGTTGGTTCTCTACCTCTTCAACAATAGAAATGATACATAACAACAAGCAGCATTCTAAATCGGACTTCCACTGGATCTGAAACCTGGACTGTTTGCCGAAAGTTAAAGACTTCATCTAGCGGATCACCAAAGATGGTATACCTACTACCGTCAAACTAGCTCGCCACGGTTTGGGTATTCCAACGAAATGCCCTCTTTGTGACATGAACTACGAGGACTTAGAACACCTTCTATTCACCTGCCCCATATCAAAAAGCACTTTAAAGCTACGCTCCCCGAATATCTCCGATATGGTAGATATTGCATACAATGCAACAACCACTATAGCTGAAACCTTAATAGAGCTAAGAAACGATCTTGGAGTCCATGACTTCTCCACCCTAGTTGTGTCCTGGTGGAGCCTCTAGTACTTCAGAACAAAAAAGCCTTCGAAAACATAGACCCCAACCCAAAAGCAATACTATCTTTCATCTCGAAACATATCTTCAATTAGAACAGGTCTAAAGAAATCGAACAAGATCCCAAAGAAAACATGCTTTAGGCAGAAGGTACTCACTAAAAGAAAACCACCCGAAAACGTTGTCTTTGGTCGAACTCCAAACTTGAGTGGCATAAACTTAACTTCGATGACACCTTATCCTCTACGAATACTTCTTCATACGGATTCATTATTCGCAATGCAGACGGGTCAATGATTCTTATCATTTCTGTTCTTGGGGCTGAATGTTTCAGCCTTTGGAAAGGGATTCTTAAGGTAATTGATCTTAAAATATATAATATCACTATTGAAGGTGATAATCTTAACATCATTAACAGTCTCAAGACTGGATGCTCCTATTCCGGAAAGATTGAGATGATTCTATCTGAATGTCTCATTTCTTTTTGCTGTTTTTCGAACTTTGAGATTCATCATATTTTTAGGGAAGGTAACTGTACTGCTGATTGACTTTCTCATCTTTCTCCGGTACATCTCTACCTTCTGACGCTGCCCTAGGCAGCATCATCCTTCGGGATGCCCTTGGTTAGTTACTTCTTGCAACTAGCAAATTCTTTTCTGTTTAAAAATAAATAAAATATGTGGGACGGGACGGGATTTGCGGGATTTAGAATTATCGTCCCGGGTCCCGGCTCATGAAATTATTTTGGGATGAGATCAAGACGAGATTTATATTTTTCTTAACTTTTCTCCAAAATTCAGTCGGAATCGGGACGAAACCTGGATTTGCGAGATTTGTGTATACCCCTACATCAAACTCTATTGCTGCATTTTATTCGGCATCCTGACGGAAAGTGGTAGCAAGAAAAAACTAGATTGAGAAGCAAGGATGTACTTCAATTAAATTCGTATATTTTCATCAGCACACATTATTCATGATAAGCAAAGCAATCAGTACATCACATCACACGAACCCTTATACAACGCACACCACTTTTCATGCTTTGCCAACATATTCTACGTCAAATAAGAGCACTGAATCCGGAGGAATAATGCAGGAGCCTGCAGTTCAAGTGAAAATACTGAATTAGACTACGTAAGAGTTGGGCAATCTGGTGAATTGTATCGGATCTGGTTGGCTTGGATGAAATCAGCTCTATACTTTCTAGTGTTTCAGGGTCTTTTATACATTTATATAAACTAATAGAAGATGTAAGTACCTCCTCTGCAGCCGGCGCCTCTCACTCCATATCCAAGCTCCGGAGGAAGCTTTAGAGTGCGTTTCCCGCCTGATCAAAAGGGCACGAGAGAACGTGCAATGCTTTAATCTATCATTTTCCGATAGGCAGAAAGTAGTTGATGAAGGGAAGGAGGAAAAGAAGAAGAAACAAAGAGTTTTTGAATTGGTTACCAGGAAGCATGGGAGGAACACCTTCACCACCAAGAATGCCCTCATCCCAGCCCTTGATCACCTAAGCAGACGGTACAAAGCAATCATTCGTGATGCATAGCGTGCACATTACCTGCCTTAAGATTGAAGAGGAGGAATCAATCATTCATACCTCGCCAACACCAATGCGGAAAGTGAGAGGCTTCCCGCGATTATAGCTGCTATCAAACACCTTCCCATTCTCCAGCTTCCCCACATAGTGTGCCTGCATCCAAAACCAAGTTTACGCAGTTCGAAATAAAATCCAATTTCTACTTCAACTATCTCAAACATAGCTTTCACTTAACTCATCTGATAAATGACACCATTTGATACAGAAATTTAGAAGGGCACAATCCATGGAATTGCATACATGATTTATGAATCTCTCTTTCTTTCTCTATCAATTCACCTTGAAATTAACAACATTAATCAATTTTGAAAAGCTTCATTTATGAATCAGATTAAATTGGTAATCAAACGAGAATATCTGAACACATTATTAATGAGTCAGTGTGTGTATACATACCTTTATAAGCTGACCCTTGGAGGGCTGGGGCCCATCCCCCAATTGCTGGTCACAGAAGGCAAGCCCGGAAGGAGCAACCGTGAACTCACAAACACCGGTACCGGCTGCCGGAGCAGCCTCCGGCTGCAGAAGCAGAGCGTCGAGGAGGCCGCCAGAGACGACTGCGAAGCCAAAGACTTGTCTTCTGCTGATCAAATGATGATGATTAGCTGAGCTCTGGAGGTGAAAACTGCTTGTTGAGATGTTAGGTGGTTGGGGTTGGGGTTGTGATTGTGTGCTGTGGAGAGCCCTGCAGGGGAGGGATGGGGAGGTGGCCTTGCTGGGAGTGGAGAGAGCAAGATAAGATGAAGCCAAGGAGCTGCTCATTGCTGCCCAGCTTTTTTTGTTTAATGGGACAAGAGGATATGGCTGCTGAGCCTTGAGCCTGTGTTCATTCGAGGATATTGCAAAAAAAAAGAAAGAAAAAAAAGGAGATGTATCTTTCTTTGGGGATATTTAGCGGGGTTTCGGAAATTGTGTGGTGCCCATTTGTTTGTTGTTTCATTCAGTATTATTCCAAAAGACAACCTTCAACTTTTGCTATTTTCCGCGTAATAATCTCCAATACTCGGAGTATAAGTTACCATGGTGTTAGATTAGGAAAGGAGTCAATACCATCAAATAAGTCGTGTCCATATGTTTTAGTTTTCACTTTTCAGCGCCTAAGGCATCAAGTGGCAAAAGTGAAGTTGTTACACGATTTATAAAAAAACTCCTGCGAATTACCATGTCAAACACGGAGTACCATTTTTTACACTAATGTTTTTAGGCGCATTTCATCTGCTCCAATTTGTAGACCTACCTAATCTATCATGTTAGAAGACGAGTTCCAAACTTATAATATGAACAAATATAGACTTAACATCTAGTTTTGCAGTTGAGGTATGAATATGTTGTACACTGCGATTCATTCAAAGATTGTTTTTATGCTATTTCCTTTGAATCAATTGGTCAACCAGGAAGGGTCCTACATTTCCCCCACTTGATAGGAGTAACCTTCAAAATCTGCATTTTTCTGTGTATACATATTGGTTTGGTGAAAACGCGCACCTTGAGACTCCCCTTTGCACTATGCAGCAGCTTATGCCCATTAAATCACCGGTGTCCCTCCAATACGTCTGCTTAATAATCAAAAAATAGTTTGCAGATGAGAACATAGTTTGCAACACACGATTGCAAATAGTAAATTTAATCCAACTAACCTGAAGCAAACAGACATTTCAGTTAAACAGGCTATGAAGAATCTCTGGGTTCAGCTTCGGCATAGATGAAGCTCGGCCTAATTCTCTAGCCAACCCACTATTCACTCGATCCAAGTACAACACGTAAAGCCCCAACCTGTCCTCATGTAATTCTAAGGCTTTGTGAGCGTGGCGGAACAATGCCACCCATTCTTCAAAGAGATCTGCCCATATAACCAAGTTTATGGATCACATTATCAAAGGTGTAGCTGTATGGGGTGATACACTTCATTTTATCGAGGATGCACAACACGTATATGTCAGAGGATAAGGTGTTAGAATTTGAAGAAATAAATGGATAGTGCCCACAGAATGTGTGGTATTTGGATATGATCATCAAGACTAGAACAACTGTGGTGGAAACAAGATACATACCATTGTCAAAAGATTCGTCATTTGACCAGCTCTGCAAGTAGTCTGATATCATGAACTCAATAAGCTGAATCCTGCCAACCAGACCAAAACTGATAAATATAAGCTTTATTCGAACATGATCATTTTTTTTTATATATATTTGAACCTGGAAATTTAAAGTGGACTATCTATGAGAATTATCAGTATTATTTGGGACATAGCCTGATGTTGAATAACTAGGGCCAGGATCAAGTAGCAGCCTAAGAAACTTACATCAGAAACATAAAATCATGCATGTCGGTAAATGAGGAATCAAAGGGATCCAGGTGGAGCAAATTTTCTGCGAGTTCAGGAATCTTTTGGGAGACATATACTATTACACGTTGTCCTACATCTGACATGCTTCCAAGCTTGCGTATAATGTGTTGAACGTCTTGTTGTATATCTCTTTCAGTATTCTGTATTCCTGGGAAAAAAAATGTTTCCGAATTAGTGACCAAAATACAACAGATTGCACAAGTAAAAATATACACCTTGAAGCTAATAAGAGGAATCAGGGAGTTACAAAAGTCTAGAGTATTACACCAGCATTATATAATCCTACTTTGATGCCTGTTACTGGATAAACAGGTAGAGTACTTAAGTTTATCAAAAGACCTTTACAAGATTGCACTGAGGAACTATTGGTCGAGAAAGAACAGCTTACCTTTGCATTTGAGTCATTATACTTTGCAGTAACAAGAAATAGATTGAATACAAAACATCATAAACACCTGGCACTTTGTTAGTTCAGTGCCAAGGAAAGCCTTGAAGGGGTAAATGGATTTTTTATCAATACTTATTGATTGTTCTAGTTGGATTTGGAGGGTACACAGAAACGCCTTCGGTACTTAACCATATTTTTATCTATACCATATTATGTCAAGCAGACTTAAGCTCACTATAAATGAAAATGAACTGGTTCATCAATAGTACAAGTGATTTTAGAGTAGTATAATATTTATTTATTTATTTCAGTCAAGATATTTCTGACAAACTCACAGGCTCCTGATCTATATCATATAAAGAACCCAGGCCACCAAACACTGAACATGGTTACATAGAACTACAGCAAAGATGAAGCACATCTTAACCAATTTAGCCGCCACAAAAACTGAATGTTAAAATTCAATTTATTAAGATGGTAATTTGGATGTTCAGGAAAAAAATCACCATCATGAAGAGGTGTAGACATATTTGTAACCAAGCGCACAACCAAACTGTTGACAGTAGCTTGAATCAGCTCTGTGTTGTTTCCCACTGAGAGTAAACTCTTCAACGAACCTTCAACAACCAAAAGAATCAAATT
The DNA here is from genome assembly GCA_037127255.1 of Persicaria tinctoria. NCBI lineage: Eukaryota > Viridiplantae > Streptophyta > Magnoliopsida > Caryophyllales > Polygonaceae > Persicaria > Persicaria tinctoria. The sequence continues at coordinate 48,425,373 of JBANSL010000006.1, read as the reverse complement.
TCCAATGAGAGTAATGCCTAAAAAAGTTGAAATTGACTGGAAATTGGGCATAAACAAACATTCCAAATAACCTAAGCCCAGATGATAGTTGATATTGTTTGTACAGATGACAGATGCATTGTGGCATTCAGACTTGCTTCACATTTTTATCTAATGCAAAATTTCCCAGTGCTATATATGTTAAAATCTGAGGCATTAAGCAGTTCTAAGAAAACAATTGGCACTGAGCAAAGAAGAAACTCCAGTGCATAAATGTGCAGAAGAACTCCAAGTACCATAACAGTAACAAACACGGAGGTAATACTAGCAATTTTCTACCAGCTGAACAATTATTGAACTCTTAAGCAAAAACAATTTGATTGCAAGAGACATTACAAGCATAAGGCACATAACATGTATTAGAAAAATGATATTCCACCTATATCAGAAGTGCTGAACAATTTGTATTTTGTAAACTTAATCTACAACCATCGCAGGTAATTTAAACCAACCAGTTCCAGCGAGTGTTAAACAGAATAAAATCACTAGATGATACCTAGGATGAAGTCCACAGCTTGATGTGTCCAATTTGCAAAATTAGCCCCCTCAATCTGCACATGGACCAAACAAGCACAGAAAAAGGAGTGAACGCAGAACTGGTGTTACAAAGGTCTGACCAAACAAGCACAGAAAAAGGACCAAACAAAGGATGAGAACTAGCAAGCATCTAATTTACTGAAAAGATGTAGTCTGAGGTCTGACCGCAGAACTGGTGTTACAAAGGTCGACAAGAAAATCAGCAGAGAGCCTCAGCTGGTCTATGGTGTCTTCATAGTTGGATTCTGTTTTTCATTGAGCAAAGAAACAGATCAGAAGTCCATTGCACATCTAACATCCTTTTAAATACATAATTTCATATTATTTTGGGGATCAACAACAAAAAGTAGTTCGCGCTTGACAGATTTATGAAGTTTTACATAAGCGACAACTTTTTCCCTACATAAACTCTCAGTGCACGAAACTACAAGAACAGAACAATACATAGGAATCCGAATGAACAACATTTATCAACCTGTAAACGACGAGGCCGTAACAGAACCGCTCGCTCTTCTCTTCCTTTTTTCCCTGAGACGTACTGTAACAAGCAAAAACAAAATTCAAAATGCAGATTCGTCGCACAAAAATCAAACTGCAAAAGGATGCAGAGAGAGAGAGAGAGAGAGAGAGAGAGAGAGAGAGAGAGAGAGAGAGGATAAATCTAAACCTTGTATAAGAAATCTCCGGTGAAGTGCATCGTTCAATCTCCGATGGTATCCGCTGCTGTCTGCAAACAGATTAGGGCTAAATTTCGCCAAATCGGAGAAGAAATAGCACTTGCAAGCCGCCGTCTGGGGGTACAGATCGCCAAGGGAAGCATTTTCGAGCTCCTTGAGATAACCGTTGAGCCGCAGAATCTCTTGCTTCCGATCTTTAGCCTGAAATTTCATTAACAACCGTCAGAGGCTCGTAGAAATCACATCGACAGAAGAAAGAGGGAGCGGCGATGTTAGTTACGCGAACCTTTCGCTTCCAGCGTTGGCTTTGGGAGACGATTTCCGAATGGGAAGAGGAAGAAGCTGGAGGAGGTGGTGGTACACGAGTATCAGGAAGCTTTGATCGGAGAAGAGCGACGGCGATTGCTAGCTTGATCTTTTGATCGGAGATGGCAGCAGAAGTTGTTTTTGCCGCTGCTGTTGGTGGCTGTTGCAGGTTGGAGTTGGAAGCCATTCCCTCCGGATACAGGCGGGAAGCCATTTTCTCGAAGAAGCTTTCCATTTCTCAGTCGCCGAGGATTCTAAACGTTGGCGAATCAATGCCAACTTGACCATTAATATAGGAGTGAGACTAGAGGCAAGATGTCGGAATGACTATTGACAAGATAATTTCACCCAAATTACTACAAGTCATTTTCATTTTTTCCGAACACATTGCAAAAAGGCCCAAAACTCTCTTTTCCGAATCGAAACCTAAATCTGACAAACGAATTGTTTTGACTGAAAACATCTTAAAATCGATGAAATGAATCAAAATATCAATTCACCGACACACGAATTGGTATATCGTCACTTTATGTGATAATCGAATGACGATTTTTGGTTTTCGTTCGAAAAAACCGTCGATGGAAGGAGCTCGGCGGATAAGAACGAGGTGCATAAATAAGCTCGGCAGGTTTAGGTGAGGTGAATACGTAACCTCGGTGCATAAAAACGAGGTTATGAAGGAGCCTCGTCTACTTTTCATGAGGTATATAATGACCCCTTTGAAGATCTTATCTAAATCTTCGTTTACATAAGCCGAGCTAAATCAATAACCTCGGCTTCTGTTGTTGAGGTGAAGGAGGGAGCTCGGCTTCTGTTGTTGAGGTTAAGGAGGGAGCTCGGCTTCTGTTGTTAAGGTTAGTATATATGTAAGCTCGGCCAATGTTGTTGAGGCTATAAAATAGCCTCCTTGACATTGCATAAATTCATTAAATTGTGTATATGTGTGATGGATATTGTTATAATGCAAACTCATATGCTTCTAATAATGAGACAGACTAAATGACTAAATCTGTTTAGAAAATGTTGTTTTCTCCACTTTTGATTGCGACTCTAAATGACTAAATAAATATCATAACTTTATCCAAATTAAATAGTAAATTAGTTCTTCTTAAGCAGACATGAAACAAATTAATGCATATTTTAATGTTTTATCTTACAGTAATTGTTTCAAGTGCCCACTTCCCACTTATCCTCAACCTAAGGATTAATGGCGAGTCCGTCGAGCCAAGCGGTTAATAACGAGGGTCATAGGTCTGCCTGATGTTAAACTGGCATATGTCCAATCAAACATTAGCTTTAGAAGTGATGATCTTCAGTAATTTTTTCCTTATACTTTTAATGCTTATATGGTTATATCATTGGTACAACTTGTATATGACAGTTGAAAATATCGAATATCATCTTGTAAATATCAAAAATATATTTGCATATTTTTTTTACATTGTAAATATCAAATAGCATATATATATATATATATCTATACTTTTTTAATATAAATGAAAATTTTAAAAAATATTAAAAGAATCATTATTTTAGAATAATAATCATAATATTTATTACAAATATCATCTTGTAAGAAAAAATATGCAAATATATATTATTGCATGCACAATATAAATATAATTTTTAAATTTTTTGTATTAATTAAAAGTACTCTAAATAATTTTGGGTTACACCTACATACAAAGTATTCAAGAATACTAATTTAAATACCTTGTAGAATGAAACAAGGTTGAATGGGTAGCTTGGGTGGTAAAGGGCCAGAGGCGTGCTGAATGCTGAACTGGTTTGGTTCAATTTGAAAATAGGATAGTTAGGGTTTGTGGAATTTGAGAACCAACTGGGTCTGATATTTGAATAGAAGGTTCACTTTGGGGCTTTTGAATTGTGTAGTGTAGGAGATAGATGGATTTTCAAATCAATCGGCAAATCAAAGTGCTAAACAGAGGAACTTTGCAAAACCTCTCACGGCAAAACCTGTTGCTTGTTCTTATTTGAATAGAAGGTTCACTTTTCTTGTCAAAACTATTTTTTTTTTTAAAAAGAAAAGAAAAAGAAGAAGAGGTTGCCACTAAAAATGAGAGCACAAGTGGTTGTCCACTGCAAAAAAAAAAAAATCCTCAGCAGCTCCCAAATTTGTGAAGTGGATTTCCTCTTATGTCTGCTGATTTGAATTTTTTGTTTTTGAAATCTTGCGTGTGATTTGATTGATTTATTAGTAAATACATTATATACAGCTCAGGTGATTAGAGCTGCTTTAATAATGGTAGGACTATTTATACCTTATGATGAGGAAAAGTTTGATTTTTAGTGCTCACGGAAAGAAAGAAAGAAACCAGAAGTTGTGGATGTGCATTCCTATGGTTTCTGTTTTGTTGAGTTTCGAGTTTCGGTTTTGTTTCTGATTCAGGTTAATTCAAAACAAGGAAAGACCAATGCTAGAATTTGGAGCAGATAAAAAGACACGAGACCAAATCAATTTAGGAAATTAGGGTTTATGATTGTAAATGAGATTCAACATTTAGAGCAGTACATCAAACGTTCTATGTCTTTCAAAATAATTGAACATGTTCGCTTTGTGCAGAAATTGTTGCACAATTGTTGTCCCCTGCTGGCCTTCTCTCTTCGCCTTCTGCTTGGCATTCCTGATGGTCTTAACCACACTTACGTTACCTGTAAATGCTTCCCTAATGTGGCCTAGTATCAACGATGGCTTCATGTGACCTGCTATTAAATCCTTTGCAACCTTGTATTCTTCCGGTTTCAACCTACTGTAATACCGGTTTCCCTCCATATACCTGATAAGGGGATGGTTATGAACTCCATGCGTGACTTTGATTCTCCAACGTACGCTTAGGCATCACCTGATGACATTTAATGCGAAACATACAACCACACCGTCTAGATGTCGCCTTTCTCTTCTTCACAACCATGTTGGGCTCATCAAGACGTTTATGAATCCGACGCTTGCCATGTCTCTCACAGTACAACCAACAATTGTTTTGGTCAGAGCGTGATATGACTAACACCATATTATTTGCTTTGGCTTTATCACGAGCATCCTTGACAGCTTCATCTTTAGAGTCCCAAGTTTTACAGTCTCTAAACAGGTATTTCAAATCCGGATACTCGGTAACGTCAGACACTTCGTCTTCATCGTCCAACGAGTTTAAGTCACTCCCAGACTGTTCGCGGTCGAAACATATGTAAGCGTCAATGTTGTCAAGCTGAAGGGAACAACAAAAACACAACGTCATCGATTCCAAGAATAACCTCAAAAACAGTGTTCGAGACTACAACATAGACTCGAATAAATTTGTTGAGTTTAATACATAAGCTCGGTAAAAACAATTGAGGGTAATACATAACCTTGGCATATATTGCCAAGGGTAATACGCAAGCTCAAAACATATTGCGAACGTATTGTATGTTACGTTGTTTTGGTTATTGGAGGGCGGATCAACCAATATGACGTACAAATAATTATGATCAACCAATATTCCCACAAAAAAAAAGATTATGAAATATAATCTTTTTTAGTAGTTAGGATTTTATCCAATAATTTAATTAAAATTATCAAAAAATAATTTTGATAGACGATAATATGTTAGTAAATTCACGGGTGAGGAGAATACGATGAGCCTCGGCTACATCTTCCGAGCTTATTTACGAAACTCATTTTTGTCAACCGAGCTTATAGAATAAGGTCGGTAATGTTTTTTGAGGCTATATTATAAACTCGGTTAAATGTTTTGAGCTCACTTATTATGCTCGATCGCCTTTTCAAATTTGTATTGATATCCGACGATAATTTACACAATAATCGCTAATATGTACCAACAAAACATATCGATCGAATTATAACTTTTTATTGATAATAATAGGCTCGTTACAATCTAACATCAATGGAAGAACAACCTATAAATAAAGCTAATCATTCCATATTTCGAACAAAAATCTGATTTTTTTTAACATTTGATTTGTCAAAGATACAAAAACCTTGTAGATAGACGATAGAGATTAGGAAATATTCCCACAAAAAAAAAAGATTATGAAAGATATATATTGAAGATCTTTTTTAGTAGTTAGGATTTTATCCAATAATTTAATTAAAATTATCAAAAAATAATTTTGATAGATGATAATGTGTTAGTAAATTCACGGGTGAGGAGAATACGATGAGCCTCGGCTACATCTTCCGAGCTTATTTATGAAACTCATTTTTGTCAACCTAGCTTATAGCATAAGCTCGGTCAGGATTTTTGAGGCTATGTTATAAACTCGGTTAAATATTTTGAGCTTACTTATTATGCTCGATCGCCTTCTCAAATTTGTATTGATATCTGACGATAATTTACGCAATCATCGCTAATATGTACCATCAAAACATATCAATCGAAATATAACTTTTTGTTGATAATAATATGCTCGTTACAATCTAACATCCATGGAAGAACAACCTATAAATAAAGCTAATCAAGAATAAAATTAATTATTTTTCGACTTCTTCCCTCTCGGTGATCTTCTAGGACCTTCTTCTTTAACGATACATAAATCCGCAACCGGAAGTGCAAGCACCCGTTTGCCCGCCTTAACCAATTGTTTAAGGCTGGGATGCTTACTCAGCTCGTAGTGGTTTAATTCTTCTTCATACATCGCCTCGAGGGTATATTGATGCCCCGTTCCTTTGCGAATGTTTGATGCGACAAGTGATGGGCCGAATTCCTCCATCAAATTCCTCATGAATGTTCGAACTTCAACAAGGTCGCGAACATGTTGTTTGTGTTTTTCCGCCATCAAATTCCTCATGAATGTTCGAACTTCAACTTTGGAGTTGTGACTACTTTGTAGCACTATGGAGGTATATATTATATACAATTTATTGGCGGCCAAACCCTAAATCCATTTATTTTTCCCTCCAAATCCATCTCGGGCTTTTGTAGGCGCCGTTGTGGTAAATACAACCTTATTACGAGGTGACGTGTTAAGCTCATCAAACTTTGCCGAGCTCACAACATCACCTCACAAAATAAAGCCGAGTCTATTTCATAAGCTCGGTAGATTTTGTTGAGCTTATTCTATATCCTAAGAATAAAAAAATTTGAAGTAAAAAATTCATGGGTTATTCGAAATCGAACCTAAGATGTTGTGAAATATGTGCAGGGGTAGAACCAATGGGATAGCGACTTTCATTGACTAATATTAGATTTTAATATTATTTGTTCACACAATAACCGTCAGTTTAACATCTACATCTATATATCTATATAACATATAAAGTTAGCTTAAAATATTTAGATTCACAACAATAAAAATATATCTATTTAGATTAATAATATACCCCTCTAATAAGAAGTCAACTAAAACCTCCAACCATTAGTACAAGTTGAAAACAAAAATTAAAGTTTTTTTTAATAAATAATAATATAAGTAAATGAATAAATCTATATGACTTATAAAAGAGGATTTCGTTTTGCCCAGTAAATTAAATGCATTAACGAAATATATCCTTAACAATTAGGAAAACTTTTAGATAAAAAAATAATAACAATATATCTATTTAGATTAACCATTTTACAATTAATATTTTAAATCATAATAATCATATAAATTGGCATAAACATCATTTTTAATTAAAAAATCAATATATTATCTCATCAGTGAGAAATATCCTTTTTAGATTAACATTACTCATTTATTTAATTTCATCATTTTAAAATTAATATTAGAAATCATAATATATCATATTAATTTGAATAAATAGAAGTAAGAAAAAGGTTAGTTGTATAATGTTTGTGGTCTTAAATATAAATGTTAGTATGAAGCACGAAAAACTATACATTTGATAAAAATTTAGCGGTTAAAGTTCATCATAAATAACATAACTATATTTATACAAAAATATTTTTCCCTAGCGATAATTCTTTAATAATTATAACATAAAATATTATTTTATATATAATTTATATAAAAAAAAATTAGACTCGTGCGTAGCACAGGCCAAAACACTAGTGAATAGATGTATTCGTCATGAATGTAACATCAATAGAGGTAATTTAAGATTTCAATATTACTTGTCGAACTGACATATATCAATATTTTTTGTTCATGAAACCATCGTGAATGCAACGTGGATGTAATTCCTAGTTGTTTTTCTATTGCTAATACATTAGATTTCCATAGCATAGCAACATTCACTACCAATGGCTTGTTATTTAGATTAGTACAGGTAATGTAGCTCTAAGTAATTACATTTTTCTTATTTACATATAAGGTATTTTGTGTAACTGCAACATGTATTAAAAAATGAGTTTAAAGCTACATTGGAAATAATTTACATACAAGGGAACAAATTCTTCATGACCAATGTGAAGATTCTCAACTTATCCTTGAGTTCTTCGCAGATCATTGTTTAATAGTGTGATTTTGTTCTCCGTTCTTCTCTCTCTATTTTTGTAATTCTGTTATTTTTTTTACTTCATTAATTAATTAGCTTAACATGTCAAATCTAATTTTGAGGATAGATGGAAAGTGACCACTTGAAACAATTACTAGAAGATAAAACATTAAAATATGCATTAATCTGTTTCAATTCATGTCTGATTAAGAACAACTAATTTGCTATTTAGATAAAGTTATGATATTGATTTAGTCATTGAGAGTTACAATCAAAAGTGGGGAAAATAACATTTTCTAAACTAATTTAGTCATTTAGTCTGTCTCATTCTTATAGTCTGTCTCATTCTTAGAAGCATACGAGTTTGCATTATAACAATATCCATCACACATATACACAATTTAATGAATTTATGCAATGTCAAGGAGACTATTTTATAGCCTCAACAACATTGGCCGAGCTTACATATTAACCTCAACAACAGAAGCCGAGCTCCCTCCTTAACCTCAACAACAGAAGTTGAGCTCACTCCTTCACCTCAACAACAGAAGCCGAGGTTATTGATTTAGCTCGGCTTATGTAAACGAGGATTTAGATAAGATCTTCAAAGGGGTCATTAATATACCTCATGAAAAGTAGATGAGGCTCCTTCATGACCTCGTTTTAATTTTATGCACCGAGGTTACGTATTCACCTCACCTAAACCTGACGAGCTTATTCATTCACCTCGTATCGATCTGCCGAGCTCTTCCTTCGACAGTTTTTTCGGACGAAGAGCAAAAATCGCCATTCGATAATCACGTAAAGCGAGCGATATACCAATTCGTGTGTTGATTGATTGATCTTTTGATTAATTTCATCGATTTTAGGCTGTTTTCAATCAAAACAATTCGTTCGACAGATTTAAGTTTCGATTCGGAAAAGAGAGTTTTGTCCCTTTTTGCAATGTGTTCGAAAAAAATGAAAATGACCTGTGATAATTTAGGTGAAATTATCTTGTCAATAGCCATTCCGACATCTTGCCTAAAGCCCTTATGTTAATATAGGGTAAATTACATAAAACCACCCTTTAAATATATTTTTCACAAAAATCACCTATAAAATAAGAAATTATATTAAGCCGCTTGTAAATTTGTTTGCCTTACACAGAATACCCCCACATTCTCTTTTATGTATAGAAAAACTGAATTATAGTCTGGTGTCAGTTGTTCACCATCTCTCCTTCCTCATCCACCATAGTCGCTGCCACCTCCAGTGCTTGCAACCACCGCCGCCGCTTAGACCTCAACTCGACATCAGGTAACCATCTCCCCAACACTCTAATTTGCTCCTCCCGGATCTCTCCCATTCCACCGTCAGATCCCAATACTCTTCTTCTATTCTCTTGTACAAATCTCTCTATCGTCGCCTTGCGACTGTTGTTGTCTTGCACAGATCCCCCTCGTTTTTACCTGCGCAACGTTGTTGCTTGTTTTGTTCGATTTCAGTATAAGCATGGCAAAATATATGCAAGTCATGTTGATAGGTTTAACTGATCAATTTTGTGCAAATTGATTGAAAGCTGCAATTGGATTTCCGATTCCTGAAACCCTAATTTTCCCATTGGATGAAAATGTTGATGCGTAGTGTTACCACACATAGACACACAGTTATGTGTTACTAACACAATAAATACAATGACATCCAACCCGGGCTCTTAATGCCATGTATGATGTATCTTACAGATGAACAAATCAATGTTGTTTTGTTACTTTTTCGCCGGATGAATCTCTAAGCACCGTTCAGTTACATTTCTTTGTTAGATGAATCTCTCAGCAACCTTCAATTAGCTTTCATTGATGGTCCTGCAACCTCAGCCTTCATAAGCATAGAAGTTTGTTGATTTATCTAATTCTTATGTCTGTGACTTTTTTTTTTTTGGTCAGATGAATCTCTATGCACCATTGACGTCTTAGAGACCTTGTTTTAGCTTTCATTGATGGGTGTTGTCTGAGATTACTATGATTTTAACTCTTTGAGTTGAACAATACCAATGGAGATTGGCAAAGGAAAAGCCTATTCCCCCTCTCCTAAAAAATGGAGGAAAGTGGCATATGGTGGTATGCAACCAGGGTTCGATGACAACCACACCGATGAGTCCTTCCTCGGAGGTATGGTCACAAATGCCAATGTTGTTCAAAGGGACCTCTTTAAAGTTATGTGTGATTCGGTCTCCATATCTCAGTACCTGTGCATTGTTGCTCTTGTGGTCCTGGTCTGGAACTACACTCTCAGCTCAACAATCGACTATAAGGCCCTCTTGATTCTTGATATGGTTTTGCTGGGTTCTGGTTTCATGGTTCTCCTGTTAACTGCGGAAATGACATCCCTCGATCTTCTGATGCATTATCTTCTTAACATTTCTTACTTCATAACTGGTTTATACATCTTGTCACCCATTTACCACACTCTCACTAGATCCATTAGTTCGGATTCCATATTGGCTCTGACGACCATGCTTATTCTACTCCATCTATTTTTGCATGACTATACTGGTTGCACAGTAAAGGTTCCCGGCTCTGTGGATAATCCTTCACTAAGGAGCAACATCTCTCTGAACACTTCTATTGTTGCCTCAGTTTTGATCGCTTCTCGCCTTCCATCAAGGCACCATGTTTTTGCTGTCATGCTGTTTTCTTTGCAAGTTTTTCTGTTTGCGCCACTGGTCACGTACTGTATAAAAAGGTACTCAATCCGACTGCATCTCTGGTTCTCACTGGGTTTGGTGGCTGCAGTGCTGGTCTTATATTACAGACTGAACCTGTTTCCCTTCAGTCTCCTTCTGGGTTTATTGGTCTTCATCACAATTGTATGCCCTTATTGGCTCATCAGAATCCAGAGGTACAAGTTTGAAATTAATGGTCCATGGGATGAGGCCAAGCTTTGTTTTGACATAACCGAGTGAGATACCCTGTTGCTGAACGATTTTGATCTTGGCAGCTATATAGGATTCTTATACATAGAACATTCTCATGTAGAACTGAAGTATCAGCTGTGGTGATAAATTTCGATGATTTGTTTGTCGCTTGGATGAATTGGACTTTGTTGGCTGGAAGCATGTTTCTGAATGTATTTAATAGTTTATCAATCATCAATCTTGTAGCAGTGCTAGGCGAGTTAGTATCTCAAATTGTTGTCATTTCAAATTGAATTTATGGTAATCACTCAAATGTTGTATTCCCTTGAACTTACAATAGCATCCATTAAGAAGTTGTGGGAAAAAAATGTCATGCTTCTACTCCAAAATGAACTGAAACTTAAAATGATGGAATATTGGTATAGCAAGCTCATATTTTTTGTAAATGAGTTTGGGCATGTTTGGCAGTAGCGTTTTAGAGCGTTAGATAGGGCGTGAGATAGAACGCTCTCCTTAATGGTGTTTGGCAGGTAACAACGTTTTCAGAAACGCTTTGCTTTCATCTCCCTTGAAAGCTTTGGAAGCGTTTCATCAGCCGCTCCAAGTTGAAAGCGTTCGATGAAATTGTAGAGCGTTCGACGGTGAAAAATGGTCGGAATCCCTCTCATTTCTTCAATTTCTGTCTTCGTAGAAGCTGTGGAGTGTGGTCGGCGATCTTCATTTTCGTCTTTGCTTAAGCTTTTGCAATCGATTCCATGAAAGTCCCTCGACAAGGAACTTCGATCTCGCGGTAAGGTTTGAAAGCTTTGCAATCAATCGATTTCTCAACTTGCTTTTGAAAATCATTGATATCCATTTCCTTTTTTGGCAGAGGCTCTTCGCAGGTTCCATTTTGCTTTCTCCACCAAGCACTCTCGATTTCACGTTCTTCGGGTAATAGTGAAATTCCGCTTTCTGGCTCTTTGTTGCTCACTTGTTTTGATGCAATTTCGATTTGCATAACCCTAATTTTCGATTTACATAAAACCCTAACTTTGATTTTCATGGTCGGATGATTTGAATTACTTATTTAATTAAGATTGAGTGTTGCTACATAAACAAACTAGAATGAAATTGGGTTTTCTAGAGGGATGAACAGAAGGGTAAATTACATGTGTAATTCTCAATATATTTCCATTATTTGGGGTTTTCTATGTAATTCTACATATATTTCCGTTATTTGGGGTTTTCTAGAGGGATGAATAGAATCAAAGTATTGCTGGAATTTTTCCATTATTTGAGGTTTTAGAGGGATAAATCAAATTGGGTTTTCTAGAGAGATGAACAAAATCAAAGTATTGGTAGAATTTTCCCAATATTATGATAGTAGTACTGTATATGATACATTGTTGGCTATTTTTGTTGTGTATGTGCTTTGCACTCCAGATACTCCAAGTGTCCTTTTTTTTTTCCAGTTTAAATTGTACTGCATATTATGATAGTAGTACTGTATGATACATTGCTGGCTAGTAATCATTTCATGTTTAAGTTGATTCTGTTTCATTCCATTCAATTACCACTGCATGCTATTTCATTCCATCCAATTGTAACATGCTACTTGCAACCAAAAAAAAATGTATATGAAGAAAACCCATGAGAGTGTGTTATTGCTAGAATAAGAAATCTGTCATGATAAATTCCTTTCTTGTTTGTTTATAAATTACTCACTAAAAAGAGTGATTTTAGAGCCCTTTCTGATATTAAAAAAAATATTTACAGTGTGTCAAAAATTAAATTTCTGGCTATTTGACAAATTTGTATATACACCCATGATTTCTGGCTATTTCTGGTTTATATGTACGTGGTTGTTCTGCTGAATAGTGTTTTTAGAGGCCATGGTTGCTTCATTTTAAGTGCTGTGATTGACAGATCTCAACCCACTGTGCACATATGCAATATTTTCATCTCATCCTTCTAACCCCCTGACATTTTTTTAACATCACTTTGCAATTATTGATGTACTAATATGTGAACCTTATGATTCTTTTTATCCAGATTTTTATACATGGTCAATGAAATAAGGTTATACTCTATTGTACAAAGGCTAAATAAGATGATTTGGGAATCAACCACTTCCTTCAATCCTCTGTTTTGCTTTAGGATTCATGAATGCATATATGAATCATAAATGAGGATGCATAGTGTAAGACTGTTGGTTTCTATAGAAGTTTGGATTACTGCTCATCTTTTATCCAGGATACATAAATAAGGTTTAACTTATCATGTGAAGAAGAGACGTATTAGATAATCCATAAATAAGGTTACACTCCATTCAAATTATACAAGCTGCTGTATATTTCCAGAAATCTGTTTTTACATGGAACACAGATTTTTATGAATAGAAATCTGTTTTACAGAAATTTGTTTATACATAGAAAATAGATTTTTATGAATAGAAATATGTTTTTACAAAAATCTGAAATAAGCTTTAAAACAAAAATCAGAAAAAACAAATTTCTGTAAAAACAAATATTTGTGAAAACAGATTTCTGTAAAAATAAGTAAATCCCACCAGGAAATGATGTGCTACTGTAATGACTAATGTATTAGAGTTTGGTATATGTATAATGTATATGGATATATGGATCTGGATTATTTAATACATTTCTGTAAAAAACAGATTTTGTGAAAACAGATTTGAGCTTAACTCAACTCTCTTGAGGCTGAGGCTGTCATCTGCAAGCATGTTCTGTGACATCAACTCTCCTGAGGCTGAGGCTTTGGAAGCACTTCAGGTTAATGTACACCTGATCATACAAATCTGAATAAATTTGAGCTTAACTGTTGTGGTTTCTGACATTGAAAATTATGTGTTGATCAGCAAAGGGAAAACCCCTGTGAAGCACTGGAAATCGAGACGACAATCATGAGAGATGAAGGGTTTGAAGGGATTGATGCTGCTTCAGCTCCTGTTACATGGCCCTTCTAAACAAGTCTTTACCAATGGAGGGTTTGTAATCTACATTTACCAAAATCGATCTATATTGTTCTATATATAACAGTTGAGGTGCACAATAAGCCTTGAAGTATGGTTGGCGCTAACAATGTAAACTACATATAGTAAGTGTAAGGAGTTGGATACATTGAATGATTAATTAGTTCTCTCACAATCATTGATGGCTGTGGACATCAATATGGGTATTCTCGGAAAGTAACCATCGGATGCACGAGAAATTGTTTTCATTACGAAAACGACGTTTCATGGGAATGTTATATCTACCTTGTTTGCATTGGTTTGGACATGATGAGTCCCTCTAAATTGATCACATAGAAAGACATTTCAAGAAACATCATGGGGCAATTGATCTTCCCGTGTAAGAACAACATGAAAGATATGTAGTGATGCACATAAAAATAAGCGGAAAATTACAAGTTTTTATTACGAATCATCATGTCCACTCGTGAGCCGAATATCATCACAAAAGCAAGCTCAATAAAAAAAAAAATATCACCCCTATTGACAATGTATGATTTTGGTTTTGTTACTAGCTATAAAGTCATGTATTTTTTCTCTTTTATAAAGGAACTTTATAGCCCGGGCCAAATATGACCGGGATCTAAAGTCATGCATCAAATAAAATAGATTCATTTTGATAATTTTACAATTTAATCTCCAAAAAGCTTGGTTAATCAATAGTCATGCCAAACAAGATGTTCAATTTTAAGCTAGATTATAATCTTAAGTTAGATTAAATTTTTTATCTAGATTATAATCTTAAGCTAGATTAAAAAATATGCATGCCAAACATGCCCTTTATTGTTGTAACCTGCTAAACATAATAAAACTTTAAATTATTGTCACAAGGGGTTACAAATAACTGCCTTATATAATCCAAACTCAACCCACCTAACTCAATTCACAGATCAATTGAATAAAGTTATCTGTTTCTTGCATTTTGATTATGTGAACCATTTCAAACCCCTTAAATCAAGCATCTTTCCTGCGCCGCTCTGAATGATTTCCAGACAGATTATTGTCACAGGCAAGGTTTTTAGGATCGGGATCCTAGTGTGGGATCGAGACAAGGGTGTAGATCCTAGACAAAAATTAAAAATAAAATAAAAAAATAAAATAAAAACAAACCATCCTAAACAAATACCTTAATTTTAAAATAAAACTAAGCTTTTCCTCCATTAAACACATTATGTAACTAAAATAGTCCAATAATAAGCATTTAACATTCATAATTTGTCAAGAATAATGTCTGAAAAGGTGACAAACAGACAAGGATAATGTCTTAAAATATGACAAACATACAAGAGATAAATCACACATCCAAATATCCAATAACATATCTAGTTTCAAATGTCATCATCGTAATTAACCACATCATGAACAATTTTCAGGCGCTCAGACGTGGATTTGTCGAGTTGAGTAACGAAACAAATGGCTTAGGGTTTCAATTCAACGTCTTCACTCTTCTACCTTCACTCTTCTATCTTCACTCTTCTATCTAGAAGGCTCAATATTCAAACAAAATAAACACAATTACGCAAATATGATTTTTACTAGGATCGGATATTTTTTCTAAGATCGATAGATCCTACCGATCCCACACAATCTCATAGGATCCTAGGTAGATCCTAGCACGAAGGAGTCTATATGTCCGATCCGGATCAAAACCTTACCTAGAATCGTAGGATCGTAGGATCCGGATCGGGATCCTAATAACCATGGTCACAGGACTATAGGAGCAATTGATACAAAGAAAAAAGGCTCCTTGCAATAGGATTGAGTGATTGACAATAATGTCTATATCTATGTACACTTGGCAAGGCTATTTTATTACCCCTAATGTTAATGTACAACAAGGGCGCACAGACTCAAAGGGGGAGTGGTAATTGACTTAGGAGGACATGTGTGTCTCAAGGAATGACAGAAGTGCCAGCCCAGCAGCCCAAACGTCTTCGTCCAACACGTGCTCTTCTGGTGAATGACTGATTCCCCCGCGACAGCGTACAAACAGCATTCCAACCTGTTTACCGATAAAGAATAACACGCACTTAGAGGCGCAAGTTAAGGCGAGTTAGGGCATACTTTGTTTTTCAGGCAGGTCAGTTTTCGAGCAAGTTGAAAGTTTTGCCATGTCTAAATTTGTTCGATGCCTTGCTGGAATCATACCTTGGTGAGATGGGACATGGCCATGGCGTCATGTCCAGCTCCACTCATCAGTTTGGGCAGGTCTGCTTCTTCAACATTGCCCGCGAGCTTCTTGAATGCTGAGAGAGCTGCCACTTTCAGCTGCGAACTCAGATCGCTGTCACACATAACAGCATTTGCATCGTGCTGACATTTTATTCAATAATTTGATAAGTTCAACTGCTAACATAAAAGTTGAGAGAGAACTTCAAAGGGAACGAAGAGTGGTTACCTTGCGTTCAATGAGGCAAGAAACCGAACGATTATCACATATACGATACATCCTGTTGGATAACTCATAGAGAACAGCCTCCCGTCCCTCATCATCCATTGCACGAAGGTCTATGGTGAAGCTCACCTGCAAACGTAAAGACACATTGGCAGATGCACACTTTATTATAACTAGTTCAGATGGATGCTTTTTCGCCTGCAAAAGCCGATTTCTCAGAGAAAGAAGATCCCACTACTAAAGTGAGCAATGCTGCTAAAACATAGAACATTGAAAACGCAAAGGTTTCGGGCATCTTTAATTTCCTGTTAAAAGAACGATTTTTCATTCCTTTCATGACAACGGACTGATGTTAGAACAAAGCAATAAAAGATAAACTACTTGCCTGCCCCGGGATGACATTACTTGCACTTGGCCAGCATGATATTTCACCAACAGTACACACAAGAGATCCGGAAAGACTGCACTCTCCATAAGGTAGAAAAGCCTCGGGGCGTTTACAGAGACTCTCTAACTGCATGATTAATTCAGCAGCAGCAGCCATTGGATCTCGTCGCATGGACATTGGGACCGTCCCAGCATGGCCTTGCGAACCTTTCACTGTTACCTACAATGAAATTCATTTTTTGTAGTTTCTATCATACTGCAGAAGATTAAGGATCTAGTCACACACAAAAATAGCGGTATGAAAACAATAGCTGCTTATTATCAATAAAATCAGGTTTAGTGATTGATGCACAAGATGGTAATGCTTGGACCTAACATTTATAACAAGAGCCTTGGAGTCTTGATTATTCGCCATGTCAGTCCACAAAGAGTAAAGCCCAAAAATGCAACTTTAGGGCAAATATTGGTATGCATGTACTTAATGCTGTAGCTTCTGGTGCTTCATATACCTTCTTTCGTTATTTAATCTTCTAAAGATAATGTTTTTTCCCAAATCTGTTACGTATTGTCCCATACACATAATATTTGGCATCCCTAGGTCAAATAAAACTGCTGCCTGACTATATACCAAATAGATGGGGAAAAAATAGTTGTCATCCTTTGTACTCTTCTGAGCTACCTAGAAAATGAATCATGCATCACCTTTCAAGCCCCAAACTGAATAATTTGAGTTATGCTCAAGAAGAGATGTTGAGAAACATGAACACGAGCACTAAACACCAAACTTGGTTGTAAATGGATAGACACAACAATTTGATAGATACCTTTAGGCGCGTCTGTCCAGCGATCCCTTGGACAACACCTAGAGGAAGACCCAACGCTTCAAGCACAGGTCCTTGTTCAATGTGAACCTGCGAATTGGGAGAAACATATGTTAATGCATGGGAATCATTCATGTGGAAATAAATGAAGACGCTGTATTATAACTGTCGATTCAAATACCTCAACATAACCCCAAATAGATTCTGGTTTATATTTGAGTTGTAAAAGTTTTTGCTCTGAAGCAATGATATCGTTCTCTTTGAGGGCATCTTGCAACGTTCTTCCTCTGGATACCAAATATACGTAAGTATGCTATCGAGGATCCCAAGGAACCGAGCCGAGTTATGAATTACAGAGGTAACCTCTTGTCCGATATGTTTAAAGCAGAAACCGGTAAGCTGCCAGCTATTGCAGCACTCCCTAGAAAAGTTGATTGGAATCTGACACCTTCTTCATCACTGAAGGCAATCACCTGCAAACATCCAACTGAATATTATGTGCTACGTTTTCCACTTGCTTAGAAAAGACCTTTACCTACAAATACTGGGAAAAAAAATATCCAAAGAATTTTTTTAATCACCATTTTATACATTATATAGCTGGAGTGGAGATGCACCATATAGGCATATAACTGTGAGATAAAGTATCTTAGCTGGAGAGGGAAGATTCATTTTTAAACAAACAAATATAGCAGGGTCTTAATTAAGATTGAAAACCATTAACTTGAATTTTTAAATTCACCTAGCTTGACCAATGCCAAACTTACCCATTACTATAAACATTATTGCAAAAAGAATGAATGCTTCGAACAAGCGCAAGTGCAAAAGATGCCAGCTCAAACTTGAAAAGGATAACTTGAATAAACAATTTGGATATACATATTGCAGACAACTTCAGATAGAAAACATGCCAAACACAAGTGTTACTTTCCACAGAAATTTTCACCAGAGAGAATGAAACGAGAGAGCTTCACTGACCTCAACTGGGCGACTAAGCCCTCCGAGCATATCATTGACTCTGAGAACCTTCAATGCAGATATGGCAGATATAATACCTAGTGCACCATCAAAATTTCCAGCATCGACCACAGTGTCCTGTTAATACAACATGTTAGCACAAAAATGACTTATTCCTTAATTGCTTAAGCGAGTTCAAGTTGTGTAACAAAAAGATTCAAAATACCAGATGAGAACCAAGCAACAAAGCTGAAGCATTTGGATTCTTCCCATCAACTCGGCCATGAACATTACCCATCATGTCCACCCACCTGAAAGTAGATGTAAGTAAAATGATTTTTTTGCCCCTCAAATTTTCACATTTGTAAGGACAGGTGATAGCAGCTTACGTTCTTAAACCGGCATCCTCCATCCATTGTCGAATGACATTGCCAGCTTTTATTGACGCAGGGCTCAAGAACGTCCTCTCAAGGTAGTTATCAACATCACTGACCTGAGACATTATGTGACAACATTGACACAAATGTGAATTGTGTTCCTTCACACAAACTGAGTTTTGTGAAATTTCAAAATTTTGACATCATAATTAGCATGAGTTTTATGCACAAAAAAGGGTTTCAATATCTCCGTGCAAATACATAAAGCAAATATTTCTATTTAATACATGAAGATAAAAAATTGTCACAAACACTGTAACCATAAACAAATGGGACCATCCAGACATCAAAAGAACCACAAAAGCTAGAAGAAAGTTAGGTAGGGGAAGGTTTTTGTTTTTACACTTATTTCCCCTTGAAACAAAAAGAGTGGTGGAAAAGACTTTGATAAGAATAATCCTCGAAATGAAATCTCTTGTTGCAGAGAAGTAACTACAAATTCATATATCCGCTAAAAATGAATATTCAAGATGATTGCAAAGTTCTGCTCCATTAAACAATGTATAATCTACCATCTGTTGTTGTAATGTAACCCCTTGATTTTGATACAATCGTGTTCTCCAATCAAACAGTTAACACTTTAAGTCCTGTGGCCTATCATCAGCAGTATTATTTTTCACAGGTTCATATAGAAATCAAATTGTTCTAAAGACGCCATCAGATAGAATGTAGCTGTCAAGATTTCCCACTTTCTGAAGCTGGAAGCTAAATAACACGCACGTAAAGGAGATTTGATATTTTATATCAATCACTATATAATAACAAATTCTTCTATCGGTCAATATCATAATAGTCTGGAGCCAGAGAATCATGTATTATTGATTATTTAATGGTCAACAATGACAGAGTAAAGTCATGAATTCATGTTCTCCACAAACAATGTCATTGAAAAGTACAATCAACATCAATATTCTTGTAGAATGTGGATAAAAAATTTACAACATCACAAGGAAAACCAATTAATTATGCTATCCTAATCAATAGATGACACTGATAATTTTTTTTTAAAAAAAAGCACAATAGATGAGTTCCAAAGACCGAGGAAATGCCTCACAAGTCATTAAGAATCCCCGTTGAACAATACTATGACGTTGATAATAACTATGATAGAGAGTAGAGACAACAATAACAAGCACCAGCATCGGATTCATAATGCAACAGCAATCGAATCATTAACGAGCAGACACATGAAAACAAGTGATGCAACCTGAGCTTGTGAAAAAAGCTTATTAAACAACCTCTATCCTATTTGATAATTGAAGATTTTAGCAATGGACAACTTAATTGGTAAAAGAATGAAATACCTTGGCAAGATCGTTTAATCTTGACACCGCCTCATCCCTGAGGATTTCTCGAAACAAGTCCACTCTTCTATTACCAGCCACTTGATTATCTGCATCATATAATTTTCAAACAAAATTAATGCTACAAGGACTTGAATATCAAATCCGTTTAATGCGAATACCGCAAGATATAAACACCTCAACAGCAAATTGCAAGTAATGTTTATTTGCATCATGATATACTAGAATAAAAGAAACTGTCTTTTTCCAAAAAAAATATACCATATAACATCAGAAAAAAAGAAAGGTGATAGTGATATCCAAAACGCCGAGATCGCAGCAATCACAGCAAATCTCAAATCCAAATCACTTCCGATCAATTACTGAAATCCAATCACAGGGATCATAAATTGTGAAATCGACGAACCAGACCTAGGAGGAAGAAGGTGAAATAAAATACCGTGAGGAATCGCGGAGGAAAGAGAAACCAGGGAGGAAAGCGAGAAAAGCACAAGGAAACGGAGACAGTGAGTGGAGGCGGGAGCCATGGACGGAAGCGGAGGAGGTCCCTGCAAAGCGGGGGATATGGCGGAATCAGCAATGGCTTTGCAGGAAGAAACCTCTGACACACGCGCGCTCGCTCTGTCTGTCTGTCTAATCTGCAGCCACTATGTAATTTGGGAATGGGGGATGAGTGGGAAGTGACAAAAGGAAAGCTGTGAACAACTTGGCATTTGCATCCTCATGGACCTCATCCCTCCACTCGGGAACGCCTCGTGAATATTCATTTACTTTTTTCTTTTTCCTTTTTTATTTTGGGAAGGAAGTGCGGGGCCCGCGCAAAGAGCGGAATCTGAATCAGAGGCCTCAAAGCATCCCGACGTGGATGGTGCTGGATGACGAGGATTTGGCGCTGTATGAATGTCCCGCCATAATAATAATATTATTATAATACTACGTATGATTCTGATCGATTTCATTCGGTAGTAGTCCAAATCCGGTCCAATCTTAAGTAAAAATATTGTTTTAAAATAGGATGTTTTGCATCAATATACCACTTTACATTTGCAAAAATAGTCATGAATGAGATTATTTGTATGACAATGACAAAATGTCATTTTTGCAAAAATTTTGGGCACCTTTCCAACAGGTTAAAGGTAACAAAGGGGAGGAAGAGGAGGAGAGAGGGTGACCCACTTTAATTTTTTAAAACTATTTTTTGGCTATTTTTATTTGTTAAAATTAAAACCTAAATATATTTTTGAACTTCATTTAATTTTAGAGGAAATGGTAGTAAATACCACAATTCCAAAAATCTTTGCAAAAATGCCAGCCTTTTGGGAAATTTTGCAAGAATGCCATTTTTTCCCCAAATTTGCAAAAATGCCAAGGTAAACCCCCCCAAACTGGCTATCCTATGTTAATTTGCCCAAAAAAAAAGAAAATTAAATTAGAGGCATCATTGCCTAGTGAAGAGAGAGAGGGCGGGAAGGAGAAATAGGGGGAGGGTTAGTAAATGCCCATCCAATCACATATCTCTCTCCAGTTTGAAAACACACCGATAACAAAGAGAGAGAGAGAGAGAGGGCTTCTTCATCTTCATCAGCAATTGCAGTGACGCATAGAAAGGGAGAGAGAGAGAGAGGGCGGTTTCTTCTTCGACAGTTGCAGAGACGCCGGTTCGAGAGAGAAACAACATAGGAGAGAGAGCGGACAGGTCCACCGTCGCCGGAAAGTACACCAGACACGACATAAATCAGGTACGCCCTTTTACTCTTCTTCCTTTGGTGGTAGTGTGCGCGGGTGTGGGTCGGGGAAGCAGTGGGTGAAGGGGTTAGGGCAATGGTGGCCTGAATGGTGGGTCGGGGTGGTGGTTTTCTTGTTTTGAGAATGGTGGGTGGTGGTGGCATGGGTGGTTTTCGGGTATGGAAAGTGGAAATCGGTGGTTAGGGTTTCCAATTGGGTGACAGTGGTTTTCGGAATGGGTTAGGGAAACGGTCGGGGAACTATGGATAGGGGAAATTGGTGGTTCGAGGTTCGAATTGGGTGACAGGGGTTTGACATTGGGTGACAGGGGTTTCCAATTTGGAGAGAAGGGTTCCCAAATTGGGTGACAGGTGTTTGAAATCGGGTGACATGGGTTTCCATATTGAAATTGGGTGACGAGGTGTGGAAATTGGGATATGTGGATGCCGTAGGTGGTCGATTGAAGGAGGTTTGAGGTATTGGTTAGAGGCTTCCGATTCATAAGGGGTGACATGGGTTTCACATTGAGTGACAGGGGTACGGTGACATGGGTTAGTCTGTTAGGTGATAGAGGGAGATGAATATAATTTGTATACTGACTTTGTTGTGGTAGGCTGAATAGGGGAAATGACGAGGTGTGGAAATTGGGATATGTGGATGTCGTAGCTAGGTGGCCGATTGAAGGAGGTTTGAGGTATTGATTATAGGCTTCCGATTCATAAGGGGTGACATGGGTTTCACGTTGAGTGACAGGGGTACAGTGACATGAGTTAGTCTGTTAGGTGACAGAGGGAGATGAATATAAATTGTAAACTGACTTTGTTCGTCTGATGGAAATTGCAGGAAACAAATGGTGAGGACAAAATACACAGAGGAAAGAGAGTGGCTGAGAGAGAGAAGATGGGTCAAATCGTGAGGAAGAAGAAAGGCAGGCCGTGAAGATAGATCTGGCAGCTAAGGCGGCGGCTGAGTCAAACTCCGACCACCGTAGCCATCATCGGCGGGATACTGAGGAGGAGGAGCGGCGAGAAGCTTGTCAGAGCCTCCGACGACGGAGTTTTGTTAGGTACGACCTCATTGACTACGACGACGAAGACTACTTAGATGACAACAATGACGAGTTCGAGTTCGACGAGGATGACAATACCGACGCGGAGGACTGCGGCCGGAAGAGAGAGAAGAAGCTCAAGTTTGTGCTCAAGCTTTCGAATTGTTCCAGACTCTGAAGGTGAAGGGGACGAAGAGGATGAAGAAGAGGAGGAAGAAATTAGGGTTGTGAAAATCCCCCACCAAAACTCTCTCTCTCCTTGTGACAACCTGCAACCGGCTTAGCACTTTGCTCATTTTATTTGCACTAATACCACATTTGGTAGTTTTGCAAATTTTCCAAAAAGGTGGTATTTTTGCAAACCCACAAAAAAAGATGTATATTTGTGCAAATTGCCCTTAATTTTATCTATCTATAGACACCCACTTTATATATGTTTATGGAAAAAAATATTTCGAAGTTAACTTGGGTCTATATCGTATCTTAAACTCAATTTGGAGTATGGCATGAAAAACCATTTGGTGGCAAAGAGAACAATTCAGCTGGCACAGAAATTCACACAACTGGCAAGATAAACCAAAAAACCTGGGCACAACCGTCAATCATTGCTCCGGAGATGAAAGGCAAAGCTGTCGTGGACATGGAGGAGGGGGAAATACTAACTAGGTGCTGAAACACAAAAAAATTTCATACAACCCTATACATTAGGGTGGCACAACGGGTCGGGCCGAAACCGACGGCCCGATTTTTTGGGAGGGGTGGCCCGAATCCCGAACCGAGGACTGAATATTCGGTTACGGTTTTTTCGGTTTTCGGCCCGAAAAAACCGAGAAAACCGAATTGCCTAGGTGTGTTTTTAAAAACCTATAAGCTTCAAAAACATGTGAACCAAAATTTCCCTAATTCTGAAATTTCCCTTCGCTTTCGTTGTTCTACTGCTGCGGGAGAGGGAGTGTGGATGACAATTCGAGTCCGGCGGGTCGGGAGGTGCGACGTCGGTGGCTGGGCAACAAGAAGTCGGGAGGGCAACGCCTGGAATTGGCAAATGGGCAACAAGGAATGGGAAGGGATCGAACTCGTCTAATATGAAATTCCCCTTCGCTTTTGCTCTGCTATTGCTGCAGGAGAGGGAGAGCGTATGGCGAGTCGAGTCTGGCGGCCTGAGAGGTGCGACGCCGGTGGCTGGGCAATAGGAAGTCGGGAAGGCTATGGTTGGGCAAGTGAGCAACAAGGAATAGGGAAAGGAATGTACCTATAGCTGGCGGTTGTGAGGGAGATGAGAAGAGAAGAAAACCCATTTGCCAACCACTGTAAACGTACAGCCTATTAGGTTTTCATTTTTGTTTTTAAAAAAATTAATATTAAATTCAGTTTTTTCGGTCTGAAACCGAATTTTTCGGTTCGGTTCCGCTACGTCCTACTCTTTGTCATACAACTGCGGGGGAAAGTGGGCTTTGATGCGGGGATTCTATGAAAGAGTCCCGGGAGCCAGGATGCATGCCAGTTTCATACGACCAGGTGGAGTGGCACAAGATCTGCCTCTCCGTTTTTCGGACCGAAACCGAATATTATATTTTCTCAGCCCGAATCCCGAACCGTATATTCTCGGGCCGACCCGAAACCGACTTTTTCGGTTCGGTTTCGAGTCGGTTTTCGGGCCGGGCCTCATTTTGAGCAACCCTACTATACATGGTTTAGCTTGGCCTAAAAAAAATTGTGATTTACACTTATTAGCCAGTAACTACTGTTGCCTAGCCAGTGACCACGATCTTTTAGCCAATATAAGAATAACCTCTGTCGGATCTTATCTACCTCAGGAACTTCCTACCTCAAGGATAGCTAGGATAGATGACATTCTTTGAGTTGCCGAATGTTGGTTTTTTGTTATTTTGCATATATATACGTTAGTTACAGTATATGGCTCTATCTTGGTTGCCTGAGATGCGAACCCTAAATATATGCAATTTACGCTTACTAGCCAATAACTCCTGTTGTTTAGCCAATAAAACCGATGTCTTGGCCAATGGAAGACTAAGCCTTGTCAGGTATTATTAATGTCCATACTCCATGGATCAAAATTTGGTGAAGAACAAATAAAGCATTCAATTTGATGCTCTAGGAATCATCTCTTAGAAAAGTGCATATAAAACTTGCTAAGTATTTAGGCAACACTGTAAGAGTAACGGACCCTCCTCCGGCCACAAA
This sequence comes from Persicaria tinctoria, assembly GCA_037127255.1. NCBI lineage: Eukaryota > Viridiplantae > Streptophyta > Magnoliopsida > Caryophyllales > Polygonaceae > Persicaria > Persicaria tinctoria. The sequence continues at coordinate 48,400,229 of JBANSL010000006.1, read as the reverse complement.
TTTGCCACGAATATCAAAATTGATTGAAGGGCGATTGATTTACCTATGAAATCTCCTCACATCCAACACTGTCACCGCGAATTTAGATTTATACATCTGCAATCTGCATCTCCATGACCTCAATTTTGCCTGGAACTGGTCTTCAACAAGTCAATTTCTCAATTCATGGAACTCGTAATTCGGAATCAGAGGTCAATTTCAGCAATGGCGGAGGATCTCTACAAGGTCCTAGGGTTGCGACGGAACGCACCGAAACACGAAATTAAAAAGGCTTTCCATGGACTGGCGATCAATTTCCACCACGACAAGCACGCGCAATCCTCGAATTTTGCCCGAGAAGAAGCCACTCGCAGATTCAAGCAGGTCTCTCACGCCTACGCACTGGTGCCGGTTATCGCACTGGTGCTACCAGCGACGGCTCAGGCACTGGCGCCGGTTTCCACGACGACACTAGAGGTCCTGCAGAGGTGACAAGGTTGTCCTGCGAGGCTAACCCCGGTGCGGCCGTGCCCCTTCTCCCTTCTCTTTCTCTCCATCTGCAGATTTGATTGTATGATCCTTAAATCCCGCCCAAATATTTCCCAAATTTCAAAAGCCCGCCCAAATTTTTTTAACCCATAACAAAAGGTCACCTTGACCTGTTAGTTTTGCAAAATAAATACACTTTTTGACATTTACCACATTTTATAGTGGGGAGTGACATTTTTGCAAATGTGAGAATAAAGTGGTATATTCACTACCATTTACTCTTTAAAATATTGTCTTTTTAGGTGTTTGCACACATATTAAAAAAAGCACAAAAGTGTTACTTTTATACCCCTCATTAATTATCCACAACCACTACCAACCAATAACATTACATAAAATAAGTCAAAAAGTTAATATTCTCTTAACCCAATGCCTAGAAAATCTAAAAGGACTTATATTTCTAAACAAAATTTTAAGCCTAAAAAGACTTATATTTTTTTAACAGAGGGAGTATTTATTAAACAAGAGATAGACATGAGAATTATGTCATGCGCAACCAGATGACAATATACTCGAAAAAAAAATTTGTGCCACGTCCATTTTTTTCGGACTAATTAGCGGATTGTCCTACTTTTGGAACGAATTATAAAAATGTACATCTCTCTCAAATCCACAATTTGATTAACACCTCTCCTCCTCTCTATCTCTGTATCTCTCATGCTCTCCGATCTACCTTGTTCTTAACAAGCAAGGAAATCAACCGACCTCACACCAGCAGTAACAACTGGTGAAGATCTGATTATGAACCTCACGAAATCACTCAAGCACACAAGGAATTGGAGAAACCATTTTCTCTGTAGAAGTTAAGTGTGTAGAATGGGATACAAGCAACTAACGACAACTATTTATACTACTGCACTAAGCTAACAAACCCGGAATAACAACCAAGAAACTAACCCCTGCAATTACATAATATTACAAAGCTTCCATCCACATTATACTCTATATCCCCCCCTCAAGGTGGGCGCAGATGATCAAAGACGAGACCCAACTTGGAAGCAAGAAACATGTGTTGCTGAACACCCAACGACTTTGTAAGTATGTCAGCGATCTGCAAATGAGATTGAACATATATTGTGCTAAGGAAACCTTCCTGAACGAGGTCTCTTACAAAGTGACAATCGATTCGCAAATGCTTCGTTCAATCATGAAACACCGGCTTTGCAATGAGGTACTGAGCAGACTTATTATCGTAACACAAAGGAAGGGGAGAGTGATTGGAATTCGAAGATCCTGCAGTATACCAACCAACCATAGCAATTCACTACCAGCCGACGACATACTTCGATATTCACTCTCGGTGGAAGATTTCGACACGGTCTTTTGTTTATTAGTCTTCCACGATACCAAGCAATCACCAAAAAATACGCAATACCCAGTTAAAGATCGTGCAGTAAAGGGACAATTGCCCCAATCCGCATCTGAGTAGGCTCGGACATTGAAACTGCTATTGCTGAGATAAAAGATTGCGCAATTAACAGTACCTCTGAGGTATCGAAGAAGAAAAATTGTAGCATGCAGGCGAGGAAGACGAGGAGAGGACATAAATTGAGTGAGTTGTTGAACGGTGTAGGAGATATCGGGCGAGTAAGAGCGAGATATAGCAGCCGGCCAACAAGACAACGATAATGCTCAGGGTCCTCTAAAACCTCCCCTGTATCAATTAACAAACGAAGGTTCCGTTGCATTGGAAATTTGGCGGGCATACAGTTGAGCATACCCATGGCAGAGAGAAGATCAACCACATATTTGCTTTGATTAAGCATAATCCCTGCATTTGATCGAGCCAATTCCATGCCAAGGATGTAGCGTGCACACTCCAAATCCTTAATTGTAAAAGCTTTGTCCAATGAAGCCTTGGTAGCAGCAATAACAAGTTCATCATCACTGGTAAGAAGCATGTCGTCAACGTAAATCAGAGCAATGACAAACCGACACCCTCAACCCCACGCACAAACAAAGAATAATCATGGCTGGACTGAGTGAACCCAAGTGACACAAGATGCTGAGTCAAGGTGATGTTCCATTGCCGACTAGCCTGTTTCAATCCATAAATGGACCGTTTCAAATGGCAAACTTGACCTTAAGCACCTTTTGTATAACCGGGAGGAAGATCCATGTACACCTCTTCATCGAGATAACCATGAAGAAAGGCGTTATTTACATCAAGTTGATGTAAACGCCACCCTTTCATGGAAGCTACAGAAATCAGTGTGCGAACAGTTGTGAACTTAGCCACGGGTGAAAAAGTCTCCTTATAATCCTTATCCTTTACTTGATTATATCCCTTGGCCACTAACCGAGCCTTGTACCTTTCAATTTCACCCGTAGGCCGACACTTAATCTTGAAAAATCATCGGCACCCTATGGCCTTTTTCCCTTCAGGAAGAGGCACAAGTTGCCAGGTATTGTTGGAGTCTAATGCTGCTAACTCCTTCTGCATAGCAGCTACCCACAAAGGATCCTCTTTGGCTTGATTATAAGAGGTTGGTTCAGAAATAGAGAGCACGTTATAGAGAGAACTCACATAATCTGCAGAAAATTGATGAAGGTTTGTGGGAGGAACGATAGCAAACACTGCAGATAAAGAATCAGAGGGCTGATCACCTGTCTGAGGCACACGTCTAGCAGGTAAATCAGTACACACAAAGTCTTTAAACCTGGAAGGTCTAACCATCTGTCTAGCAGGACGAGAAACCCCAACAACAGTCGCAATAGGAGGAGGAGGAGGAGGAGGAGAACCAGCACCATAAACACTCTCTGAATCAGAGACATGAGGAGAAACACCATCAACCTGCACTCCGTCAAACATAGAATTCTGACCCCTTAAAGACTCATGTAGAGAAGGAAGGGATCGAGGAGAGGAATCATGATCGGGGACAACTCGGCCTCTAGGAAAAGAACCATGATCGGTCATGGAATCAGTACCGAATGTAACAAAGGGCAATGATGGAGGGGAATCAGACTTGGCAATAACAGTGTCTTTGAATGGGAATTGATCCTCAACAAAGGCAACATGTCGGCAAACCAAGACCTTACAAAAAGTAAGATCATACATCTTATAGGCCTTTTGCCCAGGCGGATAATCGATTAAAACATATCTCTTGCTCGTAGCATCAAATTTGGAACGAGAAGACTTAGGAACTAATGCAAAATACAAACACCCAATAACCGTCAAATGATCATAGCCAGGCTGTTTGTTGAATAATACCTCATAGGGCATTTTCCATTGCAAAACCGAAGATGGAAGAAGATTAACTAGATATGTAGCAGCTAGAACACACTCCCCCAAAAATTCTCAGGCAAATTCCCATGAAAGCGCAAGGCTCTAGCAGTCTCCAACAAATGGCGATGTTTTCGCTCCACTCGGCCGTTCTGCTCAGGGACATAGGGAGCAGACCGATGATGTACAATACCTTTGGAGACTAACAAATCACAAAGCCTCTACTAAACGAATTCAGTACCGTTGTCTGTCCGTAGGACCTTGACTTTGGTATCAAATTGATTCTCCACAAACGAGAGAAACCCATCAACTAGACCAAACACTTGCTCCTTACTTCGAAACAAGTAGGTCCATGTACTCCTAGAATAATCATCTAACACGGTCAAGAAATATTGAGCTGCACAGAAAGAAGGGACACGATATGGCCCCCAAATATCCATATGTACCAAATCAAACATTCGCAAAGCAATCGAATTACTCTTAGGAAAGGGCAGCTTGTGCCGTTTAGAAAGCAAACAAATATCACAATCAAACGGCTTTTCTCCCAAGCCTTTGTACCAATCAAAGTGTTTCAATTTTGAGAAGGAACATGTCCTAGTCGAGCATGACTCAACCATTTCATGATGAACATAATTAACATGAAGCTTACCAACTGACACAGACCGTTTCGTGAAACTTGATTTATGTGGACAACAACCGAACTCCTCAAATCTGTAAAGACCTCCACTCCTTTCACCAATAGCATATACTTCATTAGTTGAAATGCCCTGCAAGTTGCACTTTTGTTTAAAAAAAATGAACATATGGTCACTAGGTATCCAATAACTTGGAAACTGATAACAGATTGTGTTGGAAGTGTGGCACATAAAGCACATCTTCAAGCACAATCTTGTTAGTCAATCGAATCTTTCCCGAGTACTTCACCAAGTGAGTAGCCCCATTAGGAAAGCCGATTAACACATGATAACGAAGCAAGTCCATCTCAATAAACATTTCCTTGACAAAGGCAATGTGATCGGATGCACCCGAATCGATTATCCAAACTAATCGATTAGTCTCAACATTGGTTAAACAAGACTCACGATAAGTACCTGCAAAGTTCACAAAACTGTAATTGCTCGGACCACTATCATCCATAGGTGCTTTTCCTATGATAGCTCCGAGCACTTCAGCAAGCAAAACATTGACAAGATGGGGATTAGCACCGAAGTCAGCAGGCTTGACATCCAGAGGTGTATCCTCCTGTGTAGTATCCTACACATTAGCAACCATTTTTCCCTGGCCTGACTCTCGGGGACCAGTGTACCAGTCCGAGTAGCCCACTAGCTTGAAGCAAGTCTCCCGCACATGGACACACTTCTTGCAGTAGGTGCAAACCCTATCATACTTTGCCTTCTTAGACTCTCTTTTCTGATCAAAACCTGTAGTGTTCCCTTTGTTCTGATTTGATCCTGAATTTCCATACCCAGTACCTCTATTCTGACCATATCCAAATGAACTCCCAATATCAGTACGAGATCATGTACCCGAAGACTTGTTCACAACCAAAACCTCATGATTAAGAGACAGAGATCCAATTGTCCCCTTCTGTCTCTTAATTTGCAATGTCATATAAAAGGCTCTGTTCACAGAGGGTAATGGATCCATCGTGAGTATGCTATTTCTAACATTCTCATAGGCATCCAAAAGCCCCATTAGAAGCTGCATGAGCTTAATTGTGGTTTTCTTTTCCAAGAGCTTCTTCAGAATCAAACATGAACAATTTTTCATTACCCCACACCTGCACACACAGATTCCTTCCAACGCCTGGATTTCATCCCACGCCTTCTTGCGTTTGCTGTAATACTCAGTGGCAGACAAGTTAGCCTGGCGTATGTCACTGATTTCTTTCCTAATATGATACACCAATGGTGCATTCGACTCCGTAAATCGCTCAAGAATCTCTTCCCAAAGCTCTTTAGTAGACTTAACGTACATAAAGCTCTTAGAAAATTCAGATTTCATTGAATTAAAAATCCAACTCATAACCATATAGTCATATCTAAGCCAACGATCATAATCCTCATCAATTTCATCAGGTTGAGCACAGCGGCCATTGATAAAACCAAGCTTCAATTTGGCTCTAAGATCCATCCTAATTGATCGACTCCAACTATGGGAATTAGAACCATTAAACTGATTTGTAACAAGTATCATACTAGGATGGTCGGAGTTGGAGAGAAACAGCGGATCTGCATGATTTCCTCCAATCGATGTCCGATTCCCGCGCTCAAACACCCGATCCTCAGTATCAACGAACACAACATCATCTCCTTGATCCATTAGTGCAGACAATCGTCAGATCCAGCAGCGAGCAAGCAAAATCCAAGCAACCAAGCAGTAGAAATCCACGAACACCAAATCTCCGATAAACCAAGAGATCTCGCAAAAACGAAACTAAAAATCACCAAATCTAACCTCTGTAGTTAGATGTTGGCTCTGATACCATAACAAGAAAGGAAATCAACCGATCTCATACCAACAGTAGCAACTGGTGAAGATCTGATTATGAACCTCATGAAATCACTCAAGCACACAAGGAATTGGAGAAACCATTTTCTCTATAGAAGTGAAGTGTGTAGAATAGGATACAAGCAACTAACTACAACTATTTATACTAGTGCACTAAGCTAACAAACCCGGAATAACAACCAAGAAACTAACCCGTGCAATTACATAATATTACATAACTGCCATCCACATTATACTCTATAGTTCTCTTGCTTTATCGATCTCGTCTCGCTCTCTCGATCTGAATCCGATGATGCCGACACCAACTCCACCTCCTGGCACCGTAGCCGTCTCCGGCGCCCTCTTCCCTCCCTCCAATGGCGGAGACGAGACCGATGAAATCGAAGATGATGACGGTGACGATGATGTCTTTGGAGTCTGCCAGTGCACCGGCGAGCCGAAGGCGGCCAGGTCTATGGCGAGGCGCCGGATCTGCCAAATCTGATTCAGATCTACGAAAGCGGCGGCGAGATCGAGCGAACAAGGTAGAGGGCGCCGGAGGCGGCCAGATCTACGGTGAGGCGCCGAATCTGATTCAGATCTACGAAAGTGGCGGCGAGATCGAGCGAGCAAGGTCGAGGGTGTGTGTGCACGAGGACGGAGCGAGCGAGCGACCGGAGCGTCCGATTCGGCGCAGCGACGAGGCGAAGACGGTCAGATCTACGATGAAATTCGGCGCCAGATCTGATTCTGATCTCTTTGACCTTTTCGACTCCGATTCGTCCTGTTCCTCTTCGACTCCGATCGTCATGTTCCTCTTCGACTCCGACCCGGCGCCGATCTAGAATGAAGAACTCGAACTCCGATCCGGCACCGATTGTCCTGTTCCTCTTCGCGGACTGATAACGGTGAGGAAGGAGAAGGATTTTTTTTGTTAAAATACAAAAATCACCCCCTGAATATGAGAAATTAAAAAAACTATCTATATTTTATTATGTGATCCATATCTACTATATTTTTATTTTTATTTTTGCACAACAAAATGTTATACTTGCACAACATATTATTATATTTGCATAAGCACAACATAATGTTATATTTGCACGCCAAAATGTATTGACACGAAAAAAAAACTAGATTTGAGTTATATTTGCACAACATACAATTATATTTACACAACATACAATTATATTTGCACAAGCACAACATACGGTTATATTTGCATGCCAAAATGTATCGACAAAAAAAAAAACTAGACTTGGCTCATATTTGCACAACTTATGATTATATTTGCACATGCACAACATACTCTTATATTTGCACGACAAAATGTAAAAAACAAAACTTGGGAAGGGGATGGACATTTCACCAAATTGTCCCAAAGTTTGAACAAATCACCAATTAAGACATCTTTTTAGACATTTTGCAAACTCTCCCCAAAAAGATTGATTTAAGCTCATTTATTTACTAAATTAAACGAGCATAGTTGAACATATTTTTGAATTTGAGTTCCAATTTAGACAACATTCAAACTATTAACTTTGATGATGCCCTAAAAATATCATAAAATGGAGAAGGCCTAGAGAAGGAAAAACTGAGAAAACAACCGCAGACTAAGTAACCACAGAGGTCCGCAAATAGAGACCATGAGAAATTAAGACAAGGTGTCCAACATGCACCCCTCCCACGTGTCCTCACTTGAATGACACGTGGTGGTTGAAATACAACAAATGGCAAAATAAATAGATCGACGTGTCTCGGGAGGAGTTGAGACTATCACTATAAAATCCAAGAATGTCACTCAATAAGGGGCTTTTTGGAAAACAAAGGGGGGGGGGGAGAGAGAGAGAGAGAGAGAGAGAGAGAGAGAGAGAGAGAGAGAGAGAGAGAGAGAGAGAGAGATGATCGAGTTCTCATCAAGATAAAAGACCAACGAGCCTACAGATCCACGGATAACCTTAAACCTACAATCAGGGATAAGGTGCGTGGATTCAGGTAAAAAGAGCTAGATCATACCGAGATTCTGTCCTCTTCACTCTCAAATCCGAGATATCTTTCTCCCTTTCCGAAGGGCCATGGGGAGACTATAACCTAGAAAGCGGAACGAGCCAAACGCTAAGACCGCGCGACACTGGTAAAAACCTTTCCACCATCCGCGGAGGGTTAATTCAGGTAAGACCGTCAAACGAAAACAAGGTCACTGTAGCACATGTCAAAGTGAGCCCCTTGGCAAGGTAACCCTAGGGGGGCACTCTAGGTAAGACCTTTGACCAACTGAAAGATGTTCGCGAGCTCACTTCCCCCCCACGGTGACGTGAAGGGGGGACCCATTTTTTCATTTGTGGATTCGTCACTGGCGCCATATGAGGGAATCTCTCGCACTAAGAGGTCCCGAGGTATAGTGACAAGATGTTGTCTCACACGAGATCTTCCACTAACCAAGAATTTTAGTTGTTAATCTAGGGAAATGAGTGAACATATGGATGACGCGTCCAATATGATGAGTCAAGACGCCCCCGAAGGATTCGCGGAGTCCAGCGTGCACAACATCTCCGCTCACCCCTATGAAGGCCCAACTGCCCCTTGGTTCTCACCTTATGTCCCCCCACATTTGGGGCAGCAGAGGGGGGCGTTTGGGGGGACATTATTTCCAGCCGCCGAACCAAGAGTATGCTTTGTTTTGTGGACATGATGGGTACCAGACCTACTAGCAGGGAAACCCATACGCTGGCTTCCCCCACAACATGCACGACAACATCCATAACGACTACCACCAACCGGGGGGTTTTGAACACCCGAGCCAACCGCTCCACTTTGAAGATCAACATGCAAGTAAGTATCACCGCGGCGAACGGTTTTCTGACATCTCCACGTCAACAAGGACTGACCCACCCTCTGCGCGGGCAGAGGGACCGGATTTCATACCATCAGTTTTCACTAGTGAGATTTGTCGGGCGCCTGTTCCCAAGCACTGGAGGGACGTCAATCTCATTAAGTATGATGGCACAAATGATCTCGATGACCATATGTGTCGCTTCGTAACAGCCATCGCAAGCGTCTCGCAACTCTCTCAGGTTTTCAAGTCCCATTTCGAGAGATCACGGTCACCAGTATAGTGGTACAGATTCCGAGTTTTAACTATGAGTCCGTGGTCATAATCCTCACGGGGAATCAGGCCGAAGGGGATTTCAAGACCTATCTCGTTTGAAAGAAGCCGAAGAACTATGACACCTTGAGGGATATGGTATCCGAGCATATTGAGGCAGAGGAAGCCGCAACCTCCAGCTCGAGAGCAAATGATGGTCAACAAGGTTTTTTCGAAAAAATAGGTGGAAAATTCCAGAAAGACAAGGGGGTCGAGAACCAGCGGAAGGGGTAATCTACGGGACACCCACCTGCGTCCCGACAAGATGAGGTCCATCTCAATGATAAATGAAGGAAGCCTACACCGAACCAAAGAGAGCGTGACCAGAGAACACAAGATGGTGAGGGACGCGCCTCCCCCAGAAGAAGTGGTGGGCGCTGCGATCAAGAGCGACCCCGTCATGAGCCTCCAAACCAGCAGAATGAAGGGTATAATGACAGCCAATTGAGTCATCAGCACGCTTCGAGGGGTGATTACCCTCAGCAACCGGAAGAAAGGTATGACCGGTCGTATTACCCACCTCCTAACCGAGGTAAGGGGTGAGGACGCAAGTGGAGAGGTGGCCGGAAAGGTAAAGCCCAACCAACTCAATGATCAATCAACCAAGCCCCTCGAAATGAGGCCAACCGTAAAGGATCAAGGGTCAACCAAATTCCTGAACCAGAAGGTTTTATTGACACTTTGGTCGGGGGACCCTCGATTTCCGGTACCAGCAAGGAAGACAGAAAGAATTATGAAAGAAAAGCAAAGCAGCCGCCATCAACGGCCAGCCAGAGAATTGCTCTACAACCACATACTGAAGTGATCTTCACCCCGACTGATGTAGAGGACGTCCGTATGCCCCACGCAGATCCGCTGGTCATCCATGCTAAAATTGCAACCAAGACAGTGAAGAGAGTATTCATTGACACGAGATCGTTAGTAGATATCTTGTCTAGGGATGCCTTCTCCCAATTAGATGTCTCCGCGACGGCTTTGAAGCCTTACAACGGAACCTTGATAACTTTCTCCGGGGATGCAGTATAGGTAGCTGACACCATCGAACTCGCCGTGGTCCTAGGGACTACAACCAACAAACGAATGGAAAACATCATTTTCACCGTAGTCAAGATTCCAACTACCTACAATGTTCTCCTGGGCAGGGTATCCCTTTACAAGTTTCAAATGGTTGTCTCCATCTACCTTTTTAAGGGGAAGTTCCCGGTGCCCGGGGGAGGAATGTGAGAAGTCTGCGGACAACAGCCGGAGAGCAGAAGTTGCTAAATGACCTCTCTTCGCAAAAAAAGGGAAGTGATGTGTATTCAAGAGGAAAATGGCACCTCCGGATCCGGCACGGCGCTCGGCCCATCGCTCAGAAAAAGAGGAAAATGGCACCTGCTAAATCCCAAGCATCTAAAGAAGAAGTGGAGAAGTTGTTGGATGCGGGTTTCATCAAAGATGTTGACGATTCTGATTGGCTTTCCAATGTCGTCCTCTTCAAGAAGGCTAATGGGAAATGGAGGATGTGCGTTGATTTTTTAGATCTGAACAAATCCTGCCCGAAAGATAGTTACCTTTTTCCTTCGATTGATGAGTTGGTTGATGTGACCGCCGGGAATGAGGTCCTGAGCTTCTTGGACGCTTATTCAGGGTACAACCAGATCCGCATGGATCCTATGGACAAGAAAGCAACCACTTTCATCACTAATTAAGGGATTTTTTTGCTATCAAGTGATGTCCTTTGGCCTAAGAAATACTAGCGCGAATTTTCAGAGAGTCGTCGACAAAAATTTTCGCGGAAAATTGATGAGGAACGTATCAATTTATGTAGACGACATATTGGTTAGACGCAGCAAAGCAGAGGACAACGCGACCGACTTGCAGGAGACTTTTGATTCTCTGAGGCGAGAGGGTCTGAATCTGAACGCCGAAAAGCAGTGTTCTAAAAATCAACGCGCACCATTAATGAGGTGCAATCATTAAATAGGGCGGTGAACGACCTAGGCCGATTTTGTTCATGCTTAGCTGACAGGTCGCTACCTTTCTTTACGTTGTTAAAAAAAGGGGCCCGTTCAATGGACCTCGGAACTCCAACATGCGTTTACAATTCTATCTGGACTCGAAGGGTGTAACCGTCAGCGCAGTTCTCACCAGAGAGGGAAGATACCCTGTGTATTATGTGAGTAGGGTGTTACAGAACGCCGAGACTAGGTATGAACCGGTAGAGAAAGTAATATTGTGTTTAGTATTCGCAGCCAGGAGGCTGCGACCATACTTTCAAGATCATGTAATGCTTTGCTCACCATTTGGACTTCCAAGCAACAAATATTGAGGAAGAGTATGAGGCCTTGATCGCGGGACTAGAATTGGCTTTGGCCCGCGGAGTCCGAGCAGTAACTGTCTACACGGACTCCGAGGTCATGGCAAAGCAGATCGGGGGAGAATATGAAGCCAAAACGGGCTTGCTACTAGACTACCTACGAAAGGTCATGGCCCTAAGAAGAGCATTCTTGCATTCCAGTCTAGAGTTTGTCCCCCGAGATATGAATGAGCAGGCGAATCTTTTGGCCCGGATCGGGGGGGGGGGGGGGGGCTGGCAGGACAAAATCGTTGTGTTTCCTATCAAAAGAATATCTGTTGTTGCAGGAGTAAGTCAAGTATAGAATAGAATATGGTTTAGAACGACTCCCCTGTCTCAGCAAATAATTACAAGACTTCCTCCCGTCGTAGTAAGAGAAAGTCAGGATCGAATCCACGAGGAAGCACGTCAGTAGTTCTCAGATAGCTATCAGATTTTCACAGACACAGCAGAAAAGACAGAAACACAAACAGAAGCAGAAATAAAATAGAAACAAATAATCCCGGCAAGGGCAACTAAAACAAAAGCAAAAAAACAAGTAAAAGACAGAAATAAAAGCAACAAATAAAAAAACAAAGCAAGTCGACAACAGCAAGCAAATCGACAACAGTAAGCAACTCGACCAAAGTACTCGACCGAGTTTTGTCGACACAGAAGTCCTCGATATCGAGAAGTACTCGACACAGAAGGCTTATCGACAAGATGTTCTCGACAAGACACAGATCGACAAAACAGAAAACTCGACTTCAGCAAAAAGTTCTCGACGTCGACAAGTGAACTCGATGTCGACAAGATTTTCCCGAGATCGATAAGAACAGAAATTTAAATGCAAATGCTTTTCGAACACGGAACACGAATTTCGATGAAATAAATCAATAAACTAAAAGACTTCCAAGGCTAGGGTTTCGACACCGCAACGATAACCATGCAAAGTAACACATAAAGGCATAAAAGATCATGCTTTCCATCCAAATAACTTTCGTTATTAACAAATAGGAATATAGAGGCTTTCGCATAAACCCTAATTGTTACTAACCCTTTTCACATAATTAATCCAAGTTGTATTAAGATCACTTTCGCTTCAATAATACAAACAAGGATCACCTTCAACTCTCGCAAAAGAATCATGCTCATAGGGATAGAAGATGAATCGCACAAAAGATCTGACCTTTATCGCATCGCCTCACATGACCACCGTCGGGCTCACCCCAGCCCCAGAAGTGGGTGGACTACTCACGCCTCATCGCAATCGCAGACATTGATGTAAAAGAAGAAACTTGCATAAAAATAAACCAAAGTTTACAACCGCTCGAAGTCAACTCCGCTCTCGCTTCACAACTCCAACCGTCTGCCCACTCTCTCTCTCTCTCTACTTCTCCTACTTACTTCTCTCTGAAATTGAATTAACTAATTGTGTGTAACTTGGAATTAATGAAAAGTCAGCCCCTAGGGCCTTATTTATAGGCTTCTAATCCTCGCTAATCAAGGAAAGAAGATATCTATCTTTATCTAAAACTATATCTAAAACTTAATGATAAATAAATAACATAGTGTAATTAAATAAAATAGATAGACTAGGATTATATCTAATGTGTGGACATCTTCTTTGGTCTTGATAGATCTTGATAGATTCGGATAGAATTGGACGAATCTTAGCTTGCAAGCAATCTCCCTCTCGGACTTCTCCTCGATCTCGGCTTCTGGACTCCTCGACAATCTTCTCGACATGTCTCCTCGATATCGACAAAAGTTGTCGATGTCTAGAAGTTTCTTCGTCTGGTGCTCGTGCTCGACGTCTAGAACACATGTCGAGTTGATAACTCCTCGATGTCGACAAATCTTGTCGATATCGATAACTTTCCTCAGCTCTAAGGCTCCGTTCGTAAAACGCACTTTCCCGCTGCCTCGGTTGTCGGATTGACGCATATGACCATGCGTTGGAAAGCTCTTTCCGAGGGTTACAACTCTCATGAAGACATCACAGCCTGATTCAGAACGATGTAAACCGGAAATTGGCCTTCTCTCCAGCTGCACCATTCTTGGCTTCTCCATGACTTTCCTTTAAGCTCCAAAATGCGTCCGATTTCTGTGAAATATAACAAAAACTTGTGTAGACCTCCATATATTGCAAATAAGTGTAAACTACACATATTCTGTATTATTCTAACCCAAATGTATGCAATGTATGCAGAAATCGATATAAAAGTAAGTGTAAAACATGGCGAATTAGGCTCACAACAAACACCCCATACTTAAGCTTGCTTGTCCTCAAGCAATACTTTTAATTGTCATTCAGGGGAAGAAATCAAAACTCTCAACATATTAGATTCATTGCCATATAACCCTGCAATCAATTACCATCCTCGAAAAGGTACTAGTGTCACAGATTCATGCATGTGTAAATATGTGACAAAACATTGATAATCAAGAAGACTTTAATTTAAGCTCATGAAGGAGTAGATTGGTAAAAGGCTAAAAGGTGGGCAATTTTTGGCAATGTGGTGCTTTTGATCCGGGGAAATGGATCACTTTCAAACTTTGAGTTTCATTCCACATTCTTTCTCCTATTTGATTCATCACCTTTCATATTGCTTTTTTCAATAATAATGCTTTTACCTCTCTAACCTCAGCACTGCCTTCTCGCGAGTCGCAAACATGGGTGTCATGAATGGCCCCGGATACTTAGTGCATCGGACTCCTCACAATGTATCCCATCTCTCCAAACTATTATCTTAGAGAGCAGGGTCAATCTACCTTTATCTCCTGAGGTGATTGGATTTTTTTTCACTCATTAAATTTTCCATATATTTCAAACAATTTCCCGTCAAACTTCAATAATGATAATAATCACAACACAAACACCATATGATGATCTCCATAATGTAACATCATTCTCAACATAATCCCCGGATAAGGTAAAGAATGGAAATATTTAGATCATGTGGAGCAATATTTGAAATAAGGCATATTATGGCTTTTGTGATGCATAAGCATAGGTAAGGCTAGGAATTTAAACATATGAGCATTTATATAGAATTTAAAGTCCTCAATCATTTTATCATGCAACATGTCAAAAGCAATTTCAAATTTTACCTCCTTTCATGGTTTTCAAGAAATAATGCATTTCATTGTGACTTCCCTTTACTAGGCAATTTCATGCTATATCTCTAATGAATCCAATTTTGCATCGTCGAGTTTAATATAAGCTTCCATGACATTATTCAAAAATTTCAATGGGGGTCATTTTTCAAGATTTTTGGAAAACATGCATATAAGTACATAAATCAAATAATGCCTTCCAAAATAGCCATGTAGCAATTCTTAAGAAATAATGCACAAGTATGTCAAATATGATCAATATGCATAAAGTAAGCCCTTCCCCTACCCCATACTTAAACATTACAGTGTCCTCACTGTATAAAAAACAAGGGTAAAGAAAGAAACTCACAAGACAGGTGTGCGGATCGTCGAAAATCGAGTGAAGAAGTGCTGCAGTGCTTGTCGACGTCGACAACATCTCCTCGACATCGAGTAACTTGGCTGCCTCCAGGGTGGCCTTCTCGACCACAGGCTTGCTCGATGTGGTTTTGTCGATGTCGAGTTCCTCCCCTCATGTCGACAAGACTGTAGCTTCTTCATACCTGCAAGATTCGTTAGAAAAGAAATACCCACAATAGCATAATCCTAAAAACAAAAACCTAAAAACAAATAAAACAACAATGTTTAAAAAGTCCCAAAATAAAAAGTCTATTTACAAGCTCTAGATTTTATAGTCGCTAGGCCGACTTTCTCCGTTAAGCTCAAGGTGGCATCTTCAGAGCCCATGTAGCTTGGGCTTCGAACAAGACTCCATTTTTATCTTTCAGCTGAATTCCTCCTGAATGGATCTTATTCACCGTGAATGGTCCCATCTTCTTCTTATTGAATTTGTTAGGAAACCAATGATCCTTTGATTTAGAGACATAGACCATATCTCCTACTTCGTATTCCCTTGGATCGTCATCGGAAATCCTGCATAAGCGCACATACCAAGGCAAACCTCTCCCATGTATAGATAAATCATTAATTGAAATAGGAGAGGAAAGATTCATACCTTGGCTTACCTTCGCAGAATCGGATTCGGGAACCACTGGATCTTGTCGATCTCGAGTAACATTACTCGACATCGATGAAGTTGGCTCGTCTGGTGGGATCAGCTTCGAGGAAGGAGGTGTCGAGGAAACCAGGTTCTTGTCGACGTCGACAACTCTTGTCGACGTCGAGTTGTCCTCGATTCCCTGTGGCTTGCTCGTCGAGGAAGGTGGTGTCGAGGAAACCTCAATCTTGTCGATATCGACAAGTGTTGTCGATGTCGAGGAATTCTCTGGTTCCAGTGGCTTGCTCGACGATGCTGGTGGAGGTTTCTGATCTTTGTCGACGTTGACTAAACTACTCGATCTCGAGAAGTTTTGGTCGACTACGACCCCATACTTAGCTCCTGTCAAAGCATCCGAAAAATAGTTAGTCCAAATCGATGTACCTTGATTTGGATCTTCTGTTTCTTCTTTTAGGATGTCCATGATTTTATCCACCTGGGCCTCCATGTCCCTCTTTTCTATCTCCTCAGGGGTCATATTTCTGACCTTGGGCTCCCCGCAGGTGATGTAGCCAGCTGATATAGCTTTGACCTCTTCCATTGGACCTGTATGCCTTTCAGTTTTATTAAAAGAATACTCAATTACCTCATCGCTGATGTTGAAGGTGAGAACTCCTTTCCGTACGCTTATGTTGGCATCCACAGTCGCCAAGAATGGTCTCCCTAGAATAATTGGACAAGCAGGATCTTCTTGCATATCAACAATTAAGAAATCAGCAGGGACGAAGAATTTACCTACTTGTACTGGGACATTTTCCACCATGCCTGTTGGAATGACTACCGTGTTGTTGGCCATATAAAGTCTTGCATCTACAAGATCCAGGGGACCTATCTTAATCTTGGACCATATAGATAAAGGCATAATACTCACACTGGCACCAAGATCACATAAAGCATTTAATTTATATTGACCAAATCCAATGGTTATAGCAAACTTACCTGGATCTGGCCGTTTCTCAAGTATATCCAAATGGCTGCACTCTTCTGTAATCCCGGCCATTGATCTCTTTTTGCTCAAAATCTCCTTTAAGAACTTGACATAAGATGGCATTTCATTAAGAGCTTCTGTGAAGGGTATAGTGACATTGAGCTTCTGAAGCATTTTGATGAAGCGCTGAAATTTCTTCTCTGTTGGGTCCTTAAGGGATTTCGTGGGGAAAGGTAGCTTCTTTTTCAGATTCGGGGCCAGAACAGACGTCGGAGGCGTTGCAGACTTCTCGATCTCGACTTGGCCTTCCTCGATATCGACAAGTTCCTCGACATCGAGAAGTTTTCTCGACGTCGAGTTACTGTTTTGTCCAGAAGCTGGTCGATCAGGGCTTTCCTCGACATCGAGAAGTTTTTTGTCGACATCGACAAGATTCTTGTCGATATCGAGTTGTTCTTCAGCGCTGTCCTGCTGCTTTCCGGCCTCTGGCTCGCGTAGTTGATGTCCGCTCCTGAGCTTTACAGCAGCTACATGTCCAGTCTTTCCCTTAGGATTTGGTTCTGAAGATTCAGGGAGTGCGCCTGACTGTCTGGGGATTCCTGCTGCTAGTTGACCAATCTGTGTATCAACTGTTTTCCGCCAGATATCAATTTCCCCAAGCCTAGAGTTGACACCTTGCATCTGAGTATAGACGGAGTTGAAAGATTGCCTAGTTTCTGAGTGGTTCCTCCGTATCTCCTCCAGGACTGTCTGTATATCATCCTTCTTTTGATCCCTTTCTGGATGTCCTAGAGCTCTATAGGGCGGGGGGTTTCTAGGGACACCTTGGTTCCATTGTGGTTGCTGAAACCTTTGGTCCCCTATGTAGCGATTGGGACCCCCTGCGTAAGCTGCATCCTCATGGTGCTCTGCCAATCTGACTTGCTCTGTGTGTGGGCACTCAGGAGTGGTGTGCATTTGCGATCCGCATTCTATGCAAGGCTGGTTGACAGAGAGATACTTTACTTGCTTGATGAGCTTCCTATTCTGGTCTCTGTAGTATTGCTCTCTAACATCAGGATCAATTTCCTTTGCTGGCTCATAGAGAGGCATAGATGGTGCTGGCCTGGCGTATGGGTTCTCTTTATAAGTTGCAGTAGACCCATATTTGTTGTCGTAGTTGGTGAGCTTCTCTAGCACACCCCATGCGTCACTTGGCGGCATCGTCAGATACTCGCAGTGAGTATAATTGTTGATTCTGTCCTTAGTGACTTGGTCAAGAGAGTTGAAGAAGATCTCCTGAATGATGTAGGGTGGCTGTCCATGAGTAGGGCAAGATCGCAGAAGTTCCTTGTAGCGCTCCCATGTCTTTGCCAGCGGTTCCCCTTTCTGCTGCTTAAAGGCGGTGATTTTCTGGCGGAGATATGCTGTTTTGGCAGGTGGGAAGAATTTGTTCAGAAATTCTTGCTCTACTTGGGCCCAGGTTGTGAGTGATGTTGCTTTCAGCCCTTCCAGCCATTTCAGTGCAGGCCCATCGAGAGACCAGCGAAAAGATTTCATCTTGACATATTCCAAGGTTGTGCCTTCTGCAAGAGTACGACACATATCATGAAAATTAGTAATATGCTCAAGAGGACACTCATTAAATCTACCATAAAAGGCATTATTTTTAAGCTCTATAAGAAATTGAGTGCGAATTTCAAAAGAGTTATCAGGGATTAGAATCGCCGATTCAGGCACGACGAGCGTGGGATGCATATAATCCTCAGCAGTGGTTGGATATTGGGCAAGCTCAGCTTGTGCTTGTTCCTTTTCTGCTCTCTCAGCGGCGAGAGCAGCATCCCTGGCGGCTAGATCCCTGGTAAGCCTAGCGATCAGCTGCTCCTGTGTTTCAGCGTCCGCCATGGCTCTTTGAAGTCTATTTCTGATGTGTAGAAGGCGCTCTGGTTCGTCTAAACCGTAGTACTCAGGTGGGATACCAGAACGGCGCATACACCTGAAAAGTAACTCAAAGAAACAGTGAGAACTGACTACCTAAGGCGCGATTGATAGCTTCCCCGGCAACGACGCCAATTTGTTGTTGCAGGAGTAAGTCAAGTATAGAATAGAATATGGTTTAGAACGACTCCCCTGTCTCAGCAAATAATTACAAGACTTCCTCCCGTCGTAGTAAGAGAAAGTCAGGATCGAATCCACGAGGAAGCACGTCAGCAGTTCTCAGATAGCTATCAGATTCTCACAGACACAGCAGAAAAGACAGAAACACAAACAGAAGTAGAAATAAAATAGAAACAAATAATCCCGGCAAGGGCAACTAAAACAAAAGCAAAAAAACAAGTAAAAGACAGAAATAAAAGCAACAAATAAAAAAACAAAGCAAGTCGACAACAGCAAGCAAATCGACAACAGTAAGCAACTCGACCAAAGTACTCGACCGAGTTTTGTCGACACAGAAGTCCTCGATATTGAGAAGTACTCGACACAGAAGGCTTATCGACAAGATGTTCTCGACAAGACACAGATCGACAAAACAGAAAACTCGACTTCAGCAAAAAGTTCTCGACGTCGACAAGTGAACTCGATGTCGACAAGATTTTCCCGAGATCGATAAGAACAGAAATTTAAATGCAATTGCTTTTCGAACACGGAACACGAATTTCGATGAAATAAATCAATAAACTAAAAGACTTCCAAGGCTAGGGTTTCGACACCGCAACGATAACCATGCAAAGTAACACATAAAGGCATAAAAGATCATGCTTTCCATCCAAATAACTTTCGTTATTAACAAATAGGAATATAGAGGCTTTCGCATAAACCCTAATTGTTACTAACCCTTTTCACATAATTAATCCAAGTTGTATTAAGATCACTTTCGCTTCAATAATACAAACAAGGATCACCTTCAACTCTCGCAAAAGAATCATGCTCATAGGGATAGAAGATGAATCGCACAAAAGATCTGACCTTTATCGCATCGCCTCACATGACCACCGTCGGGCTCACCCCAGCCCCAGAAGTGGGTGGACTACTCACGCCTCATCGCAATCGCAGACATTGATGTAAAAGAAGAAACTTGCATAAAAATAAACCAAAGTTTACAACCGCTCGAAGTCAACTCCGCTCTCGCTTCACAACTCCAACCGTCTGCCCACTCTCTCTCTCTCTCTACTTCTCCTACTTACTTCTCTCTGAAATTGAATTAACTAATTGTGTGTAACTTGGAATTAATGAAAAGTCAGCCCCTAGGGCCTTATTTATAGGCTTCTAATCCTCGCTAATCAAGGAAAGAAGATATCTATCTTTATCTAAAACTATATCTAAAACTTAATGATAAATAAATAACATAGTGTAATTAAATAAAATAGATAGACTAGGATTATATCTAATGTGTGGACATCTTCTTTGGTCTTGATAGATCTTGATAGATTCGGATAGAATTGGACGAATCTTAGCTTGCAAGCAATCTCCCTCTCGGACTTCTCCTCGATCTCGGCTTCTGGACTCCTCGACAATCTTCTCGACATGTCTCCTCGATATCGACAAAAGTTGTCGATGTCTAGAAGTTTCTTCGTCTGGTGCTCGTGCTCGACGTCTAGAACACATGTCGAGTTGATAACTCCTCGATGTCGACAAATCTTGTCGATATCGATAACTTTCCTCAGCCCCCAGCTCCGTTCGTAAAACGCACTTTCCCGCTGCCTCGGTTGTCGGATTGACGCATATGACCATGCGTTGGAAAGCTCTTTCCGAGGGCTACAACTCTCATGAAGACATCACAGCCTGATTCAGAACGATGTAAACCGGAAATTGGCCTTCTCTCCAGCTGCACCATTCTTGGCTTCTCCATGACTTTCCTTTAAGCTCCAAAATGCGTCCGATTTCTGTGAAATATAACAAAAACTTGTGTAGACCTCCATATATTGCAAATAAGTGTAAACTACACATATTCTGTATTATTCTAACCCAAATGTATGCAATGTATGCAGAAATCGATATAAAAGTAAGTGTAAAACATGGCGAATTAGGCTCACAACAATATCCAAACTAACCAACTAGTATAGCTAGTAAGTCCGGAGTTGATCCACATGGAACTACCGTTGCTTTATGCGTTATAATGACCAACAAGAGTAAACAAGGGGGTTGTAGAGATGTAAAGATGAAAATAACTCAAGAAGTGAATAATGGTGATGGTTGTAAACAATGATGAATGAGATGTTTCACCTACGAATCTCAACTTTAGTTCGTCTCCTTGATCATAGTTCTTCCTTCTAGTTGTATCTTTTCTATATCCACTCTTATCTGTATTTAAATATATTATTAGTCCTATGAGTCCTAATAATCCCTTATTCCTAGGCAATCTTAACACGGATTAAGGTTTAATCCTAGGAATAGCACTAAGTCTCAAGATATATTAAGCTTATAAGCAATATTAATTCCCTAAAGAACTAACATTTAACCTATAGTCAATTTCTTATACAATCAAGCTTTTCTATGAGATCTACTCAATTGTATTTGCTACTTTGGATTAGGCTTCACAAACATATGAATCAAAACCCTAGCAATGATGCAATTCTAACAAGGTTGCGAATCAAGATAGAATCAACACCACAAGCAATAAAAGCACAAATAAATTGAAGAAGATAATAGAAATAAACTAGAATTCCAAACTCACAATTCAACAAAACCAAGTCTTGATCGTAGGCAAAACACGATGAGTTTAGTTGCTCATGCTCCTAAACGACGTCTCTCAATTCTTCAGAGGATAAAAGATAACCTAAAACCATCTATTTTAAGTCTTTAAATACCTAATAATACCGTCATAAAAAACCTAGAAAATGTTTCCCAAAGATAGGCCCAACTTAAGAGGTATAAAAATTCGGCGCTGACTCCAGCCCAGAAAACCGCGGGTGCTGCCCCCTTGGCCGCGGGCGTGGCTTCTGTAGAGAATCTTGGAATTCTGGCAGCACGTGCTGCCTGGATGGCCGCGGGTGCGGTTTTCTGTGTTTCCCTTGTTCCTCTTACCGCGGGTGCGGTTTTTCCTCTTGTATGCACTTTGCTTCTTCCTTGTGCATTCCAACTTGCTTGTCTAGCTTGTTCCTTGCCTCCATATGGTCCATAGACTTCTCATGATTGACCTCCTTACTACTTCGGATCCTCAATCCACAAATAAACACTAAACTTGTGTAGATTCCGAACGTAAACACCAAATAAGCAAACAAGTAAACTTACCCCTTCAAATGCAATATATACATCTAAATGACCCTAAAACTACTCTATAATGCCTATCTAAATATGCATTATCAGGGGCCATGCCCCAGTCTCCCAAAGGCTGAGAAAAAGTTTGAATTTGAAAGAAGAGAACAATGGAGGCTCATCCACGAGGTCTACTCTGTCCAGACTGAGGGGGTTGGGGACTGGCGAACCCCAATTGCCGAATACTTAGGGAGAGGAATACTCCCATCAGACAAGTCAGAAGCCAAGAAATTGATCAACCACGCAACACGTTTTACCATCCGCGAAGAAAGATTGTACAAAAATGGTTGTGATTTTCCCGACTTGCTGCGTGCTACAGAGAACGAGGGGAAGCTCATTGTCGAACAACTACACGTAGGATAGCGCATACAAAACCAAGGATGGAGGGCTTTGACAACAAAAATTATGAGGTTAGGATACTACTGGCCGACGATGAGGACCGATGTACAAATCCATGTGCGGAGCTGCGATGCTTGCCAAATGCATGGGAACGTCAAGGCTCTACCCGCTGAGCCGCATCAAAGCATCTATGGAGCTTGCCCGTTCGTCCTGTGGGGGATGGACATACTGGGGCCCTTCCCCATAGCTTTGGGACAATTAAAGTATGTCGTCGTAGTTGTGGATTATTTCACTAAGTGGGTCGAGGCGGAGGCCATGGGTTTGATCACGACGGAAAAAGTTCAGAAGTTCCTCTGGAAGAATTTGGTGTGCCGATTTGGAGTCCCTGAAGCCATCATCACGGATCACGGGACTCAGATTGACTGCGAACGTATCCGAGACTTCTGTAATGGTCTCAACATCACTTTGAAGTTTTCGTCGGTAGCACATCCCCAGACAAATAGGCAAGCAGAGACCACCAACCGGCAGATCTTGGAAAGGATAAAAAAGAAGCTGGGAAAAACCGCCAAGGGCCAATGGGCAGAGTTGCTTCCCTTGGTGCTCTGGTCGTATCGGGCGTCATAAAAAATGCCCACCGGAGAAACACCTTTCGCGCTGGTTTTCGGGGTGGACGCAGTTATCCATGTAGAAAGGTTGCTCCCCTCAGCCTGGGTCTTCGCCTATGAATCCAAAGCCAATGACAAAGCCCTAAAAGTGGAGCTGCACTTATGAGAGGACAAAAGGATGCTGGCGGCACTCAAGGCACGGGTGTACAAAATAAAGACTGAAAAGCATTGTGACCAACGTCTCAATCTGTGCCGTTTCGAGAAGGGAGACCTTGTACTCCGTCTGGCCCTAACGAGCGGAAACTCGATGCGAAATGAAAAGGTCCATATGTGGTGTTTGAGTGCATCCACACCGGAGCTTACAAACTCCAAACTCCGGAAGGAGTGGTCCTCAACAAGGCGTGGAATGCATAACATCTAAAGAAGTATTATGTGTAACCGCCTATTGTACATGAATCGTTTCAGTCACCCCCGCTAAAGTAAATAAATCAAAGCGGTTAGAGGGCGCTTTTCTAAAAATGTTTGTGTACTAATCATTCTGAGCATCGATTAACACTCGAAGTCCCAGGATGTTGGAGCTTGCTCAGCGTCGGCCATCTGGTCGTAGCACGAGCCTTCCGAATCGAAGAAACAACCAAGTCCCAAGACACCGGAGCTTGCTCCGCGTCAGGCATTCGGTCGTAGCACGAGCCCCCCGGATCGAAGAAATTACCAAGTCCCAGGACGTTAGAGCTTGGTCTGCATCGGGCATTCGGTCGTAGCATGAGCCTCTCAGGCCGAAGAAACAACCAAGTCCCAGGACACTGGAGCTTGCTCCGCGTCAGGTATCCGGTCGTAGCACGAGCCTCCCGGATCGAAGAAATTATTAAGTCCCAAGATGCTGGAGCTTGCTCCGCTTCGGGCATCCGGTCGTAGCACGAGACTCTTGGATCGAAGAAATTACCAAGTCCTAGGTTGCTGGAGCTTGGTCCGCGTCGGGAATCCGGTCGTAGCACGAGCCTCCCGGATCAAAGAAACAACCCAGTCCCAGGACGCTGGAGCTTGCTCCGCGTCGAACATCCAGTCGTAGAACGAGCCTCCAGGATCGATGAAATTATCAAGTCCCAAGATGTTGGAGCTTGTTCCGCGTCGGACATCCGGTCGTAGCACGAGGCTCCCCGATCGAAGAAACTACAAAGTCCCAAGACGCTGGAATTGCTTTGGGTTGAGAATCCGGTCGTAGCATGAGCCTTCCAGATTGGGGAAATAACGAAGTCCCAACACGCAGGACCCAGATCCGCTATGGACGTCTTTTCATGGAAAGGTTCCGTGGACAAAACACCCTACCGACCTTCTCACCATCAAGCATACTAAGACTGGACGATCTAAATGATCACATAACATTCTTAAAATTATTCACCATGTGTCCAAACAAAACATAGACAACACCAGAGCATCTCTAGGGAAAGTCACCGAGAATGAAAGACAACATAATGACCCAATGATACAAGTGAGAAGGCCCCAGCTGGGTCCTTGAAAAAGGGGTTTGAGACACCATCAAGACACGAATGGCTCATCTCATCCTAAACCTGTCAGGGACCAAGCGAATCCTATCTAAACTTAAGCGGGTCCCATTAGGCAAGGGCCCCTATGGATGAGGCTCGACCCATTCTTCGTCAACTTCGTCGCCATCCGCGTCCATTATACGAACTTCAAGGCGGATGCCTCCTTTGTGCAGAAAAGTCATGGTGGAGCCTATGCAAACGCTATACGTGGAGGCAAAATGGTTCCACCCATGGCCAAGATAGGGGACACCGTAGTCACCACGAGCGACATTCGTTGGAAAATTTCGGATGATACGAGATGACAGGAGAACTTGCTCGGGGAGGACCGGACCATACTCATCCTCGAAACGCAAAGGTAATGACTGCCCAGACACGAAAGGAGGAAGATTCAATAAGAGATTAATGCTCAAAGAAAGAAAGAACCGGGCACGGATTGAAGAACTAACCAGATGATGCATCTGCTCTGGGAAATCGATTGACTGAAAGAACGCCCAGTTGGTCCGGCCGAGAGTTGACATGCTAGAATGAAGGAGACCCTGACAGACGAAGGTGTGCGAAGTCTCTCCTTTTAAAGAGGTGAATCAAGCAACCCACCAAGAATTCCCCAGAAGTCACATGCAGCTAAAGGATACCCAGCACAGGCCCGAACAACACCAAAAACCCATAAAGGTGATGTGAAAAGGCGGAGGCACACTGTTCTAGACTAGGCACGGCGAACACGGCGGAGAGGTTTTGTTATGGGCCAGGCATGGCGAACACCTGTCCATCACAACCTCGCTTTGGATAGCGTGACATATGCTTTCTCAAAAAACACGAGGTCAGACAAGTCACGACACGTATCTCCAATCAGCTGAGGGACGGCTGACGACCCGTGACTTCCTCTTGACTTCAAAAAAGGAAATTGGACGAAGAATTGATCACCCAAAGGGAACAGTCCTCTCTACACACATGGAAACCAACTTACCGCGAGCCACGTTCCATAGGGCCATCATCGGGGAAGAGCAGTTTCAACGACTCCAACTCTCTCTCGTGTACGCGCTTTTAGAAGACGACGCCTATGGGTGGATCACACTTTTTTTCGCGATCCTATCACGAGCATGAGGTCAAAGTTGACCGAGACCGGGATGGGAAGGGTGGATAGACTTCACCACGTCCAACCGTGTGTGGATAGGGGACATCCTGATCTTTATGAAAAAGAAGGAAGAAACCCGATACGAGGTTTCCGTGGTCGACCCTGATCATGACTATGTTAGTCCAAGAATGGTCGCGTAAGGGATTGCACTAGAAGGATCAGCCCCTCGCTCAAAAACCGTCCGCGACGGCGTCCAAACCTTACAAAAGAAGGGCGCCTTTGAAACATGTTTCACCTAGAATAATGATCAAGCTATCAAGTAATCAAAAAGTTTCAGCTTTCTCAAAATTTGTGGTATGTCGCTCTGTAGCACAATAGTGCTAAAACAAAAAAGGCCGCCCCCACTTGGAGGCACAGACCAAAGAAGTAAGGTAAGTCGACACGGCGAGTCACGAGACCAGGTGAACCTTATGAGCGTGGATTAAGAAAGCCCTCCACGTAAACTTAATGCATACGACGGAGACCCACGTGCCGGAAGAAGCTCTCGGATATGGCACTGTAAAGGAGAAACACCGAAGACAAAGCTTCGTTCACCCCGTTCTGGGCAAGGCGACTATGCGCTCCAACGAACCATCGCGAGCGTTCTACAGGTTCATCACCAAAGAGGAACAGTTGCAAAAGCTGGCTCTCCCAGTCGTACGAACGAATGGAGGAAAACGCATGTGGGCTCGTCTACCTATGGTCCACCACATGCCAAGACTTCGAAGTAGATGTAGAAAAAGACTCCGACGGAGCATACTGGTACACTAAGGGATGGCCTGAATTCGCCCTATCCAATCGAGTCCGCGTCGGCGCCGCGCTGCTCTTCATCTACAAAGGAGATTCTCACTTTGAGGTGTACGTGTCAGACCCGGACCAGCAAACCAACCACGACAGAAGCAGCAACCCCACGTAGATGGGCCCTCCCAGAAGTAGCCATGACTAGGGCCACTGGGAAGTCATCGTAAAAGGCTCTAAAAGCCGCCGATGGTGTTTGTATACGTTTCTTTTCTGAGTCTTTTGATGTGACATATAATAATAAAGTCCCGGAGTAAAGTGTTGCTCTAAAAAAGGATCCATAGTCAAAGACTACATCGAAAAGTGGATTTTCCTCCTTCCTGAGAAATTAGGAATCCAAGAAAGCAAGAGCAGGGCTGAAACGTCAAACTGGCCAACTCATGAAAAGATGAACACTGAAATAACTCCTCACAAAAAAAAGGGAGAGTCTCTACTATAAATTAGAGAGCAAAGAGGTTGCCATAAGGCCATCATAATCAAATGAGAGAGAAATGGCAGCCGGAAACGCACTGAGGCCCTTCTGTTTACTCACGGGAGGTAGTCCAAGGCCGTTTTTTCGACTGGTTGGAGAGGACTCGCAAACGCAAAGACTGGTAAGTACTCTCATCTCGTCTTTAATTTGCTTTTCTCACAAATCACTAAGGGGACTGTGGCGGTTACAGCCTTTGCCGGACTTTTTTTGAAGAAGAATACGGGTTGACGGCTGTCGGAAGAATAACCTTGACCAACGAACGCAGAAGGAATGTCGGGGTCCGAGTGGAACACGACGCCAGGGATATGCTCTGACTCAAGCAAGGGTGGAGTACTTTCACACGGGCACACCATGTCCAGGTGGGAAAGGGGATAGTCTTCACATACCTGGGTAGCGCGCGCTTCCATGTCGTCGTCATGCCGCCAGAGGAAGAGGGCGATAACCACTCCCCCTGAAAGCAGGACGCGGTGGTGATCTAGAAGTTCCACTCGATGAAATTTCTGTATGGTTTCTTTTTATCAATGATGTAAAAAGGCAACCGACCAAAAAGTCGAAAACATCCCGCCATCGCCTAGAGGAAGAATAATGAAAAACCAGAAATTTTCAGAAAAGGCAGCCGACCGCCCTAAAAGTCAATCAAAGCCAGACATTTTCACGGCCATCATATCTACCCAAAGGAACATCAAACCTGCCATAAGTTAAAAACCCTCCATGAGGGGCAAAATCACAAACAGATACAAAGGCAAAAACATCCCGCAAAGTTTCACCAGACAACAAGCTCTTTTTGAAAAAGAGAGAGAAGAGTTTTAAAGACCATCGTCGTTGAGCTCGATTTCTTCTTCTTCATCCAGGCCCCAATCTTCTTTGTTTCATTAGGAGGAAAGGGCTCCAAAGGGACATTGGGGTTCTCTATGGACCGATTCACGCTCTGGTTGATACTAGCCTTCATGCCCGCGTGGAAGCACTCTCGATAGCGCCCCTGGATGAAGTCCTGGCCTACGTCCTCATTCAGCCACTTTGGAACCGCGCTCAGCATGAACGAAAGAACATTAGAAGTCCTCATCCAGTCGTCAACAAGCTTCGTGCGATTTCTAGGAACTTTCAACCAAGTGAAAATGATTTCACCATCAGTTCGGGACCGATATCTTTCTAGCTCAATCTGACGACGATTGGACTCAATCACATCCTTGCTCTTCTCCTTAGTCATCGCGGCTAGCTTAGCCTCCAGGTCCGCCACCTTGGCCTCGCTGCCAAACTGAAGCGAGGACAAGGACTGTTGAAGAGCCTCGATCCGTGCACGCTCCGCTCCCAGATCTTTCACCAGCTTTTTGCTCTTGGTTTTCTCCTCAGCAAGCTCCCACTCCATTTCCCCCAATCGGTGACTGGTGCGGGACGAATATCGTTGGCAATTTTACCCTTCCCAAACTAGTGATAAAAATCCAAACTTAAACGCACAACCAATAGATTAGGCAATCAAGCAATTGATAAACCAAATAACTACTAGTATAGCAAGAAAGTCCGGTGTCGAACCCACATGGAGAAGCAATTTTCTATTCAATAATTCTAGACAAGACTCTTTAAAGCAAAAGCAATAACCTTTAGACAAATAGAAAATATAAAAGTAACTAAATTGCAAATCGCAAAGCAGATTGATATCAAGATAGAAAGAACATTTCACTTGTAATTCTCTGACAATGGTTAGAATTCATGGTTCTCGGATTGATTTATCAATTATTCATATTCTTAGGTCTACTTGACTAAAGTTGGGAGATCCGCAGAGATTCACTCATCTTATTCGATATCACTAAAGAATAGCATTAAGAACTCAAGTAATCAAGACCAATTGGCACATTGACTCTATCAATCAAGACAGATAGGCGCATACCGAACTCAATCCCAATCAAATATCCTCAACATAGATCAACTGAAATCATCCACTACAAAGACAAAGAGACGTCACTACCATCAATACCTTTGTTTGCTATCAAGAAAACAACAACGAATTCATAGCTAGAGATGCAATTCCTAACATGTTGATCAGGCATAGAAAGGAACATAAATATAAATTAAGATGATAACTAAGAACATGAATAATCAAATAAACTCAAATCCTCACAATCCAAACAACCATGTCTTCGAATCACAGGCGAAACTATAAGTTTAGCAACTCATAGGCCAATTCTCTCTATCTCTCTAATGGTGTTCATAGTTTCACACAATAGCCACACACGGCTGAATAAACTCAAAATAACTTAAATAGAGTCATCAAGGGTCGGAAAAAACCCTAGGAGAATTAATAGAAAATAATATAAATTAATTGTCTTCGGATCCAAAACCGCGTATTCGGGATCTGGTGCAACGACGGGCGCCGTGCAAGAAGCGGCGGGCGCCGTTCCTGCAGTGCTCGACGTTCCTCATTTTCCTTCAACGAATTCCAATGCCGTGCCTCCTTGATCATCCTTAGCTCTTCCTTAGCTGTCATGTGTTCCAAAACATGCTTCTTAAGCTCTTTCCATAGTCCATCAAAAGTCGGAATGTAATTCTGCAGAATAAACAATGAAAACGCATAGATTCCAAACTCGAATACTTCACAAGTAATAAACGGAACTAGACTCAAAACATAGCAAAACCAATGCCTAATAGCAATAAGAAACACCTATAATGCCTATATGAAATATGCATTATCAAATCCCCCCACACTTAACTCTTGCTTTACTCATCAAAAATAACATCATCAATAGTGAAAATATAACCAAACATATAAACATCATAACATGTATATATGAGATCAAGTTGCTTGCATGCTCAAAAATCAACTTTACCAAGGATATAATGTGTATCTCTCACTCTCATGTGTTTAGGCTTTAAGCATACACTCACCTCAATTCCATATACAAGCATCAACTAGAATATTGACATTTATATCACAAAATCTCCACCGGATACGTCAATGCAAAAATAAAAACATCAAGAGGACTTTCGCTCAATGGAAACCTTCATAGAAGATTTCATTCGGCGGGGTTGTAATGGGGCTTGGTAGAAACATAAGAGGAAGGAATTGTATTTTGTCATGTGGTGCTAAAAATGTTTAAGATCCCTAGAAGAAATAATACTCCATCTGTTAATTAAAACTTGTCGTTTTAGAAAGTAAATGTTGTTAAGAAAAACTTGTCATTTTAGGTATTTTGTCATCTACTTTACGAAATAGTCTTGTAATGATTAGATGGTTGTTAGTTGTAGTTTTTTAGAAAGTAAAAAAGTAGATTAATAATTTGGGGTGTAAGTGTATTTTTGTTTGTTTTCTTAATAAGTGTGCAAATTTCTAAAATGACAAATTTTAATTAACGGAGCGAGTATCATTTCTTAAAAAAATTACATTTTCATTTTATTTCACACCGTATAAAGAAACCAAGCTTGTGCCTGGTTGCGTGAGGGTTTGTTTAAAAATGGGTCTTTGTATATTTCTCTACGAATAGGATTTTTTTTAACGAAAATCAAAATGCCATTTTGATAACTCGGGTTTGTGATAATTTGTAAAATACATAGGCAGGTGACAAAAGGGATATTCAAAAATGAAATTGAAAATACAAGAATAAAATAATAAAAGAGTGGTATTTGCACCCAATTTTTTTACTATTTACACCAAAAATCAAAGTTTTTTTTATTTTAAATAAACCCTACGCCTCTTAAATCAAAGTTTTTTTTATTTTAAATAAACCCTACCCCTCTTGAGTCACACACCTATGACTCAAGAGGCGTATGATTTATTTAAAAAAAACTTTGATTTTGTGGGGTATATAGTAAAATTATGGGTGCAAATAATAACCCCTTTAAAAATATGCAATTTTGTGAAGTTTTATTTGGAATTAGATCGGTAAAGTTATTACATAATGCAGCCATCGGGAAACAATGTATGTATGGGGCACAAATGGGTTTGAGTGACCCCTTGAGCGTCCGTGAACAGAATCAAATCTGAACCCCTCGACGGATAATCTAAAATAAAAACACCGAGTGGAAATGAAAACGCAGCCATGGTAAGATAGTCGGCAAGGCGATTAGCCTCACGAAAAAAGTGATGAAATTGGATCTTCTAATGTCTATTGATGAAATTGGATCTTCTAATGTCTATTGATAGCATTGGGTGACCAGGCTTTAGCATGAATGGGGTGGCCTCACATCTTTCTTCAGCAAACTAAGTGTCGTGCTTGAGTCCAATTCACAAAAAAATCCTCTTGTGTCCCAAGTTCCACGCCATCTTGAGCCCGCCAATAATGCCCCATATATACCTCCACAACAAGTCAACAACCAATGTTATGCACGAAGTAGTAGATATGATCCACATTCCATGCTCGTTGGACAACACACTCTTCATGACGTCGCAATCCCGTGGGGTCGTATGAAGACGGGAGTTGTGTCAGGTTTATTTTGTTTTTAGTTATAAGGTCGGAATCCACCCTTCTAATACAAAAGCTTAAGCCATTGTGCAGGAGCTTCCCCTCCCCTTATATTTTGTTGTTGTATTTGGTCTAACCACCGACGTGGAACCTTTTTAATCCCAACACGCCCCCTCAAGTGCAACTCACCTGGATCTGGTTGACACTTAAGCATTTTCTTTCTTTCTTTCGAGTCGAGACTCTCAATCTCTTTATAGCTTGCCCGGTTTTTTTTGGTTTTATACAACGGATTTCAACATTCTCAATCTCTTCTAGCCTTATTCGAAGCCAGGAAAACCGACCCGACTCGTAGGCTCATATGAAAACGGAAGTCGTGTCGGGGTTTTTTAGTTATAAGGTCGGAATCCACCCTTCTAACACAAAAGCTTAAGCCATTGTTTTGAGGATATATGGTTTCACAGATTTGGTCAAATACAAAGTACATTGTGGGAGGGCATTTTAGTAATTGTCTGTAAGGGTTCTTAATAACCGAAACCACTTGTATAAGGTGGTGTAGCTTAGGCGGGAAAACTCGGTTTTGTAACAAACTCCAGAATGTGTTTTCTTGCTCTCGAATGAAGGGGTTTTCTCTCAATTTCTCTAATCTCTTAGTTCTTCAATGGTTGATAGATCTGATCACCCTAACCAAGCCCGACATTTCATACACAGTGCAACAATTGAGCCAATTCTTGCAAAACCCGCTCATTCCTTATTGGAATGTTGTGTTGTATCTGCTTAGATATCTTAAAGGAAGCTTCAATTTTGCCCTCTCTTATTCTTCAACCACATCTCTCATAGTTCAGGTGTTTAGTGATGCAGATTGGGGCAATTGTGTTGACACAGTTCATTCTTTATTTGGGTTCTGTATTTTCATGGGATCTTCCTTGGTTTCCTGAAAGACAAAGAAGCAGAAGGTGATGTCTAAATCGATCTTCCACTGAGAGTGGAAATCGGAACATGTCAGCTAGAACAAGTGAGCTTGTTTGGTTGTAGGGTCTTTTGTCCGATTTATGCATCTCTGTTTCATTGCTCATCACCTCTGCATTGCAACAATAAGTCGGCCCAACAACTAGCTATCAATCTAGTTTTCCAAGATAGAACGAAGCATGCTCATATTGACTATAATTTCATTAGGGAGATGGTGCAATAAGGTTTCATTCGGACCACTCATGTTCCTTCTTCATTGCAAATTGCTGACATTCTAACTAAGGCATGTTGGGATCTAAACAACACACCTTTTTTCGAGCCAAGCTTGGACTTATCCTTCCCTGTGCTAGTCCGACTTGAGGGAGGTATACGAGGATATATGGTTTCACAGATGTGATCATCATACGAAGTACATTATGGGAGGGCATTTTAGTAATTGTCTATAAGGGTTTTTAGTAACCGAAACCACTTGTATAAAGTGGTATATCTTAGGCGAGAAAACTCAGTTTTGTAACAAACTCCAAATTGTGTTTTCTTGCTCTCAAATGAAGGGGTTTTCTCTCAATTTATTTATTATCTGAATTCTTCAATGGTTGATAGACCTGATCAATCTTGATTAGTTAAAAATTGTATAGAAGCTTCCCCTTCCCTTATATTTTGTTATTGTATTTGGTCTAACCACTGATGTGAGACCTTTTTAATCCCAACAATCGACCGTCATGTCCTATTAAAACATGTTAGCACAAAAATTACCTGTTCCTTGATTGTTAATTAATTGAGTTCAAGTTATGTAACAAAAAGATTCATATTACCAAATGAGAA
The DNA here is from genome assembly GCA_037127255.1 of Persicaria tinctoria. Classification (NCBI taxonomy): domain Eukaryota; kingdom Viridiplantae; phylum Streptophyta; class Magnoliopsida; order Caryophyllales; family Polygonaceae; genus Persicaria; species Persicaria tinctoria. Next base: position 48,367,156 of record JBANSL010000006.1, on the reverse strand, counting down.
CCAAGCAACTCGGCCATGAACATTACCCAACATGTCCAACATCCTCCATTAGTTTTTATTAATGTAGGGCTCAAGAACGTCCTCTCAAGGTAGTTATCAACATCATTAACTTCAGACATTATGCGATAATGTTGACACTAATGACGCAAATCTCCAAAAAGATTCATAAAATTCAATTGTAATACCTCAACTAATAAACACAAATAGTGTGATATTGAAATTATTGCTCTAGATGAGGAGGGTTAAGAATGCATTAGTGATGATGGTCATGACTTGTGAGAGTTATTCAAGTAAGCTCTAATGTACCTCAGATGTGGTAGAGGCAGAGACAATCTTTTTTTTTTATATATTTACAGTAGGCAAGAAAGAAATCGACTCAGCGATCTTAAAACCAATCCACAAGGATGGTTTGATAAACCCTTCGTAGAGGGTTGCGAGTAAAAAAAAACAAGAATTTTACAATTATGAAGAGACGGAGATAATCCTTTATATATTATTTTTTGTCAATTGACATCATGATGGCTTGATACATATTTGTGATGTGGATTTTGAAGGTTAGATCGTTATTTTCACTACCTTGAGAACAAAAACTCGTTTGAGCTAGGAATCAATTAAGTTTTATTTTGAAGAAGGTTGTATCTGGGGCGAGAGATTTTTGAGCTTGCATGATTTTGATATTTCGTTAGGAGGGCATGCAATTCGGCCGCATGCTTATTTTATCACTTGAATTAGATTTCTTTCCAATTTGTAAATATTTTCATAGTTCTTTTTACCTACTAAATTTGTTTTGATTTTGCATGAAATTTATGATTATTAGTTAATGAGGAAGTTTTAGTTTCATTTAAAAACTCTAGTGTTATTGAAATAATTTTTTAAATTAAAATATATTCCCTCCGTCTCAAAATATAGGTTGTTTTATTTCTTAGCATGCATTTTAAGAAGGTAAAATATATAAATATTAATCTTTTTAATTAATTATTTAAAATAATGTTATACTTATTAATAATAAGTATGATATTATTTAAAGAAGCTAAATTTTTTTTAGTATTTTTATAGAGTTTTTAGCTACTTAAAAAACATGGTAAAAAGTAAAATGAACTATATTTTGAGATAGAGGTAGTATAAAATTATCATAAGATGTAGATTATGTTTGCAGATAAATATACTTTTTTTTAATTTTAATATTTTTTAAAAATTAAATATGAAAAAACTATTATAATTTTATACTTCATAATATTTATTATATTAAATCCGTGGAAAAAACAGAGAATAAACTAGTTGTTTATATAGCACTAGGAATACAATATTTTAAAAATTTTCAAATATACAATATTGTTTACAAAAATCTTTATAAATATAAAATTTTAATATATGCTAATGAACCTACATTAAAATATTTCCTTTAAACAAATCTTATTTTACCTGAGAATTTGTGTAATGTGATTGTAGGATATGTTTGGTAAAAGGGTAGCTGAAAATGATAATATATTTGTATTAACTATATGTTAATAAACTAGTATGATGTTTGATAAATCTAGATGTTAGTATAACTGATGGAAACTTGTGAATAAAAAACTAAAAACTCTGAAAAGTTTGAGTGAATAGCTATTAAAAAGCTACAATATCAAACGTTAATTAAACTAAAATATTACATTTATTTTATTTATAACTATATAATATAAAAAACAAAAGCTCAAAAAAAATCAGTAAATTAAAATATTTTATTTATTTTATTTATAACTATATAATATAAAAAACAAAAGCTAAAAAAAAACGGAAATTTCGCTTGGTACCCTCGAGGTAAGGCCTTTTTCGCTTGGTGTACCAAAGTTTGACATATTTCGCCCGGTACCCCTGAACTTTTGTTTTTTTTCGCACCGTACCCATGCGTTCAAATCGTTAATATTTCCCGTTAAAATATTAAAAAAAGAAAAAGAAAAAAAACAAAAGACCTGTTGAGCTTTGACGATTTCCTCTTGGCTTCTCTGAGGGAGAGTGGGCGATTACGAACGCCGACGACGAAGAGAGCCCTCGACGAAGGGAGAGGCCAACAAAGGGAGCGCCTGGTGATGCCGGCGGACGGAGTAAAGTTCTTCTTCTCTCTCCCCTCATCTGGTTATGGGATTTAGGGTTTTTGTTTTCGAATTGGGGGTTTTGATTGGTTTGGATTGCAGATGGAGGCTCTTTGAATTGGGGTTTGGGATTTGATTTAGGTATCAATTTGATGTGAATCTCATTCCATTCATGTCATGTTGAGTTGTTTCATACCTATTTTGAATTGGGGTTTAGGGATTAGATTTCGAATTGGGGGTTTAGATTTCAAATTAGTGATATTGAGTTGTTTGATACCTATTCTTCTGGCACGATTGCTTGCAATTGCATCCATGAGTTTCATTTCTGTCATTGAAATTCAACAGACCTACTCCCTTGTACTCTTTCAGGTCAGAAAGTTCTTCTGTAATAAGTTGAATGGCATTGCTCATGTGAAGTATTTCTAACCGAAACTAAAATGGTAGAAACATTGGCAGTTAACAGCCTCTCTGGAATTAGAGGGAATCAAATAAAACCAAAAGAAGCAAACAAGGGATTTACTGAGATTAAGTACTTGATAAGCTATTATTGTTTTTTGAGTTTGTGAAATGGTTTTTATTCTGAAATGGTTGTTGTCATTTGAATTGCATTAAATTATTGTTGTGAGCTGAATCTGCCATGTTTTACAGTAACTTTTATATCGATTTCTGCATACATTTGCATTCATTTGGGCTAAGATAATACAGAACCTATGTAGTTTATGTTTATTTGCCAAATTATGGAATCTACACCAGTTTCTGTTTAAATCGCAGAATTCGAGGCATTTTACAGCAATTCTACAGAAGGTCAGAAAAGCTCGGGAATCGGCTACAGGAGTCCAAGGTCAAAGAAGCAGCGGAACCAGTCGAATCAATCTGAGAGTCAAGGTTACTCGATCTCGAGTAGACCTTACTCGATCTCGACGAGCGTAGTCGAGCAGCCTTGGTCGACAGAGCATTGTCGAAGAGCCAGATCAACCCGACTTCCGGACCCAACTCGATCTCGACAAGACCTTGGTCGAGATCGACGAAGCCCAGTACCACACCCGGAGTCGACAAGGAGAGAAGCTGACCGAGAAGCCGAGGACGAGGATGCCGAGCAACCCTACTCGATCTCGACAAGATCTAGCTGAGATCGACAAGCCACCCAGTGCCAGTCCGAGTCCATACCGAGGAGAAGCTGCTCGACCAGAGAAGGCCACACCCTAGTCGATCTCGAGGAGCCCTAGTCGAGATCGACGACGCCCAGAGCCCAGATCCGAGCTTGTCGAGCACACCTACCCGAGAAGACCTAGTCGGTGAACATCCCTACTCGAGGTCGGCTAGGGCTACTCGAGGTCGACGAGGGCCGTGAACCAAGTCCGAGCCACATCGAGCAGAGCTAGCCGGGAAGTCCAGTCGACGAACAATCCTTGTCGAGGTCGACGAGCCCTTGTCGATGTCGAGTAGGCCAGTCCTGGAAAGCGCGTCGACGAGAGCTGTCCTAGTCGAGATGGGATTCCTTGGGGCCGAAGGAGGAAGATTCTATCCAAATACATCAAGTCTATCTATGGAAGAGGAGTTCTACCTACATTGGAAGATATTTTACCTAATTTAGATATAGTTTTCCTTAGTTGATTTATTTCCTTAAAACATTTTATTTATCTTTTAGCCTTTTAGATATAATTTTAGATATAGATATAGATATTCTATCCTTGAGTAGCAAGGATTAGAAGCCTATAAATAAGGCCCATGGGGCTCAGCTTTATTCAATTCAATTTTCAGAGAGAAACAAGTAGTTCCACAGAGAAGTTTTAGGAGTTCTAAGGTTTTTAGGATTTTGGCTTTCTGCGAAAGTTGATTGCCGGGATTGTAAAGGCTTTTGAATATAGTTTTATGCAAGTTATTTCTTTTCATTCAATGTCTGTTATTGCGATGAGGCGTGAGTAGTCCACCCACTTCTGGGGCTGGGGTGAGCCCGACGGTGGCCATGTGAGGCGATGCGGTAAAGGTCAGATCTTTTTATGCAATTCGTCTTCTATCCCTATGAGCATGATTCTTTTGCGAGAGTTGAAGGTGATCCTTGTTTGCGTTATTGAAGCGAAAGTGATCTTAATACAACTTGGATTAATTATGTGAAAAAGGGTTAGTAACAATTAGGGTTTATGCGAAAGCCTCTATATGCCTATTTGTTAACAACGAAAGTTGTTTGATGGAAAGCATGATCTTTTATGCCTTTATGTGTTACTTTGCATGGTTATCGTTGTGGCGTTGATACCCTGGCCTTGGAAGTCTTTTATTATATTGAGTTATTTTTCGTCAAAAATCTGAGTTTTGTGTTCGAGAATTTGCATTTTAAAGTTACTGTTTTCTAGTCGATACAGAGGAGCTTTGTCGATCTCGAGTAGCCTCTACTCGATATCGAGTTGGCTTGTCTAGGTCGAGTTGCCTGTTTCGTTTTCTGAGTTTCTGTTGTTCACTGCTGTTGTCGATCTCGAGTGCCTCTTGTCGAGGTCGAGTAGCTTTCCGTCTTGCTTTGTTCTTTACTTTCATTCGTTATTTTCTGCTTTGCTTTGTCTTTCTTCCTCTGTTCTTTTGTTTCTGTCTTTCTGCTGCTTTGTCTGTGAAAATTTTCAGCTACCTGAGAACTGCTGACGTGCTTCCTCGTGGATTCGATCCTGACTTTCTCTTACTACAACGGGAGGAAGTCTTGTATTTATTTGCTAAGACAGGGAAGTCAGTCTGAACTTTATTTTATATCTATTTCATACTTGACCATCCTCTTGCAACAACAAATTGGCGCCGTTGCCGGGGAAGCAATCATTCGCGCCTTAGGTAGTTAGATCTCATGTTTTCTTTGAGTTTTCTTCTATAGGTATATGCAGGGCACCTTCGAGTATTTCGAAAGGGAAAGAGCGAGACAGTATGCAAAAGAATTGGAATATTTGAGATGGCTATACATCGTTGATGAGGAGGCATGGCTTGAGGGTGTACGCGCATTTAGGAAGCTCTCAGATTCGTCAAAATCACCGCCAGAAGCCCCAATCCTGCTAGAAGGAGAATCTGAACCTGAGGTCGACCTTGACCAACACCTAGTCGATGTCGACCCATCTCCAATCGATATCGATCTATCTCTAGTCGATACCCAGGTATGTCCTTCCGCTATCTCAATTCCAACTTTGCCCCCTGTATTTGAAAAGCCATTTGAAGAACCTCTAGAGGAAGAAGAGCCAGAAAAGAAGAAGTTGGACGTCGCTGCCCATGTTGTTTCAAAGTCACTTTTGCCTTATAAGGTGAAGGCTATCCCCGACGATTTTGAGCAACTGATGTTCATATTCAAGTATAGGGTCCTCGCAAAGTGGTATGAAGCTCCGCACGATGAGGTGGAAATATCTCTTCCCACTCCACCATTTTGCTGTGGTGGAGACGCGCAAACAAATCAACCAATGGAGCGGAAGAGCTATGATGATGAGGTATGCAAATTTCCTTTATATATTCCTTTATGCATGCCAACTGGAGCCCAGGAAGATGGATGGGTGGAGCCATGGAGCATCCACTCGGGGAGGTTCAAGCTTCTTCACACGATGCCTCCGGATAACATACCACGCTTCCCACCACCGGAGGAACCACCAAATCCACCTATACCTCCGGACAAAGATGAGCCAGGCTAAAGCTAAATAGAAAAGTCGACCTAGCGACTATAAAATCTAGAGCTTGTAAATAGACATTTATTTTGAGACCTTTTTGGACATTGTTTTGTTTGTTTTTGTTTTTTGAACTTTTAGTTTTTCTATTGTGGGTATATGTCTTCTACACTTTTCAGGTCCATGGATAGAAGCAAGCTACATTTAGACTCGACCCAGGATTCTTTTATTCGACATTTTGAGGCCCTGCACACCTGTCTAGTGAGTTTCTTTCTTTACCCTTGTTTTTATACAGTGAGGACACTGTAATGTTTAAGTATGGGGTGGGGGAAGGGCTTACTTTATGCATAATTGCCATATTTGACATTATTTGTGCATATTTAGAATTTATTGCTTTGAATTGCTACATGGCTATTTTGGAATTTATTATTGATTTATGTGCTTATATGCATAATTTCCAAAAGTTTGAAAAATGACCCCCATTGAAATTTTTTGATTAATGTCATGGAAGCTTTAATTGAACTCGACGATGCAAAATTGGATTCATTAGAGATATAACATGAAATTGCCTAGTAAGGGAAGTCACAATGAAATGCATTATTTTATTGAAAACCATGAAAGGAGGTAAATTTGATATTGCTTTTGACATGTTGCATGATAAGAGGATAGAGGACTTTATATTTCCATATAATGCTCACATTGTTAATTCCTAGCCTTATCTATGCTTATGCATCACAAAAAAGCCATAATATGCCTTATTTCATATATTGCTCCACATGATCTAAATATTGTCATTCTTTACCTTATTCGGGGATTATGTTGAGAATGATGTTACATTATGGAGATGTTATATGGTGTTTGTGATGATTATCATTATTGGAGTTTGGAAGGAAATTGTTTGAAATATATGGAAAATTTAATGAGTGAAAGAAAATCCAATCACCTCAGGAGATAAAGGTAGATTGACCCTGCTCTCTGAGATAATAGTTTGGAGAGATGGGACACATTGTGAGGAGTCCAAAGCACTAAGTATCCGGGGCCATTCATGACACCCATGTTTGCGACTCGCGAGAAGGCAGTGCTGAGGTTAGAGAGGTAAAAGCATTATTATTGAGAAAAAGCATTATGAAAGGTGATGAATCTTATGGAGAAGGAATGTGGAAATTCAGTTTGGAAATACTCCATTTCCCCGGATCATTAGCACCACATTGCCAAAAATTGCCCACCTTTAGCCTTTTACCAATCTACTCCTTATTTGAGCTTAAATTAAAGTCCTCTTGATTATTGTTGCTTTGTCACATAAATTATTTGTGCATAGCCCTCCTTTTGTGAGTAGATGTTGCTTTTATATATTTGCACATGCATGAATTTGTGACACTAGTACCTTTTCGAGGATGGTAATTGCTTGCAAGGTTATATGAGAATGAATCTAAGATGTTGAGAGTTTTGATTTCTTCCCCTGAATGACAAATAAAAATATTGCTTGAGGACAAGCAAGTTTAAGTATGGGGTGTTTGTTGTGAGCTGAATCTGCCATGTTTTACAGTAACTTTTATATCGATTTCTGCATACATTTGCATTCATTTGGGCTAAGATAATACAAAACCTATGTAGTTTATGTTTATTTGCCAAATTATGGAATCTACACCAGTTTCTGTTTAAATCGCAGAATTCGAGGCATTTTACAGCAATTCTACAGAAGGTCAGAAAAGCTCGGGAATCGGCTACAGGAGTCCAAGGTCAAAGAAGCAGCGGAACCAGTCGAATCAATCTGAGAGTCAAGGTTACTCGATCTCGAGTAGACCTTACTCGATCTCGACGAGCGTAGCCGAGCAGCCTTGGTCGACCGAGCATTGTCGAAGAGCCAGACCAACCCGACTTCCGGACCCAACTCGATCTCGACAAGACCTTGGTCGAGATCGACGAAGCCTAGTACCACACCCGGAGTCGACAAGGAGAGAAGCTGACCGAGAAGCCGAGGACGAGGATGCCGAGCAACCCTACTCGATCTCGACAAGATCTAGTCGAGATCGACAAGCCACCCAGTGCCAGTCCGAGTCCATGCCGAGGAGAAGCTGCTCGACCAGAGAAGGCCACACCCTAGTCGATCTCAAGGAGCCCTAGTCGAGATCGACGACGCCCAGAGCCCAGATCCGAGCTTGTCGAGCACACCTACCCGAGAAGACCTAGTCGGTGAACATCCCTACTCGAGGTCGGCTAGGGCTACTCGAGGTCGACGAGCGCCGTGAACCAAGTCCGAGCCACATCGAGCAGAGCTAGCCGGGAAGTCCAGTCGACGAACAATCCTTGTCGAGGTCGACGAGCCCTTGTCGATGTCGAGTAGACCAGTCCTGGAAAGCGCGTCGACGAGAGCTGTCCTAGTCGAGTTGGGATTCCTTGGGGCCGAAGGAGGAAGATTCTATCCAAATACATCAAGTCTATCTATGGAAGAGGAGTTCTACCTACATTGGAAGATATTTTACCTAATTTAGATATAGTTTTCCTTAGTTGATTTATTTCCTTAAAACATTTTATTTATCTTTTAGCCTTTTAGATATAATTTTAGATATAGATATAGATATTCTATCCTTGAGTAGCAAGGATTAGAAGCCTATAAATAAGGCCCATGGGGCTCAACTTTATTCAATTCAATTTTCAGAGAGAAACAAGTAGTTCCACAGAGAAGTTTTAGGAGTTCTAAGGTTTTTAGGATTTTGGCTTTCTACGAAAGTTGATTGCCGGGATTGTAAAGGCTTTTGAATATAGTTTTATGCAAGTTATTTCTTTTCATTCAATGTCTGTTATTGCGATGAGGCGTGAGTAGTCCACCCACTTCTGGGGCTGGGGTGAGCCCGACGGTGGCCATGTGAGGCGATGCGGTAAAGGTCAGATCTTTTTATGCAATTCGTCTTCTATCCCTATGAGCATGATTCTTTTGCGAGAGTTGAAGGTGATCCTTGTTTGTCTTATTGAAGCGAAAGTGATCTTAATACAACTTGGATTAATTATGTGAAAAAGGGTTAGTAACAATTAGGGTTTATGCGAAAGCCTCTATATGCCTATTTGTTAACAACGAAAGTTGTTTGATGGAAAGCATGATCTTTTATGCCTTTATGTGTTACTTTGCATGGTTATCGTTGTGGCGTTGATACCCTAGCCTTGGAAGTCTTTTATTATATTGAGTTATTTTTCGTCAAAAATCTGAGTTTTGTGTTCGAGAATTTGCATTTTAAAGTTACTGTTTTCTAGTCGATACAGAGGAGCTTTGTCGATCTCGAGTAGCCTCTACTCGATATCGAGTTGGCTTGTCTACGTCGAGTTGCTTGTTTCGTTTTCTCGAGTGCCTCTTGTCGAGGTCGAGTAGCTTTCCGTCTTGCTTTGTTCTTTACTTTCATTCGTTATTTTCTGCTTTGCTTTGTCTTTCTTCCTCTGTTCTTTTGTTTCTGTCTTTCTGCTGCTTTGTCTGTGAGAATTTACAGCTACCTGAGAACCGCTGACGTGCTTCCTCGTGGATTCGATCCTGACTTTCTCTTACTACAACGGGAGGAAGTCTTGTATTTATTTGCTGAGACAGGGAAGTCAGTCTGAACTTTATTTTATATCTATTTCATACTTGACCATCCTCCTGCAACAACAATTATACAACAAGTTTTTGCAGTTCTGAAATGTTTGCTGCTCTTCGGTAGGTTGTAAGTTTAAAGTAGTTGTGCAACTTGGCTATTTGGCCATATTTTTATATCATGATTCATGACCATTGTTAAGGAGGTTGTCAATTTGTCCTGTAATACTTGCAAGCCTATTAGCTCAAAAGGTAGAGCAATGTGTTAATACACATGGATGAGGGTTCAAATCCCTCATAGGCTGATTTTAGTAAGTAACAAGAAGAAGCATTAATTTTTTACAGCTACCTGAGAACTGCTGACGTGCTTCCTCATGGATTCGATCCTGACTTTCTCTTACTACAACGGGAGGAAGTCTTGTATTTATTTGCTGAGATAGGGAAGTCAGTCTGAACTTTAATTTATATCTATTTCATACTTGACCATCCTCCTGCAACAACAATTATACAACAAGTTTTTGCAGTTCTGAAATGTTTGCTGCTCTTCGGTAGGTTGTAAGTTTAAAGTAGTTGTGCAACTTGGCTATTTGGCCATGTTTTTATATCATGATTCATGACCATTGTTAAAGAGGTTGTCAATTTGTCCTGTAATACTTGCAAGCCTATTAGCTCAAAAGGCAGAGCAATGTGTTAATACACATGGATGAGGGTTCAAATCCCTCATAGGCTGATTTTAGTAAGTAACAAGAAGAAGCATTAATTTTTTATTTCACTCAACTGAACTAAACAAGAGATTTTGATGCTTGAATTTTGAAAGTGATTTTTCTTAAAGAAACTGGACTGAATTTAGGTTTTTACCGAATGAAATGAAAATATGTTGAAGCTGAAGAGCATGATTTTACAATGTTGAAGATTATATTTTAGTTTTTTTTCAGAAAGAAATTTTTCTGAAACAAACAAAGTTCTTTCCTAAGTTATTTTCTTGGGTTCTGATTTTTATTGTGAAAGCTGAAGAGCATAATTTTACAATGATGAAGATTATATTTTTTGCTGGTTATCACCAAAAGCACTATAAATAGATTGCACATGGCATTTTCAATCAGTATATATTTGTTGAAGAGGTAAACGTACCTTTTAGCAAGGTAGCTGTAAAGCACATGACCTAAGTCTAATCTTTTAGTCTATGACTTTGAGCTCTCTTCTATATGCACCAACTTCCTGTGTGCTTTATTCTTAGTGGCTTTGTGCAATGCGGTGTTAGTTAGGGTAGTATGCCACCAACTTCCTGTGTGCATTGTACTCATTATATATGCAATGTTGAGCAACAAGCCAACAACTACAAGAGAATTAAGATTTTTTTAACTAATTTAGCAAGTAGCAATGCAATATATGTATAGCCTATGGGGGAGTCGAACCCACATCTTGTACATAAGCACATGCTCTACCGTTTGAGCTAATAGGCTTCAAAACAAGCTTTAAGGTAATTGACATTTTCTACCGTGACAATTTTTAACTAATTGTCTTGGAATTCGGTAAAAAAAAGGTATATGACAGGCATTAGGACTGAATATTTTGCTTTGAATATACATATATTTATGGCAACTTTTGCATTTTAATATGCAAAACCTCATTTTGTTCTTCAACACAATTCATGCTCCTGGCGTTCGTTTGTTTTCATATTCAATATTCCTCTAAGAAGCAATTAAAAAAAATGAATGATCCATCATAACAAAGAGAAGAGAAAGCAACAGAAACATCAAGAAGTGCCCAAGTTGCTTCAACTTGTTAATTTAGACTGTGATTACAGAAAAAAAGTGTTGTGAAAATAACACTTCTTTTTTTAGGTGAATTAAGATATTGAAAGATCAAGGATTCAGCACTCATCTGATATTCTAGATTTAAGAGTAAACAAACAAAATGATGGGAGATTTTCCATGTCCTTAAACATTAAAACCTTACAAAAGGACTACTACTCCTCTAGGCTACCCCAACTCAAAATTTTCATTCCAAATTTTCATCCCTTGTTCTTGAAAGGTGTTGTGACTTTATCATCATGATGCAAATCTCAATCAACAATGTTGAATTATACTATTGCTGCAACCATTATCTAAATATTTTACCCACTATGGTGATAATTATTAATATCCAAAACAATGACATCGTAAGTAACACCTACGCTATCAACCAGATTTGCTGCAAAGTTATGAATGTTTAAAACTTCCATTTTCAAACATAGGCAACATAAGCAGGCTATGAATCAACCCAATTGCTCTTAACCACAACTAATCATGATTCCCTCCCAGAATGCCATTAATTCCAATGTTTAAGCTTTCTACCATGTACAATCCTATTATGGGAGAAATTGAAAACGATGTTTATTTACAGTACAGGCACATCCAAATTTCACACGCATTGCAACCCAAATTTCACACGAACCCTAATTTTCGAAAAGGGGTTCAAAGTCTCAGACATACCTGCAACCTCGCACCACCCTCTTCTGGCGGATTCGACTCGGTGCAGTGCAGCGCGGCGCGGCCTCCTCCTCCCTTGTGGCTGCCTCCTTCATTCTTGTACGGTGTGTCTCTCTTCCACCGCTTTGTCGCCTCCTCCAGGTCGGGGTCTTCTTTCACCCTTTCTTTCAGATTTTTGTTTCTTTTGTTTAACCGATCTAACGGAGACTCTTGCCTTCCGTTACTTTTAACTTGATAAGGGCACGAGACGAAATTTTGACAAACCTCAAGGGTATCGGACGAAATATGCCAAACTTTGGTACACCACATGAAAAACGCCTTACCTCAAGGGTACCACGCGAAATTACCGGAAAAAAAAATCAGTAATGGTGCCAAATAGTGAAATAGAGCCGTAGTTACCTTAAAAAATGCCGATGTAGATTTGTAGAACAAAACCAAATACGAAAAGCCCAGCCCAAATCTCATCGTCATTTGATATCCACCTATCATTTCAGATTCTTTCCCCATTGAAGGATAGCAATTGTCCCCCCACCCCACATTTGTGTCTACACCTTCACGCTCACTGTGTTTTGGATCCTTGATCTTCTGCTTCATTCCCCCCCTCTACCCTCTGAACAATCAAATTAATCCAAACCTAAAGAAAAAAGGGCGAAATCAAGATTAAAATGGCAGCTTGTTTGTCTTCCATTGGATGCTACAGAGCTCACATACCAAAGGGACAACAATTCAGTAGAGGCTTTGGCTCCATTTTCACCACCCAAGTTCAGGTGAACCCATTTCATAGCTCTCTCAATTTCTTGAAGCCCTTGCATTTTAAAAGGCACAAGCTTTGCTCCATCTCTGCATCTGCCCCATCAAGTGTAGAATCCACTAGTGCCAAACAGGGATTTAGGAGCAAATCCCCTAAAGACGTGAATGTTCTTGTTGTGGGATCAACTGGGTACATAGGCAAATTTGTTGTTAAGGAGTTGGTCAATAGAGGGTTTAATGTGATAGCTGTTGCCAGAGAGAAGAGTGGGACTAAGGGTAAGTTTGGGAAAGAGGAAACCCTAGCCCACTTTAGTGAGTCAAATGTGTGCTTTTCTGATGTTACAAATTTGGATGCCTTGGAGAAAAGCTTGGAGGGATTGGGGGTTTCAATTGACATCGTGGTTTCATGCCTTGCAAGCCGCAATGGCGGCGTCAAGGACTCATGGAAGATTGACTATGAGGCCACCAAGAACAGCCTTGTGGCTGGGAGGAAGTTTGGGGCTGCTCATTTCGTGCTCCTCTCCGCAATCTGTGTGCAAAAGCCTCTTCTCGAATTCCAGCGCGCAAAGCTGAAATTCGAGGCTGAATTGATGGAGGAAGCCCAACAAGATGATGGGTTTAGTTATAGTATTGTTAGGCCTACTGCATTCTTTAAGAGCCTTGGAGGCCAGGTTGAGCTGGTGAAGGATGGTAAGCCTTATGTGATGTTTGGAGACGGGAGGTTGTGCGCTTGCAAGCCGATAAGTGAGCAGGATTTGGCTTCATTTATAGTGGATTGTGTGTTTAGTGAAGATAAGATCAATAAGGTTCTGCCTATTGGAGGGCCAGGGAAGGCGTTGACGCCATTGGAGCAAGGCGAGATGTTGTACAAGCTCTTAGGAAAAGAGCCCAAGTTTCTTAAGGTTCCAATTGAGATTATGGACTTTGCAATTGGGGTTCTTGATTTCCTGGTGAAGGTATTTCCTGCCTTGGAAGATGCTGCTGAGTTTGGGAAGATAGGGAGGTACTATGCTGCCGAGAGCATGCTGATTTTGGACCCTGAAACCGGAGAGTACAGTGATGAAAAAACTCCGAGCTATGGGGAAGACACATTGGAGGAGTTCTTCCAAAGGGTTATTAGAGAAGGCATGGCAGGACAAGAATTAGGGGAGCAAATGATATTTTAGATGGTGGTTATGTATAGACGATTAGACGCATAGAATGATTTTTTGATCTTAATATGAGAGGATTGTCGCTCTTCTATAAGCTATGCAGCATTTTCGTTGCCTGAATGTTCGTACGAGTTGTACATTATGTTTTTGATGACATTGATGCAGCGGAAATATGTTGAAGGTATTGGAAATGGAAACCGTGATGATGGTTTGGTTTCGCTCTCCATTGTCTAGCCATGTATTCATTTGATGTTTCTAGTTCAGCCTTTTATTACAAAAACGTCTTGCCTGTTTCTGTCTCAACTTAGATTTTAGCTTCAATCTAGTTTATTGTATTTTATCTCATCTATTCTCATGTACTGACATACAAAATGAAAAGCTATGGAGGAACAGTTTAATTTCTTCCTTTCATGTATGAAAAAGAGGGGATGCTGAAGGAAGGATGGATATGCATTAAGATCTCCAGTTTCTTGGTTGTAAACATCTTCGCAGCTCCTCGAAAATCCATGAGGAGAAAACAAAACAAACAGTATCTGTGACAAATGCGTGGGCATCTATGTGCTGATTTTTTACATGTAAATGTACAAAGACTGATTCAAACATAACATTTATACTAGTCACTGAACTGTACACCGAGGCAGCTGCTACCAGGGACGGAACCAAGAATATAATCCAGGGTAGGCTAAATTGGAGATTTGGGGCTTGAACAAAACACCAACAGCCTATTGAAATTAGGAAAAACCAATTGGGCTACACAGTTTTCATGTATTATTCTATCCTTTGCATGCTTAAAATCTGATTTTACTTTGTGGTTTGGGCTGGACATTTCAGTTTTGGGGTGGGCTGCAGCAAAGCCCAGCCCACCCTTGGATTCGTGTCCGGCTGCTACACAGAGTGAAGTGAAGAACTTGAGCTTCCAATACCCAAGACCGAGATGTGGAGATGACAGGGATCAACAACAAAGAACGCAAAGAGAGTAGGGATTGGAGACGATGATGGATACGCGCAAGCAAATAGACCTGCAACCATAGATGCTCCTTTGTAAATTACCGAGTACATACATACATATATGATCCACAAGATCGACCATAACCTCTATTCATCTAATCCATTGGCTCTCAGGTAGACCTGTCAAAACACAACCCGACCCGGTGATCCGACCCGACCGACCGAAATTTTTTGGGTCAAGACCCGGAAATTTTGACCCGGGAATTTTTTTCGACCCGAACCTGAAAACCCGGAAAATTTACGGGTAATCTGGGTTTGGACCCGGTGACCCGATTGGCCCGGTAATTTTGACCCGATTTACCCGATTGACCCGGTGACCCGGTTGATTTATAATTAAATATAATTAAAAAAATTTATATTTAATTAAAATTTATCGTAAAATTATCAAATTATGATTTTTTTAATTTAAAAAAGAAAAAATTGACAAACCCGAAATCGACCCGAACCCGCCCAAAACCCGATCAAACCCGGGTTCTAGTCAACCCGAAAAACCCGAAACCCGTTTTACCCGAGACCCGGAGTGACCCGACCCGAACCCGACCGGAATGACCCGTTTGACAGGTCTACTCTCAGGCCATTTAAGCGTTAATATAGCGTTCTTGACAACTTTCAATCATACATCGATGTAACAAGAGATCATGTAGCTAGAGTTAATACATGCCTGTTTTTTGTTTTGCAGCTTTTTTTGTGAGTCAACCTATTCATACCAACCCAGCTTTGTCCCTCATTTAGGTGAGGGGTCGCTGATCCGCACTTTCCTAGGTGTCATCCCGTTCGATAGTAGGTTACTGCCCATTTGTCTCCCCAACGTCGAGACGCCGTGTGAAGTCTTAACACCTCCTGTGTTCTCGGCATACCACCCGGGTTGTCGGTTTGCCTTTTTTTTATTAGGTAAAATTTCGGATGAGCGGACTCTACCCGGCTGGATCCTTACGGATGAGGTCTAAAATGTTGGAATGTGGTTGTCCCACGTAGGTTATATAGAGAATGCTTGAACAACATATAAGCCACATAGGTTATATAGAGAATGCTTGAACAACATATAAGGTTGAAGGGCTACTCATCTCATTGCCAATTGGTTTTGAGATGGAACCCCGTTCGGGTTTATGTTGTTGGAGGGTAAATTTTCGCAACTTTGAAATAATGATGATTTCATATTAAATTAATCATGTATCAAATTTTGATTAATTTAATTAACATTTATCATTAAAATAGAAGAATGGCCAACAAATGACTTGGATTAAAATTTGTCAAAAAAATATACATGCAAGTTTTCTTCCAAAGGCCCAAGAAACCAAGTGAGGCCCAATCCATATAAGCAGTTATAACACAAAACTGCTGTAATGGGGTTAGAGGTTACACGTGCAAGGGAAAAAAGAAACTGCAAATTGTAAAAGGGAGCAGTTACAGGAAGTGGGTGAGGCAAAGTAACCACCTACATTCACCTACTCTATAAAAGCTATTGTTACAGTTTTTATATGGGCTTCCTTTTCCTTCCATTGGAGGGCTATTCAACTGCAAAACAAAGAGCAGTTCCCTCCTGGTTTCTTCTTCCTTCTGGCACTTCCGTTTTCAAAGCAGAAGCAGCAAATACAGCTTTCCTTCTCTGCCTTCCTTCTCCAAAAAAGCCTGCCTGCAACAAAAAAAAAGGGGCATCAGCAACCTGCAAACACACAACAGCTTAAATCCTCAAAATCCGACAGAGGGTATAACTCTATCCTTGTTTCTTTCTTTTGATTTGCAGGTAAACAAAGAAAATGGAGGATTAACACCTTGGTTCAAGACTCTCGCCTAGGGGATTGACCTCATAGTAGGCAGAAGGTTTTCACTTTCTGCCTAGGGGTCGCCTCATAGTAGGTTGAGAGTAGCTTGTAGTGGCTTGAGAGTTTATACTTTCGCCACTACACCCCCGATCCCGGCGTGGATCGACTTATGGGGACGAAGTGTTGCCGGATTTTGCCCAGAATTCATAAGAATTCATAAGCATTGAAATGCCGGATTCTACAGACTATCGCAAATGAAAGTCAAAATATGGGACAACAGCACAAAATCAAAACCTGAAACTAACTTGAGGCACAAACCTTCCCCATTGCTACCAAATTGCAACTAAATGGGAACCCTAAATGCTACAAATTCATCCTTTTAACAAATTCGGAGGGCTGGAATTCATGTTAGTTAATTGACATGTTCGAACTAGATCAATTTAAGTCGATCACAAATCAAAACCTAAATTGGACAAACCGAAGAGCACAAATCAAGACCCGAGATCAGTAGATTCAACCAATCAATACTAATGAGAAATCAAGGGTATCAAATTTGGAAGGAGAAAAGAGGGGAAGCAACCATACCTAATTCGAGAGGCTGAAGTTGTCACCCTTCCCGAGGTTGCCGTGGCGTTCTTCGATCCGGAGCCGGGTTGAATAAGAATGCCTCTTTTTAACAGCCTTGGCTAGCGGCAATCGAAGATCTCCGCCGCCCTCTCGGTCGATTGCTCAGAACAAAAAAAGTCCACATTAGAAATTCCCAAACACAAACCCTAGATTATTTCTCAAAACCCAAATCCTCCAAATTGGATCAAATTGAGGAAGAGGAAGGGAGGAAAACAAACCTGTTGCCGGGTTCAACGACCTGTTGATTTTTTATCTCAACAGATCCGCTCCTTGCTCCGAGCGATGCTCAATCACTCGCTCCCGGAGTCACAGCGGCTCCGATTCCTCCACCGCCTTCAGAGATCTCTGCTCTACGATTTTCTGAGCTTTGTCTTTGGCTGAAGGGTTGCCGTTTTCCATGTCTCAGACGCATCTACTGGAAAAGGTCGAAGACAGTAGGGCAATGTTGAATTTGGGGCTGGAGTTAGGAATTAAAGGGCTCACTAAAAAAAAATGAAATGGGCTTACATTCCTTGAAAATAAAAAGGAAAAATGGACAAAAATAATACCAAGTATCAACTTTTGGCCAAAAATAATACGAACTTTGAAATTGACCGTTTCATATATGAACTATCGCCCTATTAACCGAAAATAATACATATGTGTATTCCGGTGAACTTTCTGACCAAATACGCCACATGGATGCCGGAAAACACGCATGACATAAATTTTTGCCACATTACCAAACTTGTGAGTTATGCCATGTCATAAATTTATTTTTCATTTAAAAAAAAATTAAACAAATAGGCAAATAACGTACAATACCTTTCGAAACATTGGAGAAGAGAACGAGGAGATAACATTGAGAAGAAAGTGAAGACGTCCACCCTTGATTCCATTGTTTCGAAAGGTACCGTAGCTATTTGGCTATTTGTTTTATTTTTCTTTTTTTTTTATTAAAAAAATAATTGAAAAAGAAATTTATGATATGACATAACTTACGAGTTTGGTGAAGTGGCAAAAATTTATCACATGTGTGTTTTTCCGGCGTCCACGTGGCGTATTTGGTCGGAAAGTTCACCGGAATACACATATGTATTATTTTTGGTTAATAGGCCGATAGTTCATATTTGAAACGGTCAATTTCAAAGTTCGTATTATTTTTGGCCAAAAGTTGATACTTGGTATTATTTTTGTCTATTTTTCCAAATAAAAAAATGGGTTATATCTCTTTCTTTCTTTAAGTTAAAAAATAAGAATGAAAGAATGATATACCCACTTTCTGGATTCGAACATGTATGCTTTTGCATGTTTGAAAATTTTCATTTAATTGTGAAACCAACCCACTAAAATATAAGAATTAATTGGCATAAATTAAGAATTCGAGTTTGATCAAAATATAAAATTAAACTCGTCAAAAATTCTTTGCCAATTAATTCTAGTCGGTCAATCTCAAATCAGCTTCAACAAAAACGGAGTCAAAATCTTAAACCGAATTTTTCCAAATTGAAATCGGTTCGTTCAGAACTACGTATAGACTTGATACTCTTTTACGAGTTACGTAGGAAATTCGATATTAAAATTCAATATATATCGGATTCAGTCGTCTGCCTCTAAATTCGCTTCTAAATGAGTATGAGGCCAAAACCAAACAAATCAAATCGGTTCGTTCAGAACTACGTATAGACTTGATACTCTTTTACGAGTTACGTAGGAAATCCGGTATCAAATTCAATATATATCGGATTCAGCCGCCCATCTCAAATCAAATTCAAATTTGTTCTTCTTTCAGAACTACGTATAGACTTGATACTCTTTTACGAGTTACGTAGGAAATTCGATATTAAAATTCAATATATATCGAATTCAGTCGTCTGCCTCTAAATTCACTTCTAAATGAATATGAGATCAAAACCAATTAAATTAAATCCTTCTGTTAAGAACTACATAAGATTTGATCCCTTTCAAACGGGTATGTAGGAGGCTCGACATAAAGCAAAAAGCTCGTCGGGTTCAATCACCAAATAAAAAACTAAATCGGTTCTTTCAGAACTACGTATAGACTTGATACTCTGTTACGAGTTATGTAGGAAATTCGGTATAAAATTTAACATGTACCGAATTCAGTCACCTTGCCCAAAACCAAACTTGGGTTCGTGCAGAACTACATATAGACTTGATACTCTTTTACGAGCTACGTAGGAAATTCGGTATAAAATTTTAAATATGCCGAATTCAGTCACCGGTTACAAGCCAAATCAAATTTGTTCTTAGGTAGAACTACGTAAAGACTTGACGCCTCATATCGGCTACGTAGGTAACCCGATATTAAATCATAAAAATATATCGGGTACAGTCGTCTGCCTCTAAATTCCCTTTAAATGAATATGAGGTCAAAACCAAACAAATTAAATTGGTTCATTAACGAACTACGAGTGATTTGATTCTCTTCTAAGAGATACGGAGGAAACCCAATACAAAGCCATAGCTCATCGGGTTCAATCACACGGTCCTCAAACGACCAAAAGGGCAAAACCACAAAATTAAATTGGTTTCTTCTATTAAGAACTACATAAGATTTGATCCCGTTCAAACTGGTATGTAGGGGGCTCGACATAAAGCAAAAAGCTGGTCGGGTTCAATCGCCAAATCCAAATTAAATCGGTCCGTTTAGAACTACGTAAAGACTTGACGCCTCCTATCGGCTACGTAGGTAACCCGATATTAAATTCTAAAAATATATCGGGTGCAGTCGTCAACCTCTAAATTCCCCTTATATGAATATGAGGTTAAAATCAAACAAATTCAAATGATCCACTCTGACTCGATACAAAGCTTCTGCTAGTCGAGTTCAATCATCACCCTCAAATGATCTCAGGGTCAACCCAAATACAAAATTTTCTTTTGTCCCGAACTACGGTGACTTGATTCCGCTAAACATGTGGATACGTAGGAAACTCGGCGTAAATCAAATTCTCACCGAGTCCAGTCACACCCAATCTTTCAAACAAATCTTTCCAAATTCAGTTGTCGACTCTAGTCGTCCCGAGTGTCAAATTTTTCATCAAAATTAAAATGCCCACTCTAACTCGATACAAAGCTTCTGCTCGTCGAGTTCGATCACGACCAACAATCAAAATCAAATTCCACCATCCCTAAATTGACCTTTAAGTCAAACCTCTAAGTCAAATCAAACACCACATCAAATCGTTTTCTATGCAAATGATAGGCGGGTTACTTGAGTTACCCTTCCGAGAAGGTGGGCTCAGGTTACTCGGGTGGAGTGTTGTTCGAGCTACCCTTCGTAGAAGGTGGGTTTGAACTTCATCCTATGATGCATACAAGAAAACAAAACCAAATCCAAATCAAACCAAACACAAAATCCAAAACACTCTGAACTACGTGAGGTTTGATTCTCTTCCAAGAGATACGTAGGCAACCCGTTAAAATTCGGGTGCAGCCCAAACCACCAAAACCATTCAAATCTTGGTATCGATACGACTTCGAATCAAGAGGATAACCAAAAGGGGTCGAACTCAAATATTAAAAATCAAATAAAATGTGTTGTACTGCTTTTATTTGTTCTCAAGTTGAACAGGGTAAAAAGGAGAAGAATTCAGTCGGGCCCGGGCAAAAAAGAAAGAAAGACTGTAGCAAAACCCTTTATAGAGGAATAGGGGAAGTTATCTCCATTTAGGCCACGTACTAACAGTTGCATCACTTTTTTTTTTGAAAAATCTTTGCAATTTCTTTTAACTTCAATACAAGATTTGGAATTGTAATTTGTAACTGCTTGTTGATGGGATGATTGGGCCGGTAGACATGAATTGGGCTTAAGCCTTAATTAATTTCCAAGCTCTATGTTTAAGTAGAAAGCAATTCATAACACATTTTTTTGTGTGAATGAAACATGGCAATATTATTCATGTAATCTTGAATAAAAATAATTCATGAAATTTTACGGTATGTGGTGGCGGTTTTATTCGGATAGCACAGACACCCGAACACCCGAAAGTGATCATAGGAGGGGGTGGTGCGGTAGAGGGCTTGAGTGGGAGAGCGGTTTTGGAGTGTTTTGGTGGGCAAGATGTTGAAAAGATAACAGGCCACTGCTAATGCGTGATACCACATAGATAGAGGCATTGACGCATGAATAAGCAATGTCTGAATGGTGTTGTTGACGGTGCGAATGGTTCGTTCGGCTTTACCATTTTGAGGAGAGGTATGGGGACATGAGAAGCGAAAAGAGATTCCATTGGAGGAGAAAAAGGAGTGAAAGACATGATTGTCAAATTCTTTTCCATTGTCACATTGAAACGATTTTATAGAGAGTTGAAATTGTGTTTTGACAAAGTTGTGAAATTTGTTGAATATATCAAACACTTGAGACTTATACTTTAAAGCAAACACCCAAAAGAAATGAGTAAAGTCATCCAATAGAAGTAAATAATAACGATGTCCCAAATGATCAACAATAGGAGATGTCCACAAATCACTGTGAACAATATCAAAAAGAGCCAATGTAGGCGTCTGAGATGAAACAAAAGGCAAGCGGGAATGCTTCCCTAATTGACAAGAATGACAAACACGGGAGTGCAACTCCTTATTGAACGGTGAACTAAAAGACTGGTTGACATTGTTTAAGACGGTGGCACTAGGATGCCCAAGGCGAGTATGCCAGAGAGACGACGACGAGGCGGAGGACGACACGAGGGCGGCTAGAGGGGCGGTGATGGGGTAGAGGTCTCCCGAACTATCACATCAAAGTTTGGTTGTTCTCGTTTGAAGATCCTTCACAGAGAAACCATATGGGTCAAACTCAACGTAAGCATTATTTTGTTTAGTAAACTGACGCACATACACAAGATTTTTGACAATATGTGGAGCGATGAGCACGTTTTGAAGGGTGAAGGGTGGGTGTGTAGAGGGTAAGAGGGCATTACCAGAACCCAATGTAGACAGGCGCTCACCGTTGCCAACAATTATCGAAGGGGAATTGCTCTTAGAAGTTATAGCAGAGAGATTACCTGAGTTGTTGGTCATGTGCGATGAAGCGCCAGAGTCCATATACTAAGACTGATCCGCAAGGTGCAGTGTCATAGAGGAGAATGACTGAGCAATCTCCGTAGGAATGCCAAGCTACTGGTCCGAGTAGGCATATTGCACCTGAGGTTGCTGAGGGCCAGGGCCAGGGCCGAGGAGGCCAGCATACGGGGCGGTAGGGAATGGGCACGAAGGGGGGGGGGGGGGGGGGTCCATTGCGTGGGAGGCCAGGAGGGCTGGTTCCAGGTCGCCGAAAAATTTCCCTGAACCGTGATCCAGCCGATGAGGGTGCGGTGAAGGGTGAAATCACCGCGACCACAGCCTCGACCGCGACCCCTGCCCTTTCCACGTCCGGTGGCGGGCTCCGAGGGGGGAGGTGTAGGCTGCTTCTCCTCTGCTGGCTTGTCGGTCGTGGTTGAGATACCCGTAGCCGGCGGTGGAGTCTTGGGTGCAACAAGAGAAGCCTCCTCAAGGAGAAGTTGCGACCTTGCCTTGGAGAACGACGGAAGGGGGTCGAAGTGTTGAATATGGGTTGTAAAGACCGGAATTTAATTAATATTTATAAAATATCCGTAGGATAATCCGAATATTATCCTCCCTTATGATTATGAAAACCCGGAAAATTTAAAAAAATTTATGCCTAGCTTTACATGGATTTAATGACGGAAAAAATATGCCCAAGCCACTTTTCTCGTATCTTATAAACGTAACGGATTTTAACGCTTCGCGAGCTCGGGTTTTACATTATGTTAAAGAGGTCATCCACCCAAATTGCCCAACATTGATCCACCAAACCCTTGACTTGTGGCTTGCTTGTGAATGTAGACATTCAACCACTCCCATCTCTTCATCCCATCACCACCCATGCTTTGACTCATGAAGCCAACCACCCCTCTCCTCTATAAGCCTGACCCCAAGACTCATGAGGAGCTCATCCAAAGAAGCCCCACCGTCACTTGAGAGGAGAGAGAGAGAGAGAAGGAGAGCCTTGCTCCATTTTAGGTCCATTTTGGACAGCCTTCACAAGAAATAGCATAACTCCCTCCATACTCACCCAAATTGAGCAAACTCGGTGGCCATGGATCCGTCTTGAACCCAGCTTTCCATACATATCTCAACCACAAAAATCCAAGGTCTTTTGCCTAGCCAAAATCGTCCATCTTTGAAGCTGCAGAAAACTGTTTTTGAAGGGTCTTGAGAGTTTGACTTGATTTCTTGGTAAGAACCCTTCCTTTCTTCCAAAACTGAGTTCCAACATGTTTTATAACTCCTTTTCTTCAACTTTGAGTAAGAATCTAAATCATGTGTTGGGATTTTTGGTGACAAAATGGCAAGGTGTTTGAAAGGTGTTCCGAAGGACTCCCGAGGGTGTTCTTGAGTCGTTTGTGTGGGATTCTTCGAAGGTAATCCCTCATCCGCCTTCCCTATCTCTAGGAATAGATCTTGTGTTCTTGGAAAGGGCTTAGGAAGTGGAGCCTCTATGTGTTTTTGGTTGCGTTTTGTAGCAAACATCAAGAGACAAAATGGATATATGTGCCTCTGTAATTTGGACTTTAATTCCAATCCAACGATCTGATTCGACTGAAATCTTAATATGATGTTCATGGGAATGTTATCTAACTTCCCTTCAAATATTATGGCAATCCAACGGTTGCATCAAGAGTTATTATAATTTTAGTAACCAGTGTTTATAATGACTCGGTTAAAAAACTTGGTTAAGGGAATGCTAAGAATATGGTTAAATATATGATGGCATAACCGAAACTTAGAGCATATAAAATACAGAAATGAAGTATACCCATAACTTGACTTATGATCCGATAAGAAGAAAATCGATTATGTGATAATACGATATAGATTATAACTGGTTAAGTCCGAATCACTTAACCAAATTGTGTAATCTATCGAATCGTGAACCTCATGTGGATGTATGTTGATTATTAGGTTGGGTACCATGCATTAGAATACCACCTAATGAAAGCTTAATGAAATTAATAGGCTCTTGTTGATTGGATCCTTGGTTGTGCACTTTATTGCTTGCTTATTCTCCGGACTCCAGGTAAGTCCCCTGGACTTACTCATGATGGATTTATGTGATACTCTTTGTCTTATCGAGAGTCTTCATGCATCACGCGACCTAGTAACATGTTTAGGAATATAAACTGGTAATATGACGTAGGATGAACTTAGTAAATCCAATAATTCATATGTATGCTATGTGTCTATGGTAGGACGGCCGTCAAAATCTAAATAAATGACTTATACTCGATGGAACACGAATGAAATGATGAAAGGCTTATGATGAGAAAGAATGAGTATGTTTGAGAAGGATGAGTACGTTTGAGAAGGATGAGTACGTTTGAGAAGGATGATGATGATGATGATGATGATTATGATGATGATACGGGCCCTTGTGTGTTTATTTCGCATTTATATATATCTATACCCTTGCTTATGTGTTGCATTTTAACATTCATGTAGTTTAAGTATGCCTCTTTATATGGAACGGAGTGTGCATATTTCCGATGATTGACCCCGATTTATTTCTTGTTTTTAGATTCAGGTACCCCTTACCCGATATGACTTACTGATGTGGATGGTTGTCGGGACAGACCTTTTGGACGATTAGAGTGAGGGAGGCGCTTGACATTCGCACTCTTTTGCTCATACGTTTTATCGTTTTGACCCGGCGTGGCCGTGGCATTTTGTTGTATTTATGATTTCCGCTTTTATCTCTGTTCGAAACGTTTTCGCGATAGTCTAGGACAGGTGAAGCCTCCAACGGGCTTACGATCTTTTCGGGCTTGAACTCCGATGAGAGGCCAGCAACGAGTTGAAGAACCATGTGATTCTTAGAGATGGCAGAACCGACGCTCTCCAATTGATCACATATGTTCTTCATCTTGCGACAATAGGACGTAACATCGGGAAAAGCTTCAAGGCGACAGTTGGTGAACTCATGCTCGAGACGGACAACACGAGTGCTCTTATTGTCATGGAATATGCTCTCACGAGCATCCCATGCCTGCTGTGCGGTGGAAGTAGGTTTTAGAATGGTTAAGAGGAGATCCTGCGATACGGTGCCATATATCCATTGTAGGATTGTGGCATCAAGTTGATCCCAGAGTTCATCATCAACCGTGGTGGGGCGAGGAACCTTAGGATCGATATGACAGAGTACCTTGTGAGCCCTGAAAATGACGCGGAAGAGAGCGGGAGTTGTACTTGTCAGAATCGACATCAAGTACGAGAGGGATGGAGTTCTTGATGTTGGATATAGGGGTGTTATGTGAACACGAGTAGTTCGAATTTGGCTCGTACTCGGCTCGAAAAAACTTGGCTCGCGCTCGTTCATATTTAAAAATGAGTCGAATACGAGAAGGCTTCCGAGCTCGTGACGAGCTCGAGCTTTATTCGAGTAGCTCGTATAACTCGGATTTGTTTTCAGAAATCCCAAATTTTCCCTTTGTTTTAGGGTTATCAGGGGTGGTGTTTGTTATAATGTTATCCGCCTCCAAACTCCATCTATCCATTCTTCAATCTCCGCCTCCACTCTCCAGTCCTCCATCGCTCCTCGCTCGAGTCTTCCTCCTCGCCAAGTCGGAGCCTTCCTCTTCGCCGAGCCTCCACCAGACAAAATCAGGTTCCCTCTAACCTTAAATGTTCTCATTTGGTAACTCTCTTGTCCTGATTCTCGTCCTCGCTTCATCCCTATTTTTCAGATCTGGATCTAAAGACCTCAAAGGGTGCTCGAGTGTTCGTCTCTCGCTTGCTCGAGAGCCCGCCTCGCCGTCGGTATTCCTCCCACTCTCCCCTTTTGGCCTTTCTTTTTCAGTTTTGTTACTCTTTCTTTCATCAATCTCGCAGAAGGAAATTGTGCAGAAATTTTTAGAGTACATAATAGCTAAGTTACTTTGTTATTCCAAAGTTCCCAGGCTATATAATAGGTTAATATTTCTTCATTTTTTAACTTTCTCAACATGGCCTTGTTTTATGATTTTTGAACAGGTGATATCTTTGCTTCTTCATATACTTCAGAAGAAGTTATCCGATGGAACAAAGAAGAGATTCAAACAATTCTATGATTATGTGATGCATTCCGCAAGTATGGGATTTGGAAGAAGGTTAGTTTTCAGGCCTTTCACTCTGTTTACATTCTAGTATTTGCAAGTGTATGCAGTAGCTTGTATTACAGATTTTATAGTGAAACCTTTTGTACATTATCACATTGTTGTAATTATTGTAGAAATTCTAATTCTGCCTTTGGCATGAGTGTGATTGCATTTGAATCCAAAAGGTAGTTTGGTTTCCCAAATATATACTTATCAATTCATGCATTATCTTTATTTTTGTAGTTGTTTTGCTATAAATACAAATTGTCTTCTCAGACTTACTTGTAGGGGACTGGATCTGTGGTTGGATTAATAGCAAAGATGACTGATCATTACTCAAACCTTTCTCTTCAGGACCGAATCAACCATCACAAAGAACAATCCGGGAGCAGCTCCGGTAGCCTAAGATCACTTGGACTGTAATTGAATTTGTTATGGAACTCAACTCTTGTTTTGACATTTTCCATTTGATATCTCATGAGGCATGGTTGTGTATTTTCACATGTAATTCCCAATTCAAATAAAAACAAGCTCAAAACAGCTAAATAACAAGATAAAAAACGAGCTCTAAACGAGCTAAAGAACAAGGTTGTTATAACGAGAACGATAACAGACCGAAAAAGACACATAGATTTAACGTGGTTCGGCAACGGCGTGTTACTTACATCCACATGCAGAGAAATAGGGATCTTTATTATGGAGGCAAACAAGAAACTAGGTTACAAATTGTTAGGTTTATGAGTATATATAGTGCCTCATAAAACCTTAGTCAGACAATGGGCTTAAACCCAAAACAAATAATAAGCCCAATTCAAGACATATTAACAAATCTCCACCTTGACTTGAATCCTCTCAGATGTACCAATCGCATTCCAGCGCCAGACGTACCAAATGCAATGCCATGCCAGATGTACCAGATGCGCTTCAATGTCGGATGTACCTGAATCTCCTCTCAGAAACAGATGCACCATGACAAGTGCCAACCATTTCTCTGCCTCAGATTTGTCCTCACACGAGGACTCAGATTGCCCCGCAAGGCAGCTTAACAGTTGGTGATATTAAACAAGTCCAAACAGTGTTGGAAGTTGCTCTCCGGAACTGGCTTGGTGAACATATCAGCATGATTATCAAATATTCCCACCTTTTTTCACTCTGATTCTCTTCTCAGCTTGCCAGTGTACTGACTCACCTCCAGAAACAATAGCCTTGTAGTTGGATGGAGCGCCATTCCCCCCCCCCTCCTCGGACACATGCAAAGCATATCCCACCAGATCATTAGACCTGTATCTCGCAGGCCCCCAGATGTCAACCGTTCTTGGTTGATCTAGAGCAATACTCCGATGTACAGCTCCACCTGTTCCTGTGTCTAGTGGTATATTCTTTGTCTCACCAGTATCTGACTCAGTAGTACCTATCTGTGATGATTGGTCAGTGACCAACTCAGGTGCATGGGTCTTTGTTGGAGTGAAGATGAACTCAACCTCCTCAGCAACAGTCTCCCTAACGTTGACTGAAACAGCATCTGCAACACCCGTGACTACTGAACCTTGTAGGGTATACAAAGTCCTCTCTCCCTGCTTGACTCCTTGCAAAACAACATAAGAGCCCTTAAACACGCGCAACTTTCCCCCATAACATGTGCACCTGAGCCCCTTGTCGTCTAACACTGTTAGGGATATCAAATTCTTCGTCATGGATGGCACGTGCTTGACATCCTCCAATGTGCAAAATTTCCCATCATCTGTCTGAAACCTGACTGAGCCAGTTCCAACAACCTTGCAGAGAGCATCGTTTCCCAGAGAAAAATTTCCCTTGTCTACACATCTATATGTTGTAAACAACTCTCTTCTAGGACATACGTGACAAGACGCACCTGAGTCAAGAAACCACACATCATGATCTGTGCGATTTTCTGCTAGTAGAACAATATCTTCCTCAGAAGTATTTCCACCGTGAACTACGGTTGCAGATCCAGATTTCTGCTCTTGTTGCCTCTTCTTAAGACAGTCATTCTTCCAATGACCTTTCTCCTTACAGTAGTTACAGACATTGTCTAGTTTAGGGCCTGATTTGCGACCTTGCTTCTTGCCCCTTCTACCATCAGAATTGCCTTCGCTGGCCATAAGCCCGGAAGCCTGATTGTCTGTAACCAACGCGGTTGCCTTCGGGCGCAACTCTCTGCTGTGAAGTGACGATCTAACCTCTTCCAATGTGATGGTATCCTTCCCAACGACGAACAACTGAACGAAGTTCTCGTATGTGGGGGGTAGGGATACCAGCAGAATTAGGGCAACATCTTCGTCCTCCACCTTAACATAAATATTATGCAATTCAAGTAATAGCGTGTTAAGTTTATCAAGATGATCTCTGAGTTGTGTACCTTCCTGCATACGCATCCCGAACAACCGTTGTTTTAGAAGAAACTTGTTCGTCAGAGACTTTTTCATGTACAAACTCTCCAACTTCAGCCACAAGCCGCCAGCAGTTTCCTGATCAACAACCTCTATTATGACATCGTCTACGAGACACAACATGATCGTCGAATGAGCCTTCTCCTCCATAAGGTCGTACTCAACGGTGGTTGTATCTGCCCCCTTCTTGTCGGCGGTTAACGGTGCCCATAAACCTTGTTGCTTCAGCAAAGCCCGCAGCTTTATCTACCACATACTGAAAGAGTTTCTTCCAGTAAACTTGTCAATCTTCACCACAGATCCAAACATCATTCTCGACAGAAATCACAACCAAGCTCTGATACCAGTTTGTTATAACGAGAACGATAACAGATGAAGAAAGACACAGAGAGGTTCGACAACGGTGTGTTACCTACGTCCACATGCAGAGAAATAGGGATCTTTATTATGGAGGCAAACAAGAAGCTAGGTTACAAATTGTTAGGTTTATGAGTATATATATAGTGCCTCATGAAACCCTAGTTAGACAGTGGGCTTAAATCCAAAACAAATAATAAGCCCAATTTAAGGCATATTAAGAAAGGTAAAAAAAACGAGCTCTAAACGAGCAAAATAGACAAAACGAGCCTAGATGAGCTTGAGCTCGAATTCGAGCTCGAGCTTGACTCCGAAAAACGAGCTAAACAAGCTCGAGCTCGGGCTTGTTCAAAAGCTCGCGAGCCGAGTTCGATCACAATCCTAAGCTCGATAAAAATCCGAGCTCAAGCTCGATTAAAAACGAGTCGAGTATGAGCCTACTACTCGGCTCGTTCGACTCGAATAACACCCCTAGTTGGATACGATGAGGATGGTGGGTTAGGATTGGGGTTGGGGTTGGGGGGGGGGGGGGGGGGGTTGGGGTTGGGATCGTCGGCCATGGGGACGGGAAGAGCCGAGGGAGATCGACGGTGAGAGAGAGGGAGATGTCGGGGTAGGCCGGCGGCGGTGGGAAGGGAAAGAATAAAACCCTAGAGAGGCTCTAATACCATGTGAGATTTTGATAATTCTCCCTTGCCTCCTTTGTATTTACTCTATCAATATATATGTTACATCTTGGCTTGCCACATAAGCTATCTAATTTACATAATATATATATATATAATACACATATATTCTAATAGTAAGTTAGCACTGTCAATATATATGTTACATCTTGGCTTGCCACATAAGCTATCTAATTTACATAATATATATATATATAATACACATATATTCTAATAGTAAGTTAGCACTGTTTGGACTGAGAAATTGTTCTATTGTCCATGTTCTTGTGATTCATTTGCAGGAGACAATGTACCTATTGGTCATGTCATTCTAATCTTGTTTTTAAACTCAATTGTGCACAAATAAGATTATATCTACGCTTCATATCATACGGCACGGCGTGCATCCTTTGATAAGGAAAATTCAAACAAAGGGCATTAAATAAAGAGATGAACAAACCAAATAATACGATAATCAACGTTAAGATCAATTTCAATCAACATCATAAAACTTGTCATGATATATGTCAACATTCGACACTTCGATCGTCTGCATCGTTCCATGAGTTTAAGTCACTTCCATATTAAAGGGTTCGAACTTTAGGTAAGCATCATTATTGTCCACTTTAAAACAAAAATATATATTCTACTTTTCTAGCTTAGATTACATTTGGTCAATTTCAATCAACATTATAGAACTTGTCAATTGACTCAATTGTCATGATGTATGTCAACATTCAACATTTCATCTGCATCGTCCCATGAGTTTAAGTCACTTTCATATTCAAAGGTTTCGAAATTTAGGTAAGCATTAATATTGTCAAGCTGAAAAAAAAAACGTTTATTCTACTTTCCAGCTTACATTACATTTGGTCAAATTATTTTGTCTATTGTAGACCCGATCATCTTTTTTTGAGCAAGTTAGTAGACCGATCATCTGAATTTAAGTCGTGAAATTGAAAAATAATCTTGCAAAGAACTTATGACTTACCTCATTGCCTTCTTTGATTAATGTTTTGAGTGGTCTTCATAACTTGAATTGTCATTTGCATCCATCGTCTTCGCTCGTATTGATTTTTTCTCTAGTTTCACAACTCAACTATTTAATAGGTAGAAACACTATGGTTTCAACGGATGAAATTCTAATTGGACAAAAAAAAATCGAAGATATATTTTTAACAAGAGATATAAAGCGTGTAATCCATCAAATAATAAATACTCTATCCGTTCGGTAAAACATGTCATTTTAGTTTCTTTCACAAGCTTTAAGGCAATTAAAAAATTTACTAATTTACCCTCATTTTTTACTTTATCGAAAACTACAACTAATAAACCACCAATCATGTCAAGAGTATTTTTGTAAAATAAAGTGCAAAATACCTATAATGACAAGTTTTTTGAACAAAAATAACACCCTAAAATGACATGTTTTGTCGAACGGAAGGAGTATAAAACTATAATTTATGAAATCATAAGGTAGTAATACAAAAATATCTATTAACTAGATAATTCAAAATCACACATAAGTACTTTTATGTTTAAAAATATTTACAAAGTAGATCATCGATCTCGATCTCCTTTGACCAATTGACCTAATTATTTGATCTCTCTTTCTCCCTCGTTTGATAGAAGTGTTAGTTCTTTTTTGGGTAAGCAATAAATTAAACTGAATGAGAAAAATCAGCCAGGTGAATCCTATTGGTGCATAACCTACTACAAACTTATGACATATTTACAAAGGCATGCAAGCTTCCATAACATATTCCAAATAACCGAAAATAATTAAATTCATAAAATGCCTCATAAGTCAGCTACAATATCATGCTGAAAAATGCTACAGAGCAAATGGAAAACACGTGTACATATCAATGAGAACTATTTTGGAATTTAATTAAAGTGGGGTTAAGTCCTTGTTTGAAACAAGGATTTAATAGTTTTTTTTTATTTCAATTTAAGTGAGAAAATAGGTGAAAATAAAAAAAAATTATATACGGAAGAGTCGTTCTTTTTTTTTTAAAAAAAAAAAACTACAGTCGTGGTTTGAAACGAGTCTAGGTTTAACTTCGAATCAATGAGATTCCCTGCCCCTCTTCGGAGAGCTTCTCCAAAAACACCCCGCCGCCACCATCTTACTACTCCATCTCCAGCAAGGGTACTAATCGCCACTTAATCCCCGGGTAAATCTCTCTCTTCGGAGAGCCCAAATCTCTCTTCGGAGAGCCCCGACTCCTCTCCTCGGAGAGTGTTCGATCCAATTGGTTGCTCCATCCATCCTCGGCTGCTCCAACTCGGCACCATTGGCTCCGGCCACCCTCGAACCCCTCTCGCAGGCCTTCTTCCTCTTGGGTCGGTTTCCCTCGTTGGTAGGCTCGTCGGCCTCCTTTTCCTGGTTCCCTTGGATCCGGGTGGGTCTTTCTAATTGTGAAATTAATTTGGGGCTTTCACCCTTTGTGATCCTCTTGGCTCGTCGGCGCATTGGGGGCTTGCGGTTCCTTCCGCCCTCCGCCGTCCAAGCCCTCATCTCCTTCTTCCATCGGTTTCTGCCACCTTTTCAACCCCTGGTTCGGCCTCCATCTTAATTCCCTCGTCGGTGCTTGGGCTGGGTTGTGTTGGTTTTGTATGGCGCCGTACCCAACGCCCGTCTTCCTCCCCCAACCTTTTTTGGGGCTCCTGATGGCTTTCCAAACCTTTCAACCGACGCCGCCGACTACCAATTTCTGGTATCGATCGCGTTCCCTTTCCGTCGCTGCTCCTGTGTTGCCCAGCACGACCCCTTTTCATCACTGCTCCTGTGCCGCCTTTCAACAACCTCTTCTTCCTTGCGCGGCACGCCTGATTCCGAATTTTTCGGGATCGTGTTGTTACTCATACTGTGCAAGTTTCTGTTGCAAGGTGGGCTATCACTTGTTAGGCCAAGCTGACCCATTTACATGAAAGTATTAAAGCAATAAATATGGTTATGTTTAATTATATTTAAACCTGTATATGTTTATAGTTACATTTATAAATAATCCTCGGTGTGGGTTGATCTATCTCTCGCTTGGGGTTATGGTATCGATTCAGGTGATGTTGCTCTGCGGTTTAGGGGGATTGGCTTTTCTTCTTCGGTTGATGGGGTTCTGGCTGTTTGGAGTCGGGTCAGTCTGGGATCGTGGCAGTGTGTATCGATAAGTCTCATTTTCCCGGAATGTTGCTTCCTTGGAGGTTCGTCTTCACTGCCCACAGCTGTTTCTTGATGTACCGCTAGCCTGCAATGTTGCTGTTGGTAGCGCTTGGCTTCGTTCGTTCGTCTACGCCCGCATCTCGTCCGGTTTAGTGGAGCTCAGTTCCTCTTTGTATAGCTCTTTTGCTTGTTTCTTGCACCCTCATGTGCTCTGTGCGCGTCAGGGGAATATATTCCATGCTCCCCTCCAGCCCAAAGCAACTGCCTCCTCTATTTAACTTACCTATCGTCGGCCGAAAACTCCCATCGAACTAGCCATTCTAGCTCTGCCTGTGCAACAAAACCACCACATTCATCTTATAATTACAACCTAAGACCATCCACAATGGTTTTGTGCAAAATGTACACATTTGCACATGATCTGTAAAAATACACATCACTTTTTAGCAATTTGCTCTATTGGTGAAATGTGCATTTTTTAAACACCCTTGAAATACAATTCATTTAAAAAAAAAGGAAAATAAAATCATAAAAAAAATAATTAAATTATCTTACTTTTTGTAAAAGTTTTTGCACATGGAGGAGATGGTGTGCTCAAATTTGCACATCACATGCTCAAATGTGCACATTTGCACACACTCAAAACAACCAATGAAGCTAAAATGTCTAAAAAATACACATTTGCACACCACCATTGTGGATGGTCTAAGAGAGAATAAAAAAGCTATATCCTCTCTCTATAATTCTAGAGAGAGGGAGTCCCAAATCCTTCTTGGGCATCCACCCCCCACGGAGCGGGTTCCAACCACTTCTCAGGTCGTTCTCGTCAAGTGCGGCTCCGAAGTCATCATCATTAGCATCTTGCCTCGCTCGCCCCGTCTCAGGAGCCTGCCTCGGCGTCGCCAATGGCCTGCCTTCTTTTCGCACCACCCCTGACCCGGTTGGGGTTGGTACTCTTTGTCGCCGTCGAGTTTGATTTTGACCTCGAATTCGACGAGCTTTGCTCTGTTTCTATCCATCCTTGTTCGATTTCCCCTGGGTGATGCTTGGCATCGTCCCTTCGGGACTCTTTCTCCCTGCCCCACCTCCTCCTCTCCCCCACCCCCCTCTTGGAGTCATTTCGGTTTCCGTTTTGGGTGGCTGTAGATTTGTATCGGCTCCTCCTTCTACCACTTTGTCCCATCCCCCATCAGCTTGTCGTCGGTGTTGGTGCCTCCTGATTTCCGGTCTTGTCGTGCTTTTGGGAGCTCTTGGATTCCCCTAGGCATTCAAACCTATTGGCTCCCCCAACCTAGCCTTGGTTTTTGAATCTAGTTGGGTCTGCATTCGCCGCCGCCTCCTCCCTCTTCAACTCTCCCTGGATTGTTGTCGGACCGACGACCGTGTGGTGGAGCCGATTTCCTTCTCCAATCAGAAACCCCTTCTTGGACCGGCTAAATGACCCCCTTCTGGTTGTGGCTTCCCCTCTCGGCCTCCAATTCTTCGCTTTGTGTCGTCGCCTTATCGGCGGCTGGTTGCCGTAGTGGTCGGGGATCCGGGCTTGGTCGGTGTCCCTGCCTAGGTGATGCCTGGTGGCCGCTGGTGAAGGCTGCTCAGTAGCTCCTCGCTCGTCCTCACTTGTTTTTATGCAACTCCCTTTTCTAGGGCTTGCCTGGGTCCGAGTGGATCATACTATGAGCCAATTTTGTATGCTTTAGGCCAAGGATTTGACTTGGGCCCAAAGCAACCCATAAGGAAAATAAAAATAATAAGCAAATAAATAAGTAAACAAATAAAAATGATGATGTATTTATATTTATATTTATATGTTAGTCTAAGGTTAATATATAAATATTTATATATCAATAGTAACTAAAACTATATAAATTTTGATTAAAATCCCGTGAGGGTATCAAACCCCGCTCGTATAGGCGTGTACTAAATCCCGATAAAGGTTTTGGGTGCGCTTAACTCAGGCGGTGTGCGGCTCTACGATCGCGTTGCTTGAGGATCTTCTCCATGGATCTGGTTATGATTGTCGGAGTCGAGATAGGTTGGGGTCGTGGTACTGTGTATCGTAACGTTATTTACTCGGGTTGACTGCTTTCTTGGAGTTTTGTTCTCACTGCCCACAGGATGATCGGGTCCCGATATATCGTTGACCTACGGTTCTGCTTCTGTGTGGGGTTTGCCTTCGTCTGTCGTCTTCGATCACTTTTAATTAGGTTTAGGTCTTCTTTTTTTTTTTTTATGAAACGGAAAAAATTTGACCATAGAGCCGAGCTCTATCAGCCAAGAGCATCCTTGCGGATGAGACTATGCAACAGAGAGTCATCAGGAATCCAGATACCGTTGAAGACTGGAGTGATACGGGACAAGCGATCAACTACCAAATTTGCCTCACGGAAGACATGACGAATCTCAACAAGATTTAGGTCTTCTTGATTTTATTTTTGTAGAATACGTTTGTCTGTATTTACACCATTTATTTTGTTGTACTCCGAAATTTTATAAGTACCACCCACGGGGCCACAATTGCCCGCCCGCTAAACCACCATCTCGAACCAAAGTCGCTGTTTCAAATTTTTTTATTTTTTTTTTAGAAGCTGGATCAGAGTGGCCGCTTGAATTTTTTGCTAATTCCCTATCTTCTTTCCTTTTGGCCAATCTGGACAAAAAATCCAATCTCAACTGATTGCATATCTCGGTTTACTCTGCAACCCTCCATTTCCATTAATATAACAATATCCGTACTGCCTCTGACTTTCACAAAAATGGCGGATCCAGCTTCTTTAGCATGTACGGTGGTGAAGGCGATTCTCGGAAAACTAAGCGACCTCGTCTATGAGGAATTTTCACTGATCTACGGCGCCAAGTCTGAATTTCGGAAGCTCCAGAAAACCTTGTCCGCCATTGACGCCGTGCTTCTGGATGCAGAGGAGAAGCAGCACCACAGCCACGCTATCAGATATTGGCTCACTGATCTCAAGGATGCCGCTTACGACATCGAGGACGTGCTCGATTTGATCTCTACTGAGCGCTTGGAGCGCCAAGTCGTCAACGGGATAAACCCTTGCCGACGACTTGCCGGACTGTACTCTCGTTACTGCTTCGCTAAACAGGTAAAGGAAATCTGTCTTCGATTGGATCAGATCAACAAAATTAAGAAAAATTTCGATCTCCAAGTCCGACCGCGTGGTGAGGGAAGAGAGATCTCGTATGACACAAAAGAGACAATTTCGTGCTTTGATCAATCTAGTGTTTTTGGGAGAGAGCAAGACAAGGAGTTGATTCTCTCTCTCCTTGTGAGCTCCGAGAGTAAGCGATTTCTAATCCTTCCCATCACTGGAATGGGAGGAATTGGGAAAACTACACTTGCACAGCTGGTGTACAATGATCCTAGGGTTAAAGAGGCCTTCGCTCTGAGATTATGGGTGCATGTTCCTAAAAAAATTGATCTGCGTACTGTGATTGGAAACATAATCCAGTTAGCAACTCGCGAGAATTGTTCGAACTGGACGCTTGAGAATTTGCAGAACAGGTTGCACGAGATCCTGACAAATCCAACATTTCTTCTTGTCCTGGATGATGTGTGGATTCAGCAGGAAGATCACACTAGCAGGAGCCTGTGGAAGACCTTGAAGGAGTTGTTGTTGGTCGTGGGTTCGAGTAGCGCAGTTTTAGTGACAACTAGAGACGAAAGTGTTGCCTCTGGAACCATGGATCCCTTCAAGGTGAAACCGCTTCCTGATGATGATTGCTGGTCCATATTCGTGAAAAGTGCATTCAAGAAGGTGAAACCCAATCAGTGGCAGGAGCGGCTTGGGAAATCCATCATTCAGAAATGCAAAGGGGTTCCCCTTGCAGTGCAGACAATGGGGGATTTGTTGCGCAATACTGATGTTGATCAATGGAACAAAATTGAACAAAGTGAGCTTTGGGAAACTGCTTCTGAACATGGGATTCTGCCTGCTCTAAAATTGAGCTATGATCACACACCGACCCACCTGAGGTCTTGTTTTGCGTATTGTGCCATATTCGGGAAAGGTTACCCGCTACATA
Organism: Persicaria tinctoria; assembly: GCA_037127255.1. Classification (NCBI taxonomy): domain Eukaryota; kingdom Viridiplantae; phylum Streptophyta; class Magnoliopsida; order Caryophyllales; family Polygonaceae; genus Persicaria; species Persicaria tinctoria. Next base: position 48,330,364 of record JBANSL010000006.1, on the reverse strand, counting down.
GGAAAGATTTAGCCAATGTCTGGATGGCACAAGGTCTGTTCAATGAGATTGAAGTCGGAGAGGGGTACTTTGAGGACCTCCTTTCAAGGTCATTTTTCCACATTCCTGGGGATGTTGTGTTTGAAAAGTATGTAATGCAGGCTGCAGCAGTGTTCAACTGTCACCCAGACTGGGCTTCTCTTAAACAAGATTTCGAGAAAAAAATGATAGGCGACGTGGACAGTATCAGAAAGATGTTCACAGACTACAGAGGCAAGCTACCCTTTGTCGAAATGCATGATCTGTTTCAAGATTTGGCTGCTTATGTAGCCGGGAAGGAGATAGTTAACAGCATAAGTAGCAGCAGCTGCGAAATATCTGATAAGACTAGACATATAGTGTGGTGTAAAGAGGACTTGTCCGGAAAAGAGTTTCCTAAGGATCTCTCGAAACCAAGCAAGGCAAGGACGTTTGCATTCTTGCACCCTATGGGTTCGTTAAGCAAATCGTTTCTGGAGAGCCTCTTGTTGCATTTCAAGTGTTTGCGCGTCCTGATGCTAATGGAATCCGAATTTGAGGAGCTGCCAGACTTGATTGGAGATCTGAAGCACCTAAGGTACCTTGATATTTCTGTTAACTCTAAGCTTAAACTGCTTCCGAATGCGATTTGCAAGCTTGTGAACCTTCAGGTGCTTGACTTTGGCCATTGCTATAAGCTGAAAAAGTTGCCAAAAGACATGCACCGGTTAGTTAGTCTAAGGACTTTGATATTAACATCAGAGGCAACTTGCTTGCCGAAAAGAGGGTTTCAGTGTTGGAGCTCCCTAAGAGTCCTAAAAATCATGAACTGTCCGAATTTCACATCGTTGCCAGAGGGGATTGAAAGCCTGAAAAAACTGAAAATTTTTGGAGTTGAGCGTTGTTCAATGCTTTCTTTTTTGCCAGACGAAATGAAACAACTCACGAATCTGGAAGAACTAATGATTGGGTACTGTGAACAGCTAGATTTGGCACAATGGAAAGGGCTAAATGGCCTGACAAGGCTCAAGTTTCTGCGGCTCTATGATATTCCGAAGCTGGAAATCTTTCCAAGTGGGTTAGAATTTGTCGCAAGGTCCCTAAAACATTTCAGGATTGGTGAATGTAAGGCGCTGACAAGCTTGCCCGAAGAGTTGCAGCACTGCACATCTCTTTTGAAGCTACAATTGTTTGGTTGTGATAAACTACCCGCACTCCCTGCGGGCATCAAGGCCCTCGAGGATCTACAAGAATTGACAATTGCTGGTTGCTCGGGTTTGAGCGAAAGATGTGACAGGGAGAACGGGGCAGATTGGCATCTCATCTCCCATATTCCCTATATCGTCATTGATAATTATGTCATCCAAGACAACAAAGCTGCTTCAACTCAACAATGAAATCATTGGTATCTTGCTTTTCCTTTCAGAAATTTCATTTCCCATATCTTGTGACTCTTAACATAGAGATGGTGTTTCAAATTGCATTGTACATGTTGATACTACTTTCATTTGGTTCAAACATATGAACACTGGAACCGAGAAATTGTTGTTCATTTGGTTCAAACATATGAACACTGGAACCGAGAAACTGTTCTTCTGTCCATGTTCTTGTGATACATTTGCAGGACTTTGAGAGAGTACTTCTGTCCATGTTCTTCATTTGTTTCAAACATATGTCCTTCTCGAAGTGATTATTTGTATGGTTCTTAAGATATGTATTGAGATTTGAGAGAGTACTTTTGAAGGGTAAAGTCACTCGAAAAGTGGATAGGGCTTGGATACTTAAACAAACAAAATAATTCACTAATCAACATCAAGATCAATTTCAATCAACACCATAGAACTTCATTCTTATTTGGCACATCGCTTATGGATTGCAACAGCGGCAAACAAAACCTCGCTTGAAAAAAACAAAGCAACAAAAGAAGAGATCAAGGAGAACCACTAGCAGTAAGATCAACACTTGAAGCCGCCTTCTCGCAGTACGATTGAAGGAAGCTGACAGCCTCCGGGGAGTAACCGAGAGCACCGACCATAGCAGGCCAGCAGTGGGCGGCGATGGTGGCAACGGCGAGGCAGCATGGCTTGTCAATCTCAGCTTGCCCATTGAGGAGGAAACCGATGATCTCGTTCGAACACGACCTTATGTTTGCAAGGGCTGTCCAGCATTCAGACTCTCCACCACCGTCGTTTTGAAGCCTTGTCGTCGCTGAGAAGCCGGCTCTTGCAGCTCGGGTGACACTGCTTGTTGCAAGGAGCACTGCGAAGGCGATTGCCAAAGCGCGGAACACAGGTAGAGAAGCCATGAGTAAGAGGAGATTGATAGGTGAGGAGATGAGAAGCGTGTCTGAGGGTTTATATAGAGGCTGGATATGAGTAGATGGGAAGACAAGAGTTAATATAAGAGGGGGGGTTACGTTAAGAGGAAACGTTATGATTAGAATCTGATGGGTTCAGGTTTTACTGAGTCTGTTTCGTTTTGGACGCTTGATTAACTACGAAATCTCCAGTTGCCCTCAACTCTTAATGATGACAACATTAATTAAATGTTGTTCAAATGACACCAATTTTGAGAGAATGGGTAAAAAGATACACTATGGAAATATTCTGTATATAAGAGCTTCAAATACCAATGGTTTCACCTACAAGAAGCGTGGTGAGTTAGTTAAAAACTCATGTGAGGAAGAACTTTAACTCTTTATGATTGGAAGCAATATAAGCTTCTGAATGGTAAGAAACAAGAGGATGCAAAGCAGTTGCCATAATCCTTTTCTGAATTAAGCAATAACAGCATTATCAGAAAAGATTTGAACTGAACTGTACTGTACAATACCTCACAACATAAATGATATTCATGAAAAAACCATATTCCTGTTTGTAAGGGACGCAAAAATCACTGTCAAAATATGTTTCGTAACCATTACATGCCTTGGCTGAAAGAGAGTACAAAAGTGGAATCTACACAGCACATCATCGGCTTGATGCCCAATGGCATGTATGGTTCTCCTGATTGGGTCCGAACCTCCCGGCATGAGCAGTCATTATCTACACCCGAGCAACCGGTAGCCAAACAGCACACTAGAATGAAAAAACACTGATATATAGACAACCTAGATTTTCTACATCTCTCCATCTACTCTACAGGTGTAACTATCTCAAGTATACTAGTAAGCCTTGGTTTTCTGTAGGTTCTAAGAAGCAATGAGGAGCAGACAACACTTACTGACGAGAGCGCCATGCACGCACCCGCCACCCACGGTGGAAGATTGATCCTCACCCATGGGTAGAACACCCCAGCCGCGACAGGGATGGCGATCATGTTGTAAGTCATGGCAAACACGTAGTTCCACCGGATGCGTTCTAACGTCTTTCTTGAGAGGTCTATGGCAGTTATCACGTCCTCCAGATTGTTTCTCATGAGAACATAGTCGGCTGCTTCTATGGCAATGTCCGTCCCAGCACCTATGGCCATCCCAACATCAGCTGCAGCCAGAGCAGGGGAGTCATTGATGCCATCACCTACCATTGCCACCACACTCCCGTCTTCCTGGAATGAGCGGATGACATCAGCCTTTCCTGCAGGCAAAACCTCGGCCCTAACATCATGAATGCCGACCTACAATGACGAAATAAATAACATGCTTGTGAAAACGGTCCTGAATTTATAGAATGTTTGGAATACTTCAGACTAAGCAATATGTAAAGAGGCTGATGTTTAACCGACTCCAAATATTAACATACGCCCAGAAATATCTACTCCAACTGGAAACACTACATTCCCACCTTCATCTCTATAAAAATGGAAAAAAGCATAGTGAATCATCGAATTCAGAGGGAATGAAGGCACCACACTGAGAATTAACATGACAGAGAAAATAAATAACCAAGGAAATTATAAAATGACCTCCTTTGCAACAGCTCGAGCTGTCCTCCAATTATCCCCTGTTACCATTACTGGTCTGATACCCATTTTTTCAAGGCCTTCTACCACCACTGCAGCTTCTCTCTTTAGTGCATCTGCTACCCCTAACACTCCAATGAGCACACCATCGTATGCAACAAGTATGCCGGTCGTTGCACGATCTTCTAATTCTATTAGGCAATTTTCTACATGAGTTGGTACAGTCAGCCCGTTTTCTGTCAACAACCTCCTATTACCAACCTGTCCAAGACAACTTCCAAGTGAGGATCATGGATAGAGTTATTTGGAAATTTAAAACAGTTACAGGAGATTAAAACAAAGCAATACTCACCAGAACCCGTATGCCCTTTAAGAAACATTGGATGCCTCTACCAGGGATAGCAGAGAAATCGGTCACGTCCAAAAGCCATCCAGAGTATTTGGAATGTTTTACATAATTCTGAGCATCATTGGTTGGAGAAGGTCCGTCAAAGAAATGGAAGTGGTGAGCATAATCCATGATTGCTTTGGCCAATGGGTGTTCACTGTTAGCCTAGAAACAAAGGAAACAGATAAAATGAGACCATGGTTGACATCCAGCATCAATATAAAATGACATAATATGCCAAAGCATAGGGGTAAAAAAAGAGAGGATGAGGGTGAGGAATCGCACTTGACATCCTATAATAAATCTCGATTTACCTCTGCTGAAGCAACCAGGGTCAAAAAATCCCCACGTTCCATGCCATTAAATATTTTCACAGCTGAAATTGTGGCTTTTCCTTGTGTAAGAGTGCCAGTCTTATCGAATATGACATATTTAATCTTTTGAGCCCTTTCTAGAGCATCCCCTCCTTTAATCAGCACACCCTTTTTCGCCCCAACTCCTGTAGCAACCATGACAGAAGTAGGAGTTGCCAAACCAAGGGCGCAAGGGCATGCAATCACAACAACTGATATAGAGAACATAAGGGAGAAAACAAAAAAATTGCCATTCTCAGGAAGCCAAGTTGCTGGATAGGCACCTACAACTCCACCTATGTACCTGCAAACATCAAGCAATAGACCCATAAAAAAGGGACCAATATTTAACAAATGACAAACAACTTCAATATATAAGTTATGCAATAAAAGTCAATGATGGATTACCATCCCAATAGCGTCACAAGTGCCATAACAACAACTGTTGGAACAAATATGCTTGCGACCTGAGAAATTTAGAAAGAATAGACAAGTAACTGCATTGAACATGCTAAAATGGTCCATATCCTCTAAGGCACAATTATATGCCTCATCATCACACCGCGAAAACTTTGACAGAAAGGGTTAATAGTTGGCAAACGTTTCTTTAAAGAGTGCCCATCTTTCAGTCTGAAATAGTAACCAAAATCATCCCAAATACAATTAAAAAAAAAGACATTCAGAGGAAAAAGCAACATCAGTAAAAACATAACATAAAAGATGCTCACATAGTCAGCAAACTTTTGTATGGGTGCTTTGGACATTTGTGCTGTCTCAACCAGAGAAATAATTTGGCTCAAGACTGTATTTGATCCTACTTTCGTTGACTGAATACGGAGGACCCCATGCAAGTTCAAAGTGCCTCCAATGACAGTTGAATTGGCCTCCTTCAACACAGGAACAGATTCACCAGTTACCATGCTCTCATTTACATAACTTGAACCATGCAAGACCACACCATCAGCTGGAATCTTTGCCCCTGGGAGAACCTTCAACGTGTCACCCGGTTGAATTAGCAAAGCATCTATTTCTCGTTCACATATACATTTTCCTCCTGGAAAAGCAATCAAAAGTAAGGCAAGTTTGTGATTCTGAGGCCCACCGCACTAACCGTTCCTCCAATTTGGTTATTTATAGACACGTGAATGCTTCTGATAAATACAGGATCAACCTACTGCTACTGTATAGATTTGGTAATAAGAGAAAAAGTACAACTTTACCTTTGTCCGTGATAACTAATAAAGCTGTAGCAGGTGCCAGTTCCACCAGCTTTTTAATAGCATCTGATGTTTTCCCCTTTGCTAGAGACTCTAAATATTTACCCAGCAGGACAAAAGTTATGAGCATGGAGCTTGTCTCAAAGAATGTTGGAGACCAGATACCAGTTACTGCTCCATATAGAAGAGCACCAACAGAATAGAAGTAAGTTGTCGATGTTGCCAGTGCAACTAAAACATCCATGTTTGTTGATCCATTTCGAAGTGCTCTACCTGCTGCTACATAGAAGCATTTTCCAACAACAAATTGAACAAGACTGACCAAAAGCCATTTCATCCAATCCTTCATCAAGAAAGGTCCACAGCGCCATAGGAGAAAAGGATATATGAGGGGCATATGATGAGGGCAGATCTGAATAAGAAACACTGGAATCTGAAGCAAACATATCAATCACGTCAAATACAAGAATTATTTTAGGTCACTCACATAACAAGAATAAATTTGATGCATCTTTAAAATGGACAAAAAAATTCCACCTAAAAAAAAAGAAGAAAGAACTGAAAAAACAAAACATGGTACAACATACACGTAAGTAAAACAATAATTTCAAATGAACTTCTTGGTCATGGTACTCTTTGCACAAGAGGTTGTCATTACAATTTATTAATACCAAGGAAGGACAACATGGATATCAGTTTCTTTCATGTAATCCCCTTTCATGTACTAATGAGTGAGTCAGTGACAACCATTGTTCTTGGAGCTATTTCGTTTGTAGAAGCTTCTTATTATGCTTTTTTTTTTGCATTCTATTGTTTAGCGGGAGGCCATATGAGAATTTAAGGGAATAAAGGAATGTCACTAACTAGCATGGATTGGTATAGATCTAGCCTCTAGAAAATGAAAAAAAGGTTATACTGTTGGCTTGCTTTCATAAGAGAATATGATTAAGGTACTGTTTCATATCTTTGGTGGTAGCATAGGTATTACAACTGAGTGAAATTTGAAAAGTTTATCCATGTAAAAAACTGGAATTCAGATCTCTGAACACAAAACGAAAGGATTGGAAACTCACGCTAAGAAAGAGGCTGGATTTAAAAAGATGGAATCTTTTTGAAGACTCTTCCAAATCATTCAGCGCCATTCTGGAGTAAGGATTCTTCACACGTAATTTACATTTCCCTTTACTTGCTTCCTCAATAGCATCAATCAAGGAACGACAACTGAGAACTTCAGGATCAAAGAGAATTTCCAGTTCTCTGGTAAACTTATCAAGTTGAAATCGTCTTATCCCTTTTATTTGGATTAGTAGTTCTTCCAAGCACACTGCATCCAACTCACTTGAAAGGCCAGCAACCACAACGATTACTTTATCCTCCTCACTACTCTGTACAAAAGAAGCTTCAAAACCAGCATCTTCAATTGCATTCACTATATCATCTTTACTAATTTCTGCAGGATCATATTCAACTTCTCCTAATGAAGTGGGCAAGGAAACTACCGCCCGCTTAACTCCCAGGAGCTTCATCAAAATACCTTCAACAGAGTTTACACATGCCGCACATGTCATACCTCCTATAGTGAATTGCCCTACAAGAGTTCCAATAGGCTTTGTTCGTGCTGTGCTGGGATCAGGCAAAATTTCTGCCTCAAATCCTGCATCTTCAATGGCATTTTTTATGTCTTCATCCTGAAGATACATAGACAGTTACAAGAAACTTCCATCTTTCCATGTGAATGAAGATCGACAAAGGGAAGCAAAATATGAACCATTCAGAACATGTTTTCAAATTTAGTAGCATATCGAAATTGTCCATAAAAGCTTAGCGAGTACACCCTGTCTAGTGTATTCGCATCACCACAGGATAAAGAACAATGGAGGACAAAGAACAATGGAATGTGACAAAACTAGATAAACAGCTCTAATTACTATGGAAATATAAGAGATTCTCTATGGTAAGTTTCAAGGTCAGGGATGCTATTATATAACAGTTCTAGTAAGTAGTAAGAAGGTATCACATTTAAAATACAGATAAATCCATATTCCAATTGGAAACGGTTTGACATATGAACAACAAAGCAGTTAACATATAATATGAAAGCCAGGTATATACTTGTTAGCTTAGGGGAGTCAAGGTTAAGTTGACAATTATCTTTAAGCGTGTAGTGGCTATGAAACAAGAGCTAAAATATAGTAAACGAGACGGAGGACGGCCCAAATTGCCTTTCTACAACTACAACAATCATAACCAATTTCATTAGGAAATCCAAGATGTTCATGCGGCTCTTCTTGATAAAAAAGAACTTTAATGTAGGGAAAAACAGTTACAAAACATTGTGAATTTCAAACCGCCTGAGAGTGAATGTGAGGACTTTCAAGAAATTTCAAACCGCCTATGGTAAATTCTTTGAAGAATCTCTTTGAGATACAGGTTCATCAGCTAGGTTTTATTAGGTCACTCCAAACAGTATGAATCCGCTAATCCGTCCCAATCGTTAAACCCCAAAAAGAAGCAGAAAAGGAGTAACAGCGTCAGCAAGAAGAAGAAGAAATCCGAAATAAACGCCGGTTACCAGAAGCAAATTCGGATCGAAAGAAACGTCAGCCTTGTTCTGAAGCAGAGCAACGGAGGCAGTGAAGACACCATGGAGAGAAGTGAGAGCGGATTCGACGGAATTAGAGCAAGCAGCGCAGGTCATCCCGGAGACTCGGACTTGAATCCTCCTAGAACTCTTCCTCCCCGCCTCCTCGTCGAAATCATCGAGCAGGCGAACGTCCTCCAGGTCGGCATCGGGGGTGGCGCCGGGGTTGGGAGTGAGCTGGAGGTCCATGGTGCGCCGCGCCATGGAAGCTAACCGGAGAGGAGATCGTTCGCCCAGAAGAAAGGGGAGACAGTGGAGAGAGAAAATGGGAGAGAGTCAGAGGAAGTTTGTAATGAGCGGAGAGTGAGTGGGTGGGTCATCTTATATTGTCATCGGTGGATATTTTTGAACCCGCACTTATTTATGGATATGGATAATTGCATTTTTTTGCTTTTTTTTTTATTCAAATATTTTTGCTTTTTTAAAGATTGACAAAGTCCGAATAGGAGAACGCGCCTTCGTACGCGCCCCCAATCCCTTTGTCAAGAACCCTCTTTCAAACCCTCTTGTCTGCAAATCCACCCCCAAATCACTTAGTGGTGCCAAAATCAGGCTAAATCCCGTCCGGATTCAGTCGTTATTCCCCCAAATCGACGAGTCCCTTTGTCGATTTGATCCTGTCCTTCATCATTATTTCTGAATCTTGCACTGGGGAGGACATCTTCATGGTGAATCGAAGCCTTTCAAGCAATATTTGTTCGGTTGGTGGGTGGGTGCAAGTTCGTCTTGTGCGGTGGTCCTGTGTACCTGCCAGACTGAACTTCAAAAGACGGAAAAAATCTTTCGGCTCTCGGGGGTGGATCTGTTCTTCGGTTCCGGCTGGGTTGCCGTGGGCTCAGGCGGCTGCTGCTTCAGCGGGGGCGCGGTGGACTGTTGTTGGGTGGGGTGAGGGCGTCGGGGCTGCTTCTCCGAGGTCTGTTGGTTGTGAGTGGTCGCCAGTTCATAACCCTGGCTTCTCTTGCCGTGGTCACGGGGTTTCGCCTCCTTACTGCGCTATCTTGGCCTCTCCAGTCACGATCAGGTTCTCTCCGTTACTCTTATTATTGATTCTACATAACCACTCTATAAGTTTCATGAAATCCTTAGCTATGTCTAAGTTAATATCTTACCTGGTGCTAGAGGCTTATGCCTCTTCACTCCCTTCCCCCCGATTTTCGGGCCTTGAAAACACTGTGATTGGGGCTGTTATGGCTCCTTTCCTCAGTTCTAATGAACATTTGGTTATCATTGAATATGTTTATGATAGTCGGAACTCGGCTTCGGTTGTGGCTATCCTGTTAATAATCTATGGACCCTGGTTGCATGGTAAATCATTATACTATACTAGAAATTTGTTATTTAACATCGGGTAATAGCCGATGTCTTTCAAAAAAAAAATCGATGTCTATGTGGGGATGTAAAAAGTCAAAAGTTTTTCACATCGGCCAGAACCCGATGTCTTTGTATGTTATAACATCATTTATATTTTTAAATCTGATGCCTTTGTTATCCTATAACATCGATAATAAAATATTACCGATGTTATAACATACAAAGACATCGGCTATTACCCGATGTTAAAAAGTTTTGACTTTTTACATCCCTCACATAGACATCGATTTTTGTTTTTCAAAGACATCGGCTATTACCCGATGTTAAATGACATATTTGCGCTTTTTTTTATTTATTATCGTAGCCTATGCGGGATTTGAACCCGCATCTTTGTATTTGAACACAATGCTCTACCATTTGAGCTAATAGGCTTTAAATTAGATAAAATGTTCTTACATAATAGCAAAAAGAGCATGTGAAACTTAAGAAAGCTAACCCATACTTAATTGATAAAGCTAACCCATACTTAATTGCATCAGTGCTCTAAAAAAAATAAAGCTAACCCATACTTAATTGCACAAACAAGCAAGTTGTGAGAAAACACCAAGGTAAAATAAAGCTAACCCATAGTCAGAGATGTACAATACTGCCAAGTGCTAAATTCCTAGACAGTTAACCACATGTCAATAATAACCTTGCTACGTATCAGCCAAAATAACTTAATAACAAAGTAAATCCCTAAAACATTGCATATGTTTCATTATCCATGACTAGGCAAACATATTAATATATAAAGATCTATTCTCATAAGATAAATATAACAACCTATAATATTAATATATAAAGAGCTTAAACTTTCTAACGTGTTAAGTACTCTAATTGAATATGTTTATAAATTCTGAGAATCAGAAGCTATGTAAATCAACCTATATATATCAGCTAGTACATCATAGTTCACTTGCATCTTAAAAACACTAAACAATGATGAATCTAGCACAGGGTGGGTGGACACCAAGGAAAATATGTATATTTAAATATTTAACATAAGTTGTTATCCATTAATTCAAAACCAATAAGTAAATGGAATTGAGAGAGATAGGCAGAAAGAAGATATAGTTATGGAATATCATCCATGATCCATCTGCGTTTCAAGTCTTTCAACTACTCAAAGACAAAAGGTATAAAAAAAAGTAGAATTCAAGTTGAGAGAGGAACAAACCTTGGCCTTGCTAATGAACACCGGAGCTAGTCCCGACCTCTCTAAGCTTGCTCTTCCCAGACTCATTATTTGCTCCAACAACACTTACACCACGGACTAAGTTAGACACTAAAATAGTGCACTTCGAATTAGTACCAATTACACCAAGAGCCTTGCTAAAAAGCAACTGCTACACCGAGACCGACAACCATATTTCCCTATATAGTGAAAGAAATAGAACAAGATCAATTGCTTGAAAATTCTGCAACATTCTCCTCAAAGGTGGAAATACAGTCATGTCTAAACATAAGAGATTTCCATTCTTCTCAAAAGAAAAAGAAAGGCACAAAATTATTGAATATTTACGGATCAAAAGCACATACTTATGGAATCCTGCTGCTGCCCCTCTGATCTGTAGGAAGATCTGAGTTTGAGTAATCCCTGAAAAGAAAGAGTTATGTCACGCAGAAGTGAAAAATAGAACATTTCAATCTCAATGTATTAGTCAAGGGCAGTGCATATTATAACATGGATCGGTCATTGTTGTAGTTCCCTTGTAGCTCAATCCGATATATATTGAACGAGTTGAGATCAATCCATTTTCTTCTCAATGATATGCTCAATAGAAAACATAGAATCAGATTTTAAGAGGCAAAACAATCACAAGTCTATCTGAATCGAGCAATTAAGCAAAAAATTACAAAGTGACAGTAAATACAATGACAGAGGAGAGGAGAAAAGAAGCTTACACTGCACAAATCGATAAAACCGACGGGAGAGGAGGAAAGAAGTCAAAACCTGTTAGAATGATCAATCAACCTATCAAACAATTTATTAAATTTCCACAAACATTATGTTTTTGAGCTTCTCTATTGAGCTTTAATTTCTCTCAAAAACTACACTTTCATGAAGTCAAAACCTTCTTCATCAACCAAATAGCCCTTCGAATCTGTCCAAAATTTGTCAAAATTGCATAAATCACCATGTGCACATGAACTGCACCACACTGCCATTTATTTGGGGCCATAATAAAGCATCAAACACAATCAAGCCTAAATGAAGTCACAATGCTTGAGTTCTTGTATATAATTAATAAACATTAAAAAGGGTAAGAATCTCATAGTTTGAGGGTGGAAAAACAATTTCAAAATTCTAATGTACTGAAATGAAAATGCTTGAAAGTGTTGTTCTGGGTACTCTCTATTTTGTGAATTGTGGGTAAACAAGGTATTTGCCCGGCCTAGGCATAAAACCCCCAAAAGTTCAAGCATTCTACCACGTGAAAATCACAACAGAATTTCTACTCACCCCATTGGATTGATCATAATGATAAAATGGCATGTCCCTTTCAGAAACAAACATGTAGTGTAGATGTCTAGAAGCCTAGAAAATCCAAAACCCACAGAAACGTCAAACCTTAAGGGATATCTTAAAGTGCCTTTTTATAATGAAACTCCTTAGTAATGATCTTTTTTCCTAAGAAACAAATACAACATATAGTTTATCAAGGTAGACAAATCCCAGAGATCTGATTCACAGTAATCAAACAATGTATGACATTCTGAAAATTCAGACAGTTCAGAGTAGAAACACAAAAGTGACTGTGTCCATAGCAGAGATACAGTGTCATGGCATTCTGTTTGATCGATTGCTTGTCAAGTATTCTGTTTCATGGTGGCGAGATGTCAAGCTTACAGAACAATGGACAAACAACAATTGTGAGAACTATCAACACTCTAAAACAAGCAATCAATCAAATTTTAAAAATATGTATTGAGGATATAATCAGTTTAATCACAAGCTAAAATGAGAAATCAAGCAATTATTTTAAAAAACATGACAGATCATATCTTGTAACTAGTAGCACTATATCATTTCACCAAATGACTAGAGCACTAAATCTACATCATGCAAATCAAGTATAAGCTTCGATTCTTGTTATTTAGAATATTTCATTTACCTAATCTGAATCTTCATAATCATCATGTTCATCAAAACTGATAGAGCTAGCACCAAAGCTTAAAAGCGATTCTGACTGCTGAGAGCATGCCCAGGAACCCACAAACAAGCATTCACCAAATTCAACGGGAAAATAAAAACTGAACCAAACCAATTCACACAAACAAACATTCATCAAAACTAAACCCTAAATAAAAACTGAATGTCAACATCAAGTCAGCCACACTAAATCAAATCAATTCACACAAACCCTAAATCAAAAAGAAGGATGGAGTAACGCTAACAGGTGGTCTGTACAAATTCGGATCTAACACCACCATCTAGTTACGAGTCCTAATAGTAAATCTGGATCTAGATCTGAATAGTTACGAATCCATTCCAGAGCCAAACAAGTCAGATCTAACAAAAATTCGAGTTCAGAATCCCAAAATTTCAACCCCTAAACCCTGGAATTGGGAAGCAGAGAGAGCATAGAGAGAGCGCCCAGATAGGAAAGAGGAGAGAACGTTACCTTCGTAGAAAAGGTGGTCGACGGCGGCGATATCTAGCCTTCGAAGGTGGGATCGAGGAGGAACTCTAGGTAGATGGCGAGACGACGAGAGAGATGGGGCCAGGGATCGAGGCGGCCGCCTGAATCATCTTGGACGGTGAAGTATGAGGTACGCGCCAGCGAGTTCGAAGTGCCCTCCTCCATGGATTAAGAGAGCGATCGAGGTGAGGGATGTGTAAGAACAACAGATCTGGGATTTGGGAGATTTGGGAATGGGAGGTCATGGGTGGGAGAAGGGAAAGGTGAAAAGGAGGCTTTCTCTTTTTGTTTTTAGAGATGAAGTATTGGGATATGGTACAAGGATTTGTTTGAGTGGGTGTTCAAATGAATTTAGATTTAGTTCCCCTCCTTCCGATTTTTTTTTAAATACATATTTAACATCTGTTAAATAAATGAAACGATGTCTATGCTTTTATTTACATCGCAAAATTAAAAACCGATGTTAAAATTTTTTTTAACATGGCAGGTTTTTCTGACCGATGTTAATGAGCCGATGTTAAATAACAGAATTCTAGTAGTGAGCTACCTCTGTGCTCAGTGCTTAAAGTCTGGTAACAAGTCTCTCTCTGTTACAAATATGCTAAACTACTCCTTTGGTGGTTTTGCGATGAAAATGAGGAAATCTCTAGTTGATATGACAATGCTGATGATGTGTTCTTGCTGCTGTAACCTTAGCGTTACCCCTGATGATGATGATAAATTGGGTTTGAGGAGGCCATGGCCACTGCCTTCCTCGTGTAATGAGGAAGAGCTTCAGATTACAAGCCTGGATAAATCTTCGGTTGTAATCTTTCAAGATAGCCTCAATGGCCTGTGCAAAAGTGAGCTCGCTGAACTGTTGCGTCCCTCCTTGGTTGATCCTCGGCTGTCTCCTTCGACTCCGTTTGAGTCTGAGCAACCTGGTGTAGGCATCTCCTCGATCTCTGTCTTGTGCAATTACAAGGGTGTGATTGTTGGTATGGCCTTGGCTGCTCCCCAGCTGAAGGGTGTACTCCAAAAGAATTTAGGTAAAAAAATATTGCCACATTATGTATTAGAACCTATTTCAAACTTGTTCTTCTTTGTGGGTCTAGGAGTCGAGTTACTCTTGTTCTCCATCGGATTACCTTTGAATTATTGCAATTTGTCTCATGATTGTGTAATTTTTCTTTAGTGGTTTCTATTGAGACATTTCACCTCTACATGGGACAGAAATTGGGTTGCTGTAAGTGAATCCCGCTTGTGTAGAAAAATGCACCTTATCACACAATGTATCGATGTTAGGGGTAATGCTTGCCAATTTACTCTTTTACTTCGATTTAAACTCAAAAATACAAAGACAAAACATTGGAAGTATGAACAAAAAACAATCCTCTGTGGGTTTGTAATGTATAAATCTAAAGGTGAAATAACTGCCTTGCTCAATTGCTATTGTCAAGAAAAATTAACACCCTTTGAAAACTGCTTTTTCAACGCTAATTGGAATGTACGTTCTAGTCGGTTGCTGACATGCTTGTCTTGCGTTCAATTCATGAATAATGAATGTTTTAACCTCAGATTATGGTCTATAATGATGGCATTCAAGATTACTTTGCTAGTCTATGTAAATACTTGGGGGTGTAGGTGCATGCGTGGAAATCAAGTCAAGCTCAAATTGTCTTATGCCTACACCGATGGAAAGTATATTGGATTAAATATAACTAATCTCCTTATAATTAAAACACAAGTGGGAAATTCTCGGACTAAATGCAAGTTTACTTGCGGTATGGATGCGAGGTTTAATAATCGAACTATTGATCAAATTCTGAGATCTAGAAAAAGCGTGGAATCAATTGTGTTTTGCACTTGGATTTGTGTTTTGCCCACCATCTCTATTTGGGTTCACCCCTTGCATACGCACCGTCTCAGAATTTCCTGGGTGTATATACTTACTTCCTATTATGATTACCTTCAACCACAAAACCTATCCGAAAACCGTTTTGATATGAGGAACTCTACTGTCTTTCCTCATATCCTCATATGGGTTGAATGAAGATAAGTTATTGGAACTGTAGGGGTATTAAAAAGAAAACTTTCTGGACGGAAATCGATTCGTTGTGCAAAAACGAAAACATGCAACTTTTAGCACTCGCTGAAACAAAGTCGGAATCCATACCGGATGAACATCTATGGAAGCAGGTCGGTTTTGACACGGCCTTTTGGTCACCTAGCATTGGTCGCTCCGGGGGCCTGAGGGTATTATGGAAGAGCCACTACCTCTCAAATGAAACCCTATCTATTATGATTCATTTGCCTAGGATAATCGGTCTTAGATTCGAAAACATTAGCGATGAGCTTGTCATTCTCATTCTGGTTGTATATGCCCCTCCGGACCCCCGAGACAAAGACGGTTTTTGGGAAAATTTAGCTTCAATCATCAATCAGTCGACTATCCCGTGTATGGTTATAGGGGATTTAAATGAAATCATATGTAGTGACGACAAGTTGGGCGGTGCTCCCACCCTTCCGACTAGGTTCTCGCGTCTCATTAACTTCAAAAGCACCTGTTCCCTCGTGGATCTACCAACATTTGGAAATCCCTTCACCTGGAGAAAGTCTCCTGATGCGATGGAGAATATCCATGAAAAATTAGACTGCGTGCTCGTTCAACACCAAGTTCTGGAAAAACTACCCAATCTAATCACAAAAAATGGGGCGTTTACATCATCAGATCATTGCACCATAACAATAACACTTGACTGTAGGTCCACATTCAAAGCTCCTCCCTTCAAATTTGAGAATGCATGGCTCCAACGCAAGGACTTTCGAAATATCGTTAAACAATCTTGGCGGGCGTCATGTGCAGGTTCAACAATGTTTCAACTTATCTTCAAGCATAAAATACTCAAACAAAAAGCTAAAGATTGGAATAAGAAGTCATTCGGAAACATTTTTCGCCAACTACTTGAGGTAGACAACAACTTGCTCCAAATCCAGTCCTCGCTCAATGTCAATAACTATCAACCTCAGAACAACAAGGAGTACCGTTTATTAAGGAAAAGGGAAAAACTATTGCTATTTCAAAAAACGTTTTGGAACCAAAGAGCCAAAACTAAACATATGAAGCTTATAGACTCAAACACATCCTATTTCCATCGTGTGGCTATGGGTCGGAGGCATAGAAAGCAAATACGTAACATTACAACAACAGAAGGCACGCTCATTACTGGAGAAGAAAATGTAAGAAATGAAATTAAAAACGATTTCCATAAACGGTTTACGAAAGAAGCTACTGATGCCAATCTCCTAAACGAAATGATCAACTTTATTCAACCCTCGGTCACCCAGGCAGAAAACGATTTTCTTATTCGTATCCCAACTAATAGCGAAATAAAATATGCGGTGTTCAGCTTAGGTAGAAACAAGTCTCCTGGACCAGATGGAATGACTGCCGAATTCTATATACATTATTGGGACATTGTTGGAATTTCGGTCATTAAAGCAGTCAAATTTTTTTTCTTCTCTGGGAAACTTCTTAAACAAATTAATCATACATTTATATCTTTGCTTCCAAAGACAGACAACCCTTCAACAACGAATCACTACCGCCCTATAAGCTTGTGTTCTACCATATATAAAATTATCTCAAAAATTTTGACAGAGAGACTGAAAACAATCATCGGCAAACTGATACACCCGTTACAAGGGGCGTTTGTGTCAGACAGGGCCATTCAAGACAATGTGTTGATAGCACATGAAATATTCCACTCGTTCAGAACGCGCAAGGGTCGGGAAGGGTGGTTAGCAATCAAACTAGATATGGAGAAAGCATATGATAGAGTTGACTGGAACTTCACTAAAACAATCCTGGAAAAATTCGGGTTCCACCATTCTTTCATCTCATGGTGTATGGAATGCATAACAACGGTTTCATACTCGGTACTGGTAAATAATGGTCCCACTGACATGTTCTTCCCTTCCAGGGGGCTTCGTCAGGGGGATCCGCTATCCCCCTTTCTGTTTATTCTTGGAGCCGAAGTTCTAGCACGTCACCTGACGGTAGAAGCAATGTCGGAAAAAAGTCCAGTTGGCTTCACATTTGGAAGAAATGGACCCCGTGTTCCTTTCTTATCTTTCGCCGATGATATTATCATATTCTCCAAAGGCAGCATAGACGCCTGTAGAAAAGTTACAACAATTATTGACTCTTACTGTAGAATCTCAGGCCAAAAAGTCAACTACCACAAGTCCTGCTTCCAACCATCTAAAGGGATCCTAATTTCTAGAATTCTAGACCTCAAAAACTGTCTAAATCTTACTAACGCAAATTCATTGGAAAAGTATCTAGGATGCCCAATCATCAACGGAAGAGTAACAAAAGACACCTTCGAAGACATTATTTGCAAATCTAGGGAACAACTTTGCAAATGGCGAGCCAATTCCCTTTCTCAACAAGGCAAAGCTATTCTTATAAACACCAATTTAACGGCCAAACCGTTGTATACTATGCAGAACTTCTTGCTACCTTCGGCAATTCATAAGGAACTTGATCAAATAAACAGAACATTTTTCTGGAACAAAGACCTTCAACACCGTCCGCTGATTAGTTGGGACAGAATATGTAGACCAAAGGGATGTGGTGGTCTAGGTATTAGAAAATCGAAACCAATGAATGAAGCACTGCAGATGAAACTCCTCTGGAAAATAATGGCTGAGCCGGAGAACGTCTGGGTACAGATAATTAGGCATAAATATCTTCGCGGAGAAAATATTCTCGAATATAAAAAGAAAGGTGATGCTTCATGGCAATGGGCAAAACTTTCAACTCTTATAGACAAATTCAAGACTGGCCTTATTTGGTCGGTTGGCTCAGGAAATGATATCAAATTTTGGACAGACAACTGGATTACAACCTCCCCCATTCAGGGCAGAAATGACTGCCCGACAATTGAGAATATACATGACAGAGTTAGCGATTATATACTGGGTGGTAGATGGTGGGAAGAGAAGCTCTCCGCGGCTCTTCCCCAAAGCATTGTATCAGAAATCATTAACATTCCTCTCCCCACATCAAGATTCGATGATAGGCTCTACTGGTGGCCAGACCGTGCGGGTTGGTTTACCACATCTAGTGCATACAAACTTATTACAGCGGAACCCGCTACCCACTCAGACTGTAACTCCTGGATCTGGCGCCTGGAAACTCCACCTAAGGTGAAAAATTTCCTCTGGAAAATTTGTCAGAATGGGCTGCCAACTGCATCTAGGCTCGCCCAAAGAGGAGTCCCGGTACCCTCTACCTGCCCTCTTTGCAATTGTTTCGAGGAAGATGACGTGCATATACTGTTGGAATGCCAATTTGTGAGATCTCTCTTTCAACTGCCTGCACACATCAACTCCGTAATAAACACAAACATTACTGTATCAAGGGATATAAGACCAATAATGTCTTCTATTGGTTCATCCCTCTCAAAAGGTACCCTAGCGAAGCTCGCTTTTGCTTGGTGGACGTCCTGGCACATCCGGAACAAGCATGTCTTCGAACAAACCCCCATTCCTTCCATAAATAGCACTTTACGACTCATTATAAACCATGAGACAAGCTGGAAGAACACACTCAGAAATGACAACTCTCTGGAAGATAACTTCTCATCCAAACCGCATAAGATAAGTGGTAATAAAAAGCAATCAAACGAACGAAAGACCAAGTGGAAAAAACCGCCAACAGGAACATTCAAACTCAATTTTGACGGATCTTCTCTAGTAAGCAACAATAGCACGGCAGGTGCAATTATCAGAGACTGGAACGGTCAACCAATGCACATTGGATACCAAAAACTAGGAAAGAAAAGTCCCCTTATGGCAGAAGCCCTAGCCCTTAAACTAGGGGTACAACTTGTTCATGATCTTCATATCGACAAAATCCAAATAGAAGGAGACTCCAGCATAATAATAA
The DNA here is from genome assembly GCA_037127255.1 of Persicaria tinctoria. Classification (NCBI taxonomy): domain Eukaryota; kingdom Viridiplantae; phylum Streptophyta; class Magnoliopsida; order Caryophyllales; family Polygonaceae; genus Persicaria; species Persicaria tinctoria. Next base: position 48,310,936 of record JBANSL010000006.1, on the reverse strand, counting down.
ACCACCTAAACAACAAGTCTAAATGTCCTTGGGAAATTGAACTCATTCTATCGGAAGTCCAATTGTTACTATCAAAACTGACGGAAGTGTCTTTCTTACATATACCCCGTTTGGGCAATAGAGTGGCAGATAAGGTTGCACACCTTTGCCACTCTGCCTGGGGTGCTGATATTTACAACAACACTAGTTTCTCAGACCTCATCCGTATGAATGCTTTCAGGTAGAGCCTGCTCTCCCGAATTTTTTCCTAATCAAAAAAAAAAAAATTGACAAAGTCCGAGCGCAAAGGTCGTTAAGTTCAGTCCACGCCCGCAGCGAGTACGATATTAAGAAGACAAATATGCTCGTTACGGACCACTAATCTCATAACATCAGCCTTCAATGCAGGCAGAACCTCGACCCTAACATCATGAATGCCAGCCTGCAATGACGAAATAAATAACTAAGCAATATGTAGTGAGACTTATGTTTAACCGCCTCCAAATATTAACATTCATCTCTATACAAATGCAAATAAAAGCATAGTGAATCATCGAATTCAGGGGAATGAAGGCACCACACTGAGAATTAACATGACACAGAGAAAATAAATAACCAAGGAAATTATAAAATGACCTCATTCGCAACCGCTCGAGCTGTCCTCCAATTATCCCCTGTCACCATTACTGGTCTGATACCCATTTTTTCAAGGCCTTCTACCACCACCGCAACTTCTCTCTTGCTATCGGCAAAAGTACCAAAATGACATGTAAAAGGGGTCTTCTTCTGATCTTCAAGTGCAATAGGGATATAAAAATATCCTGAATAGCCATATAGAAAACAATAGAAAGAACGCTCTGTTAGACGCTCAAACATCTAATCAATAAAGAGCAAAGGAAAATGGTCTTTACATGTTGCAGCATTGAGTTTGCGATAGTCAATTCAAACTCTCCAACCTGGCTGTATCCTCATGGGTACCTGTTGTAAGGAGAAATCGAGTATGAAATATAACGAAATAGATCAAACCAGACTTAGGCCCCAGCAAATAAATACAAGACTCCTCCAATGCAGTAAGAGAAAGTCAGGATCGAATCCACGAGGAAGCACGTCAGCAGTTCTTAGGTAGCTGTAAATTATCACAACAGAATAGCAGAAAGACAGAAACACAGAAAGGAGAGAAACAAATAAACCCGGCAAGGGCAAACAAAACAAAAGCAAAAAACAAAGAAAGAAATAAAGCAAAGACAAAGAAAAAACGAAAAGCAAAGCAAAGGCGTACTCGATCTCGACAACAGCTGGGTCCTTTAGAGATTTTGTGGGGAAAGGCAGCTTCTTTTTCTGCGTCGGAGCCAGAACAGACGTCGGAGGTGCTGCAGACTTCTCTATGTCGACCAGGGGCTCCTTGACATCGACAAGGGTCTTGTCGACCTCGACTAGATTTGGCCCAGTCGAGTTGCCGTGTGGTGCAGACGAAGATTCTGGCAATTTCTCCTCGAGGTCGACGAGGTCTTTGTCGAGGTCGACCAGATGTTTGTCGAGATCGACTACCGTTTTGTCGAGATCGACTTACTGTTCTTCGCTGTTCTGCTGCTTCCCGACCTCTGGCTCCTGTAATTGATGGCCGCTTATGAGTTTTACAGCAGCGATGTGTCCAGTCTTTCCCTTAGGATTTGGTTCTGAAGATCCTGGAAGTGTCCCTGACTGTCTAGGGATTCCTGCTGCTAGCTGACCAATTTGTGTATCAACTGTTTTCCGCCAGATATCAATTTCCCCAAGCCTAGAGTTGACACCTTGCATCTGAGTATAGACGGAGTTGAAAGATTGCCTAGTCTCTGAGTGGTTCCTCCGTATTTCCTCCAGGACTGTCTGTATATCATCCTTTTTCTGCTCCCTTTCCGGATGTCCTGGAGCTCTGTAGGGCGGGGGATTCCTATGGACACCTTGGTTCCATTGTGGTTGCTGAAACCTTTGGTTCCCCATGTAGCGATTGGGTCCCCCTGCGTAAGCTACATCCTCATGATGCTCTGCCAGCCTGACTTGCTCTGTGTGTGGGCACTCAAGAGTGGTGTGCCTTTGCGATCCGCATTCTATGCAAGGCTGGTTGACAGAGAGATACGTGACTTGCTTGATGAGCTTCTTATTCTGGTCTCTGTAGTATTGCTCCCTAACATCAGGATCAATCTCTTTAGGTGGCTCATATAGGGGCATGGATGGTGCTGGCCTGGCGTATGGGTTCTCTTCATAGGTTACAGTAGACCCATACTTGTTGTCGTAGGTAGTGAGCTTCTCTAGTACACCCCAGGCGTCACTTGGTGGCATCGTCAGATACTCGTAGCGAGTATAATTGTTGATTCTGTCCTTAGTGACTTGATCAAGAGAGTTGAAGAAGATCTCCTGAATGATGTAGGGTGGCTATCCATGAGTAGGGCAAGATCGTAGCAGTTCCTTGTAGCGTTCCCATGCCCTTGCCAGCGGTTCCCCTTTCTGCTGTTTAAAGGCGGTGATTTTCTGGCGGAGATGTGCTGTTTTGGCCGGTGGGAAGAATTTGTTCAGAAACTCTTGCTCTACTTGGGCCCATGTGGTTAGTGATTTTGGTTTCAGCCCTTCCAGCCATTTCAGTGCAGGTCCAGCGAGCGACCAACGGAAAGCTTTCATCTTGACATATTCCAAGGTTGTACCTTCTGCAAGAGTACGGCACATATCATGAAAATTAGTAATATGTTCAAGAGGACACTCATTAAATCTGCCGTAAAAGGCATTATTTTTAAGCTCTATAAGAAATTGAGTGCGAATTTCAAAAGAGTTTTCAGGGATTAGAATCGCCGATTCAGGCACGACGAGAGTTGGGTGCATGTAGTCCTCTGTCGTGGTTGGATACTGGGCAAGCTCATCCTGTGCTTGTTCCCTTGCTGCTCTCTCAGCGGCGATAACAGCATCCTTTGCGGCCAATTCCCTGTTAAGCCTAGCGATCAGCTGTTCCTGAGTTTCAGCGGCTGCCATGATCCTTTTGAGTTTGGAGTGGATGTGTAGGTAGCGCTCAGGTTCGTCTAAGCTGTCAAACTCAGGTGTTTGACCAGAACGACGCATACACCTGCAAACTAACTCAAAGAAACAGTGAGAACTGACTACCTAAGGCGCGATTGATTGCCTCCCCGGCAACGGCGCCAATTTGTTGTAAGGAGAAATCGAGTATGAAATATAACGAAATAGATCAAACCAGACTTAGGCCCCAGCAAATAAATACAAGACTCCTCCAATGCAGTAAGAGAAAGTCAGGATCGAATCCACGAGGAAGCACGTCAGCAGTTCTTAGGTAGCTGTAAATTCTCACAACAGAATAGCAGAAAGACAGAAACACAGAAAGGAAAGAAACAAATAAACTCGGCAAGGGCAAACAAAACAAAAGCAAAGAACAAAGCAAGAAATAAAGCAAAGACAAAGCAAAAACGAAAAGCAAAGCAAAGGCGTACTCGATCTCGACAACAGCTCCTCGAGATCGACAAGACAGTGAACAACAGAAAGTGAAAATCGACAAAAACAGAAGAAAACCCACTCGACCTAGACCAGTCCTACTCGAGTTCGACCACAGCTTACTCGATCTCGACAAAGCACTACTCTATGTCGACAAGAAAGACAGAAAATATAAATTGCAGAATTCGAACCCAAACTCAGATTTTTGACAGAAATAAACTCAATATGCTAAAAGACTTCCAAGGCCAGGGTATCAACACCACAACGATAACCATGCAAAGTAACACATAAAGGCATAAAAGATCATGCTTTCCATCAAATAACTTTCGTCATTAACAAATAGGCATATAGAGGCTTTCGCATAAACCCTAATTGTTACTAACCCTTTTCACATAATTAATCCAAGTTGCATTAAGATCACTTTCGCTTCAATAACACAAACAAGGATCACCTTCAACTCTCGCAAAAGAATCATGCTCATAGGGATAGAAGATGAATTGCACAAAAGATCTGACCTTTATCGCATCGCCTCACATGGCCACCGTTGGGCTCACCCCAGCCCCAGAAGTGGGTGGACTACTCACGCCTCATTGCAATAACAGACATTGATGTATAAAAAGAAACTTGCATTAAAACTATATTCAAAAGCCTTTTACAATCCTGGCAATCAACTTTCGCAGAAAGCCAAAACCCTAAAAACCTTAGAACTCCTAAACTCTCTGTGGAACTACTTGTTTCTCTCTGAAATTGAAATGGAATGAATTAAAACTGAGCCCCATGGGCTTTATTTATAGCCTTCATTCCCTAGCTATTCTAGGAAAGAAGATATCTATCTATATCTAAAATTATATCTAAAATGTTTAAGGATAAATAAAAGACATAATGGAATTAAATCAACTAGGAAAAGATAAAACTAAATAGGTAGGTCTTCATGTTGTTGATAGATCTTGTCTCCTTGGATAGAACTTGATGGAATCGGATAAAATCTTCCTCCTTCGGCCCCAAGGAATCCCAAGTCTATTCGGACAAGTCCTTGTCGAGAAGCTGCTGGACACGGCTCTAGTCGACCTCGAGTAGGGCTCGTCGACCTCGAGTAGCATGGTTCGTCGACTGGACTCCCTCGGCTAGATCTGCTCGATGTGGCTCGGACTTGGTCACTGGTGCTCGTCGACCTCGACAAAGCCTTGTCGATGTCGAGTAGGGTTAGGTCATCGACTAGGCTTCCTCGGGTTGGTGTGCTCGACTGGCTCGGACAAGGACTCAGGCGCTCGTCGATCTCGACAAGCCCTAGTCGACCTCGAGTAAGGTGGCTTGCCGACTAGATCTTCTCGAGTGACTCTCCTCGGCAAGCTCGGATCTGGACTCAGCGTCTCGCCGACCTCGACAAAGGGTCCTCGAGATCGACTAGAGCGGTGTCCTTCCTTTCCGCTTCCGCGAGTTGCCTCATCCGCTGGCAGCGAAGTTTTCCGCGGTAGCGAGTGGTCCGCTGCAGCGAGTAGAGTCGCTGGCAGCGAGTTCTCCCAGTCGTCCTCGGCTTCGTCCTCGGCTCCTCTCCTTGTCGACTCCGGACATGGTGTCTGGGCTTCGTCGACCTCGACTAGTGGTCCTCGAGATCGAGTAGGCTCCGGAGCTCGGGTTGGTCTGGCTCTCGATCAGGCTTTGCTCGACCAAGGTTGCTCGGACAGGCTCGTCTAGGTCGAGTAGGCCTACTCGAGATCGAGTAGCCTTGACTCTCCGACTGGTTCCGCTGCTTTGACTTTGGACTTCTGTAGTGGTTTTCCGAGCTTTTCCAACCTTCCGTAGAATTGCTGTAAAATGCCTCGATTTCTGCGAATTAAACAGAAACTGGTGTAGATTCCATAATTTGGCAAATAAACATAAACTACATAGATTCTGTACTATCTTAACCAAATGAATGCAATGTATACAGAAATCGATATAAAAGTTACCGTAAAACATGGCAGATTCAGCTCACAACAGTACCATTTCTCCATCTTGGTTTTCAGAGACCGTGATTTCTTCCTTTTTAGAGACTACCTGCGTAGGACTAACCCACTAACCATTAGAGATAGGAAAAATCGTACCTGCTTGAAGAAGCTTCAAGACCTTCTTCTTGACTACTTCCATCATTGGTGGATTGAGTCGCCTCTAAGGTTTCCTTGAGGGTTTTGCATCATCCTCCATCAGTATGTGATGCATACAGTTAGGACTAATTCCTTTGATGTCAGCAATTGTCCATCCCAACGCAGTTCTGTGTTCTTTAAGAACATCCACTAGCCTCTGTTCCTGACCTTGAGTAAGCTTATTAGATATAATCACATGAAGTGTTTTGTCCTCTCCCAAAAAGGCATACTTAAAATGATCGAGGAGAGGTTTCAACTCAACTTCAGGTGCATGTATTACAGACGGAAGAAGTTTTTCACAAGAAGGCTTATGAAAAGGAATCCAACTTCCTAAATTGGCATCCATAACCAATGATAATTCCTGCAGATTGTTAGGTAGAGCATAATCAAGAGATAATTCACTCAAAGGGACGTCTAAAACAACTTGCAAAGCGTTAGTACGGTTAATATTCATGATATCCTCAGTAAAGAATTCTACCGAATCAACAAAGTTCACAAAATGCTCATTAGGGGGTGTTTTATAGCATCGGGAATTAAATACTCAACCCTTCTAACATCACATTCCATAGACAGGGATCCTACATAAAAATCAATCTTTGCCTTTACAGTTCGCATTAAGGTCTGCCCAATATTATAACACCCCGTCCCACATCGGATATCATAAGGATGTTGGGAGTGATTTATAAGTGATTCAAACCCTGCCCATATCACAAGAGCTCTTCCTTTTCAGACTTCAAGTGAAGACAGCGGACCTGAGAAGGCTAGGGGGCATGGACTGACTCCTCTTAAAACCATGGTTTTTACAGATGATATTAGACCTGACTCTGGGCTCGGAGGTACTCCGACAGTATGCTCAGGTACGCTCCTCCCGGGGGGCAGTACCTTGGGCCTGACGGGGTTGTTAGTGTTTTAAGTGGAGGAGATTGTAACACCCCGTCCCACTTCGAATATCATAAGGATGTTGGAAGTGGTTTATAAGTGATTCAAGCCCTACCCATGTCACAAGAGTTCTTCCTTTTCAGGCTCCAAGTGAGGACAACGGACCTGCGAGGGCTAGGTGGCATGAGCTGGCACCTCTTAAGATACCGGGTCTTACAAATATATATGATAGGTGTCTCTGGTGTACCCTGTGTCCTTGTCCCATATCAATGACATAAAAGTCTGCAAGGAAAATTAGGTCACCTACCATGATCAACACATCCTTAACTATCCCCTTGGGATGAAGTTGAGAACGGTCTGCAAGGTGAACAATCACTCTGGTTTCACTCAAGGGTCTCAAACCCAAATCATCATAAAGAGTATAAGATATAACATTAATAGATGCATCAAGATCAAGCATAGCAGATTCAAGTTTTACATCACCTATTATGCAAGGGATAGTAAACATACTTGGGTCTCCGCACTTCTCAGACAATCGCCTCTGAAATACCAAAGAGACTTGTTCCTCTTGACTCATCTTTCCTTTTCCTTTTTCTCGCTTCCTTCTCTTGATGGTGCATAACTCCTTCAAAGATTTAACATAACGGAGAACGAACTTAATCAAATTGAGAAGAGGAATATTTACCTCAGACTTTACGAAGAGTTCTTTTTCGCTCTCCCACTTCTTATGTTCTTTCAAAGCATCGGGGAACGATGGTTCAGGCTTGTAAACCTCAGGGGAACACTCTTTAGAAGATCTCCTTGGGGTAGAATTAGAATCAACAATCGGATCAAGAACTGACAGAAGTGGTGAGCGCCGCTTAGCGGTGATCCAAAATCCGAGATGCATTGCTCTTTTTCTTCCACATATATGGTCTCCCTAGGCCCTTCTTCAATGGTTTTTGTGGGAATTTTTACCTCTTTTCTTCCTCTTAAAATCATGGCATTAGCATCTACCTCATAGGAATCCTTTAACAAATCCTTTCTTGAATCCTTCAATTTGAGTTCTTGCATTTCTTAATTCGTTTGATGCATTAACTTTCCTTGAGCTTTCATCATCTCAATTATGTCTCTAAGAGTGCCATCACCAATAGAAGTACCTTGAGTAGGCTTGGTGGTGATACCTTTCTTAGGGGCGAACTTCTCGACAACTTCTAGTTCGCCTTTGGCTTGCGATTTCACCATTTGGAAGTCCATAGTCATAGCAATCTCCGTCAGCAGAGCCACCTTCTTTTCACAACCTCTCTCGGAGTCATTCGAATTGCAAATTCCTCAAATTCTTTGAAACTTCTTATATTGTTGAACCGCATTTGCCAACCTATCAAAGATTTGCATGACTTCTTTAGGTGTCTTGTCTAGAATATCTCCTCCACTTGTGGAGTTGATGACAATGCGCTCAAGATCAAATAGCCCCTCATAAAGATAAAGAATCAAATCCTCTTCCAGTATACAATGGTGTAGGCAACTTGCTTTGAGTTTCCTGAATCTCTTAATGTAATCATAGAAACTCTCCTTGGGGAGTTGCTCTATGCTTGTCAATTGCTTCTTCAGTTTACTCAAATGTGTGGCAGGAAAATACTTTTGCAGAAAAGCCTTCTTCGGACCTAACCAGGTAGTAATGCTTCCTGCAGGCAGACAGTGAAAACAATCGTTGTTGCGTCTTTCAGGGTGAATGGAACAATCTCAACATGAGTTGATCATTAGTAAATCCTTGAGTGTCACATACACTAATAAATTCCATAAGATGCTTATTGGGTTCATCCCTAGACATTCCACGGAAGACTGGAAAGAGCGAAAACCAATCAGATTTGTATCCTAATTTGGAGCATTCAGGGAGTTCAGGAAGTATGATTGTAAGACTTTGCGAATTCAAATCAGGTTCCTTTAAATCTCTCAGTGTCCTCTTGAAAGGAGGATCAATTGCCTCAGTCATCTCTGCTTAGTCGGTAAAGAACTTAACAAAGAGATAGATTAGTAACAAAAGTGTGATTTACACAAGGTGAATCACTCTTTAGATAGCAACAAAAGTAAACAAAGAAAATAAAGTATAACTCTCCAACAACGGCGCCAAATTTTGGTGGAGGATAAAGTGCCGTGTGTTTTACCTCACCAAAGATAATAGCAATCCAAACCAATTACTTGGTAGAAGTGGTAAGTCCAGATGTCGATCCACAGGGAGAATACATTTCCTGTATCAATGAGAATGAGATAGTTCCACATGTAATTCTTCAACAATGGTTAGGTTATTGGTCATTGACTATATTCTCGTTATTCTTAATAGATTAATCCGACTACGATTCACTCCCAAAGTCTTTGGCAATTGAGCAATATCAAGTTCTCAAGCAATTAGGAATAAATTAAAGTTCCACTCTCTTACTCCCAACCACACAAGAATTGATATTAGCACAATTCTCAATATCCCACCCACCCAATTGATGCTTTCACGGGATCAATTGATTGTGTTTGCTACTTAGGTTGAATTGATTCTCATAAAACAATCCAACCCTAGCAAAAAAGCAAATTCCTTCAAGGTAGCTAATCAAGAGGAAATACATGCAATCAAACAATAGAAGAACAAAGATATTTAATCAATCATATAAAATAACAAAGAAATCAAGTCTCACAAATCATCTAACCATGCTTCTGAATCACAGATGAAACAAAGAGGTTTTGTTCGTCATACCAAAGTAATCATCTAACCATGCTTCTGAATCACAGATGAAACAAAGAGGTTTTGTTCCTCATACCAAAGTAGACAAATATTCTTCTCTCCAATGTCAACAACTCTCTACCACTCTGAAAATTAGGTCTCAAGATAGTATTAAAAGTTGGTCAAAAGGAAACCCTAAAAACATAACATAATGTTCCAAGGATAGAATATCCAAGTTATCTCGTGTTCGTAAAGACCGGTGGGCGCCACTTGAATACCGGCGAGCCGCTCCATCAGTAGCATTGTTCTTCAATTCTTCGGTTCTACTTCTCTACTCATGATTCTCGATCCCAGCAAAGCCATAGTCACCCTCTCTCGAGCATTGGAACACAAATCTGCAATTAAGCTCAAAAAGCACGTAAATTCCACACACAAGAACCAAAACACTAACAATGCAATTTACTAAATAAACATGCAATATATACACCCAAATGCAATAAAACCTATCTATAATGCATATCTAAAATATACATTATCAATGGGACTATGGGCTTCGGTTATACCTTAAAGGGGATACTTTATCATCTAAAAGCAGGTGCAATATTTTTCCCCTTCTTGCGGGGAGAAACGAGTATTAATTAATTAAGACGTCTATTAGAGTGGGGGCAGATACACTCCTTTTGGGCGAAACCACACCACTAATGTCGATGGAGGATGTAAAGTTGATGATAGATAAACAGTTCCCTGGAAGTTATATTTTACCATCAAATCAATTACGGTAGGAGGAAGACGATTGATAAATTTATCGATGTCCACTTACAAGTCGATTGCAGACAACCCATTTTTATTCGACACCGGAGCAAGTGCGACTTTCTTAAGCCCGCTTGCGATGGATGATGTTGTGGATATGGCCATCCATCATTTGTTCATGAACATTGTTGCCATATCCACAACCATCCATTGCAACTGGGCTTAAGAAGGTCTTGCTTCGGTGTGGAATAAAAATGAATAGCCTGCAATCGACTTGTTAGTGGACATTGATAAATTTTTCAATTGTCTTCCTCCTACCGTAATTGATTTGATTATAAAATATAACTTTTAAGGGAACTGTTTATCCACCATCGACTCTACATCCACCATCGACATTTTTTATATATATATATGTAGACACATGTATATGTATGTACGTACGCATGCATGTATAATGTACGTATATGTACATATGTACGGACATTACATATGTCCGTACATACATATACCCAGAAATAAGTTGAATTACCATAAATTGTGTGCATGCTATCTAATCCCAACTATCTATATAGTTCAACTTACAAATTATTAATTATAAAATGCAATGGAAGTGGCCTCCTTATCGTACTTAATATCCGGTCATAAAATATACGGTGGTTTGACTATTTTATATATTTTTAAAAGCTAAAACTTAAATTTTTTTTATATATAAGTCATACTTATTACTCCGGATATGAGTGTGAAATTATTTTAAAATTTATTCCATTGAAATGGTCACCATCTAATACCTATTCCTCCACAAGTGGACTGCCCCAATCCAACTTACTGTAGTAGTTTGGAAAACCTGTCATGTAATTAAGGAAAAAAAAAAGGCAACCATATCTTGGATCTCTTTCTTTGTTGCCACCACCAAACACATAGCAAGAAAGAAAAGGCCACCATATCCTGCAACACATGTACACAAAAAGAAGAAAAGGTTGTATTAATTCATCCAGAAATCTCATATGGAGAATTCTTTATCATTAAACTCTAGTAATGAAACATGGCAATTAATATATGATGTCTAACCTCCTCAAATCGAAGATGCACAGCTAGAGACATATTTGCCAAGATTGGCGAAAGCGATTCCGTAGAGTTGTTTGAGGTCCATTGGTCGGGAACAGGCGGACACAATATCTAGGAGGAGGTCAGACAAAAACAGGAAAAGAAAAGAGAGAAAATGAAGAAGAAACTGAAATAGTATATTGTATTGCAAAGTGTGGGTGTAGTTATAACCTTATTCCCGGCCTCTTTATAGTCCCGGCTTACATTCTATACACATACTCCAACAAAGGGTGGCATTGCAGGTAGAGGAGGAGAAGAGTACTTGAGGGAGAGGTTGTAGGTAGAGATCGAACGAGAAGTGTTATTTACTCGAAGGTTGATTAGGAGGAAGGCTTGGCTTCCCTGGAGAATTTGAGAAGAAAGGAAGGAGATTGAGAGATAGAGTTTAGAAGGGTTAGGAAGAAGACGATGAAGGTAGGTTGAGAAAGGAGAGATAGAATGAGAGAGAAATAAGGGTAGTTGATTTGATTATTACTTGGATGATCTCCCAATTACAATATCTAAGTGTATTTATACTCTAAACCCTTTATACTTAATATATGAGAACATAACAAGAAGAGTGTGAGGGAGAGGTTGTAGGTGGAGGAGGAGAAGAGTGTGAGGGAGAGGATATAGGTAGAGGAGGAGAAGAGTGTGAGGTGTACCTATATATATATATATATGGTTGGGTTCGGGTACACACAACTCCAAAAGTGAGAAGGAAAAAAGAAATTTGATTGATCCACGTGTGTAAAAGTGAATTAAAATTATGAGACACAAATTGGACATACAGTTAAAAGTGTTCAAATGAACTTTTAAAAATAATTTTTTGGCATTTTCACTTGTTAAAAAAATAAAAAAAAATATTTGGGTGTAATTTAATTTTATCTACACATAGACACCCACTTTGTATATGTTTTGTTGAAAAAAATTTGACAAGCACTGGTTCGACGATTTTATTCACAGTGGTTCAGTAATTTTATTCACAGTGGTTCAGCAATTATTTTCACAATGGTTCAAGAATTTAATTCACAGTGGTTCAGCAATTTTTTTCACAGTGGTTCAGCAATTTTATTCACAGTGGTTCAGCAATTTTTTTCACAGTGGTTCAACAATTTTATTCACAATGGTTCAACAATTTTATTCACAGTGGTTCATCATTTTTATTCTAGGGTGGCTCAGAATGTGGCCCGGCCCGAAAACCGACCCATAACCGAACCGAAAAACTCGGTTTCGGGCCAGCCCGATATATAACGGTTCGGGCTTCGGTTCTGAAAATTCTGAAATTCGGTTTCGGTCCAATAACCGTAACCGAACCGAATTTTTCGGTTTTGGCCCGAAACAAACCGAGTTCCCTTTTTTCTTTAAAAAAACCCTAATATTGTTGACTTGTTTGTGACAAACAGATTTGCGTTTGTGCAGCCTCCAGAGAGTCGCTCGAGACACCCCGTGACACAGACCCATATTCGCTCGCGCTCCCTTCCTGCCGCCCTGCCCAGCTCGTCGCCGCCGCCACCGGAGTCGCCTCGCCTCCCTCTCCCGCAACCACCACCGGAGTCGCCTCCCTCTTCCATAGCCGCCGCCAACCAAGCTTCCTGACTTGTTCTGAATAACATCTATGTCGGCCTTGAAAGAATCAGTCAGGATGGTAGCCTCCCCTCTTCCCTTCGTCATCCTCAGATCCAGAGAAATCGATGTAGCTTCTCTCGTCCTCTTTCCCCTTCTGCGCCATTGAAATGCCTCCCTAATTCTCAACAGAAGAATTAATCAAACTATCCGGTGAATTAACTGATGGATTACAATATGTTTCGATTTTGTTTTTTGTCCAAAATTTCTCGTTTTCTTTATGTTAATCTACTTCTATTATCATTAATTTGTTATATTATAGTTGTAATTTGAGATTTATAAACCAATCCGTGTTGTGAGTTTTGAGAAATTTAGGGTTTAAGGGTAATTTGATTGAATCTATGAGCATTGTTGGGTTGTTTGAAGACTTGTTTAGTTTAATTTCATTAGATTTGAACACTTTACAAGCTGTTTTTTTAGAAAAGTTTGAACTTTGAAGTATACAGGGTTTTTTTAGGAACAAAATAAAGGGGCAGGAGATTTCGGTTTTTTTCGGGCTGAAAACCGAAAAAACCGTAACCGAATATTTGGTCTTCGGTTCGGGCTTCGGGCCGCCCCTCCCAAAAAATTGGGCCGTCGGTTCTGGCCCGACCCGTTTGAGTCGGTTCGGTTCGGTTCGGGCCCGACCCGTTGAGTAACCCTATTTTATTCAGAGTGGTTCAACAATTTTATTCACAGTGGTTCAGCAATTTTATTCACAGCGATTCAACAATTTTATTCGCAGCGGTTCAGCAATTTTATTCACAGTGATTCAACAATTTTATTCACAGTGGTTCAACAATTTTTTCCTGAATCACTTGGTATAAAATCTTGAACCACTTGATATAAAAGTCATGAACCACTTGGTATAAACCCCTGAATCACTTGGTATTAAAACCCTGAATTAATTGGTATAAAACCTCCGAACCACTTGGTATTAAAACTCTGAACTACTTGTTATAAAACCCGTGAACCACTTGGTATAAAACCCTGAACAACTTGATATTAAAACGCCGAACCACTTGATATAATTTAGAATTTTATTTATTACTCCGTATAGTTTAAGATATATTCCATCATAAAAATTCACAATAGTATATCAAACAACAACAACAACAAATCCAGTATCTCCCGCTTAGAGCAGGGTCAGGGGGGTCGAGATGTACGCACCCTTGCCCCGACTAGATCAAGAGGGTGTTTCCGAGTGACCCATGACCGGACATCAAAGAAGCTGGAAATAAGATAAGGACAAAGATGAAAAGTTGGAAAGGATGTACACAAGGAAAGTTGAGATAGAAGGGAAGCACGAGTGATAAAATTTTGTCCCTGACTAGCGTTCGTCAACGCGGATAGCACTCCTCCACTGAATCCTGTCGCGTGTCATCTCCTGCGAGAGTCCCAGAGCGGTCAGATCATGTCTAATCACTTCACCCCAGCTCTTCTTAGGACGCCCTCTTCCTCGTCGAACTCTTTCGATAGCCAAGTTGTCACTCCTACGCACCAGCGCATTTGGATCTCTCCTCTGAACATGGCCATACCATCGGAGTCTCGATTTCCGCAACTTAGTCTGAATACTAGCCACTCCTACCTTTTCTCGGATAGCCTCGTGGAGTAAACTACAATAATTAATACAATCCTAAACAATACTAAAGTAGAAGCTATTTATGACACGTGTCGCGCTCTCCTTGCATTTTTTCCCGCCTTTTTTTTAACTCTTAATAATAGTGTGCTACGTGTCAACTTTTTTCCAACTATTTTTCCTTTATTTTTTTTCATAATTAAATTATTATATTTTGTTGTTTATTGCCATATATCTGAATGCCTTGTATGATTATATGTATATATTTACCTATTTATGGTAAATAATTATTCTACTCATTATAATATATTTACGACACATATTTATATTCTTTACTTTATAATATATTTACGACACATATTAATATTCTTCACTATTTATGGTGAATAATTATTCTACTCATTATATTCTTTATGACACATATTTTTTTCTAGCTCATTATAATATATTTACCACCATTTTACTGTTTTTCTCTTTAAATTATATTTTCACATATTTATATTCTTTACTTTACATTCTATATGTCTACAAAATTGTGATATTTTCATGTTCATTTGTTTAGTGCTGGTGTAATTACATATAACATATAGTAAAACTACATATCTAACTAGACTTCATTAACCAGATTTGCAGCTAAGTGATGGTCAAATCAAGGATTATGCACTGGCGGAGATTGAAATGTTGTTGCAGCGCAATGGAAGTAGTCTTAGACGTTATCTTGACATGCCTTTACCTGATGAAATTTCCATATTAGAAGGGAATAACAAACTAATCCAGGAGGAACTTCGTTATAACAGATCGTTGCAACATGATGAGCATATTAGGCTCATCTCAAGTTTCACTGAAGAACAAAGATATGTTTATAACAAAATTATGCATGCAGTTGATAGTGGTGCAGGAGGTGTATTCTTTGTTTATGGATATGGGGGCACTGAAAAAACGTTCATATGGAGATCGCTATGTGCTGCACTACGTTCTAAAGGTGAAATTGTTCTTGAAGTTACTTCGAGCGGGGTCGCTTCACTTTTACTACCCGGTGGCAGGATAGCACATTTCTCGATTTACAATACCAATAATTATCGATGAGACTTCAACATGTGCAATAAAACAAGGTGACTGTTAAGATAATTATATATTGCTATTTTTCTTACTTAGATACCGTAATCTAATAACCAATGCATGTATAAATTTACTTATATTATTTTGTTTGGGTGCATATTTACTTATATTATTAATTAAGTGTTTCCGCTACGTACCAGATTATCATTAATCGATTTTTTTTCATCAAACATGTATCGTTACACAACTTTCTATATCCATGTGTTTATGTTTCATTCTTGTGCTCATTTCTATATTACTAACATTTTTTCTACCCACTGTATATTTTTTATATTATCCTATCATTTTAATAATATGACATACTAACAAATGTCTTTCTCTCTTTACAGGTAGTCAATTGGATGAACTTATTGCACAAGCGAAGCTTATAATTTGGAATGAAGCACCAATGGTTAGTAAATATTGCTTTGAAGTACTTGATAACACCTTCCGAGATATTCACAGATTCCATAACGGTCAAAGTCTAGGCCAACCATTTGGGGAAAAGGTAGTTGTATTTGGTGGTGATTTTCGCCAAATTTTGCCAGTCATTAGTGGAGGGAGCAGAGAAGATATTATCTCTTCATCTATAAATTCTTCTTATTTGTGGAATTCTTGCAAAGTCGTGAAATTGACCAGAAATACGAGACTTCATCATGGTTGTTCATCTATTGCTCAGGAGCAACTTAGGACCTTTGCAGAATGGATATTGAGCATTGGAGATGGTACAACAGGTGTTCCTAATGACGGACAAGTATCAATTGAAATTCCACCTCATCTGCTTATATCAAATGTCACTGATCCTATTATATCGATTGTGGAATATCTACTTACCCTTCACTCATGCTGAATTTGTCAAGTGATGAATACTTCCAAGAACGTGCTATTCTTGCCCCCACTCATGATACTGTTGACGAGGTGAATGACTATTTGTTATCTATCATGCCGGGTGATCAAAAGGAGTATCTTAGCTCAGATTCTATTTGCAAATCTGATGCAAGCCTACGTGGCGATGATTATCCCCCTAATTACTTGAATAGTATCAAATGTTCTGGTCTCCCAAATCATAGTTTGAAGCTTAAGGTCGGTGTTCCCATCATGTTGCTTAGAAATATTGATCAGTCGGCTGGTTTGTGTAATGGTACTAGGCTTATAACCACCCGGATCGGAAAGCACATTATTCAGGCAAAGATCATTTCAGGTAGGAATATTGGTCGATTGATTTTTATTCCTCGCATGGTATTTACTCCTTCAAACACTCATTTGCCTTTCAAGTTTAGAAGAAGGCAATTTCCGGTTCTTGTGTGCTTTGCCATGACAATCAACAAGAGCCAAGGGTAATCACTTTCGTATGTCAGATTATATCTTCCACTCCTTGTTTTTACACATGGTTAACTCTATGTTGCAATATCTAGAGTGACATCAAGAAAGGGGTTGAAGATTTTAATTTGTGACAAAGATGGGCAATCCATGAACACACCAACTAATGTTTGTCTACAAAGAAGTTTTTCATAATTTACACTAAGCTGGTAGTTCTTTTCTTCCTTTATCCTCATCTTTCTCTATTATTAATTGTTATTTGTTTGTTTTATCTAATATGTTAATTGTTGTTGTTTTTTTAGCAAGGTTTTTCATTGTTAGATTTTTTCATGAGTGGACTCATATCATTGCATTTAAGACTCATCCTACAAGTTTAATTATTTTACAGTTTTTTTTATTCTGAATTTTACATAACAATATAACTTTATGACTTTATTTATTTTTCCTTTTAGTCCATTGTAATATTAATGGTTGATTTTGTTTATATTTTATGGTTCCACATTTTATTTTACTGAATTATTAATTCCAATCTTTTAACATATCTCGTTCCAATCTTTTAACATATCTCGTGCGATGCACGGGTTATCAACTAGTAATTAATACAGTAAAGCCGATAAAGCTCCTGTACAATAGTATATCAAAAGGCCAAAATTCACAATAGTTTAAAATAATGGCGGCATGCAAGAACAGCACCAACATCACCCAAAGCCGATCGAAGCTCCTGTACAAGTTCCAAAACGACCTCTGCTCGACGAATCCGGTCTTGCCTCTTCCTCCCGGACGCCACAAAGAAAGTACTCCCTAAATTGATCGGCAATTTGAGCTTATCGAAGCATCTCCTACTCCAAAAAAACTCATTGATATCGTCATAGTTCCTCCAGTCCCTATGGGGAGCAGTTCCATTGAAACTGTTGGAGGCCTCCTTGCTAATTGTCTCATAGATCGGGTTCACAATCTGATGAAGAAACGCATCTTCGCCGGAAATAGAAGGAACGAAGGGCCTCCCGGTGTTCGTCGCCGACGGGGTTATCGGAGTCAGCAGAGGTGGAAGAAATGGGGACGCAGTGAGGAAGAAGGAAGGATGCGATGTGCTTGAGGACGGGAGGAAGAAGCTTTGTTTGATTGAAGAAATTAGAGAAGCGCGTGAGCGTGTTTTTTTCTCTCTAAAATCTAGATCTGTTTCCACCAATCATAGTGCTTCTTTCCTTCTTATCGGACTAATTTCTTCTCACTTGAACCCTCCTATATATATATATATACTAGTGTAATACCCGTGCCTTGAAGGCACGGGAGTTTGATCCATTTTAATTTGAACATCATTTTATATATCTATATCTAATAGTACTATATTAATATATACTTGTTCATAACAAAAATATGTACGTATAAAGTTTTTTTTTGTAATTTATAAATTAGTTGGAAAGAGATACAATAAAATTTTTTAAAATGATTTAATAAGGTAAAGTAGTAATAATACTCAAACACATCACCTAATATAATTAAAATAAATACTCGGTATATAATTATTGCCATAAGCACATGATTGTGCGAATACTTTTGAAGTTATGTAGATATACATAACTTATTCATTATTTTCATTAGAAAGATGGCTAGAAAGAGAGGGAAATTAATAGTGAAAATAAAGGTAAGATGGTAAAAATAAAAAGATCCTAAAAGGCAGAAAAGTGATCTAAGAAGCCTCATCTAAGATGTAAAATAATCATTAGTAATTCTTGTAAGTCTTAAAATATTATTTATTTTTCGATAGTCATTTAAGATGTCTGAAATAAGTAAATTGTAAGAAAAAAACTTTTCAAAAATAAGTAAAATAAGTAAATTGTAAGAAAAAAACATCCCTTATTACTATCGATTAATAAGAAAAGAAAGTTTTGATTAGTATGAAAATAGGAAACAAATATGTTCAAAATATGAAACGTGTATTTTAAAATTTCAGCAATAATATTGACCAATAAGAAAATACCATTTGAATAAAAAAATTAAGTTTAATTGTGGGCGTGACATGTCAGCAAAATGCTAGTAGAATTAGTAATATTAATAGATTATTAATTAATAGATTTTTATTTTGACATTTGGATTAATTATCTAGATATTTTTAATACGATTGTGATGAATATAATATAGGAAACAAATATTTAAACTTGCCTTAATAACATCGATTAATAAGAAATGAAACTTTTGATTAAAAAATTCAAATTTAATTTACAGAGGGACACATCAGCAAAATGCTAGCAGAATTAATAATGTCTCAATATTTACGACAATATAATCGAAAATAAATAAAAAAGAACGGATTCAAATCATATTTAAAATAGGAAACAGATATTTTAAAGTTTTCATAATAATATTGACCAATAAGAAAAGCTCATTTGAATAAAAAAATCAACTTTAATTGTGAGCGTGACACGTCAGCAAAATGCTAGCAGAATTAGTAATATTAATAGATAGATAGATAGATAGATATATTGCAATCGGAAAAAAAAAAGGAAACATGTCTCAATATTTACGACAATATAACCGACAATAAAAAAAAGGGTACGGATTCAAATCATATTTAAAATAGGAAACAAATATTTTAAAGTTTCCATAATAATATTTACCAATAAGAAAAGCTCATTTGAATAAAAAATTCAACTTTAATTGTGAGCGTGACACGTCAGCAAAATGCTAGCAGAATTAGTAATATTAATAGATATAGATATATAGGTTGGTTCTGGTGTACTCAGTCTCAGGCATTATCATGTATCATGTGAACACATCTGGACCGTTGATTGAATGAAATGAAAGGCTGAGATTAATAGACAATTTTGGCTTTTTTTAAATTAAAATACAGTGGGACCCACATCTTTTTTTTGCCCACTTGCTGAAGGGGGGCGTGTGTGGTGCACTCTCTTCAAATTATTCGACATTATATCTAGATTATTCAATCGTATCGTCTGATTATGCAATGGTATCGATGGATTATTCGGTCGTTATCGGTCGTCTATGAATGATTATTCGGTGATATATAGATGATTATTCACTCGTATATGAGTGATTTTCGCTTGATTATTCGATGGTATCGGTCGGTTATTTGATGGTATCGATGGATTATTCGATTATATCGCTTTATTATTCGATAGTATCACTTGATTATTCGATAGTATCACTTGATCATTGACATCTTTAAATTCACCCATAAACAAATCCCACCAAATTATCCTATATACATATGAATAAAGTTATACATACAAATGAATAAACCTAAATTACAGTATCATTGAAATCTTTATATTCACCACCACCACAGCCAAAATAATCGATGCATAAAGTACACAAATTCGATCAAATCAGGCCAAGCAAAACTCCATTTGAATCATCCAAAATCAATTTAAGAACAATGAATTGAAAATAGGCGTTACGTTTTTGGGAGAGAGACTTGGATGAACAAGCAGTAGGTATTTGATTCAGTGATCACCGCTGAGCCGCACCTCCCGGATCCACCTTCGTTTCATCCTCCTCCGCCTTCGCCAGCCACCATAGCCATCTCATTCAACTTCCACCTCCTTCGACTTCTATTGCGACAAAGCAGGCCAAATCTAAAAGTGAAACAGGCGACTGCGGTTGCTGAATTCTGCCTCCTTCGACTTCCGCCTCCTGGACAGGCTTCGCAATCGCGCGTCCATCGTCTTCAATCTGCCAATCGCGTGTCTAGGCGCCCTTCGCAATCGCCACCTTTCGCCCAGATCTACACCTCATGGCTCCGGCTTCGTAACCGTCGCCGCCTTTCGCCCAAATCTTCACCTTCGCAACCGCCGCCTTCTGTCCAGGTGCCCTTCGTCGCGCCTCTCATAATCGCGCGTCCAGGCGCCCTTCGCAATCGCCGGCCACCTTTGCAACCGCCGCCTTTCGCCCAGATCTACACCTCATGGCTTCCGCTTCTCTTTCTCTCTTCTTTTGGTTGAAATTGAAAACGCTGTGTGGAATTAGGGTTAAGCAGATTTGTAATCACGCACCTATATGTAAGGGTGAGATTGTGTTTACGTAATTTTAATTTACAATTAATTTAAAATTCCAAATAATCTCAGCCTTCCATTTGTACTAAATCAACGGCTCAGATCTGTTCACATGATACACAATAAGACCTGAGTACATATGATCTATCCTCTATATATATATATATATATGAGCTCAAGGAAAACAAAGCATTTAAAAGTGAATCCTCAATTATCTTTCAGGAAATCAGTCTAGTAAAGAAGGAAGCTTACGGCAATGCCTGGTCCTGGGGATCCTTGAAGAACTCACAAATAAAGGGAGCAGAAAGATTGATCATGAAGTACTGCACCAAATATTCAAGTTTAATTAATTTAGATGGGTAAATACAATAGAGTGAGGTTGCATATCTCACGGGGATTATCACAACTGTACCTCGTTCTTAACAGCTGCAACCAGCATGATAGATTCTGGGGAAACGGTGAAGAAAAAGCCCGCAATGTAGAAATATTTGGCGTTCTCAACTGCATATTAAGATATTCATTATAAGTCAAATTTGGTATGTACGTGAGGAAAATGCTTGACATGCTATATAAAAGCAGGTATGAGGTACCAAGTGCCCCATTTTCTGGCTGCTTCAAATGCTCAACCTTGTAGCATGCAATTAGCAGCGGCCAATTAAGTTAGCAACAAGTGACCTGCAAATATATCCAGGATGGCAATGTTTTACTAGTAATTAGCTCACCAGATGTAATTTAAAATTCAGCCACCTACTCTCACAGGGTTAATACTTAATAGAGAGCACATGGATTAAACACAATATGAAAAGATGTTAGCATCAGAAGAAGCACAAAGAAGTCAGAAGAATTAGAACCATGTCAACATAACCATCTATGGAATCTATACATATCTTAGTTATTATGATAAACAAATTATCTCGTTTTTTGTATTATTTATATCTAAACACCAATATTAAATACACGCATGTAGAGAGATTGAAGCAAAAAACCAAGTCACAACAAACCTTTCGCCACCCGCAACACAAACTGCACAGGTGCCAGTAGGTGCAGACTCATCCTCATAGTAGTGAAGTGAACCTAACCATTAAAGAAATGATATTGTTAAAAAAATAAGATAGAATATATATTAAGAATACTCTTAATTTTTTGAAGCTCTTCTTCTTCTTCCTATCCATTATTACTGGTTTTGTTAATGAAGGAAAGAGCAAAATGGTTTGCACAAAATGACAAGGACAAGGCGTTCATTGATCAATGGGGAGAATACACAATTTCACATTCTTTCATGGTATCCAGAGCGTAAAAGGTTTTATCTTCAATTTTTTTTTTCCTGCCTCCTGCTCATCGCCATGACCACCAACAACATCAATGGTAACCTTCTCCTTGCCGCCAATGGCACAAACACCACCCCTCTCAATTTCCAAATTCCCAATATCACAATTAAGCTTGATGGTGACAACTATTCCCTCTGGAAAAACACCGTCCTCTCCGCTCTTGAAGCCTTTGAACTCGAAACCTTTCTGACCGACACCACACCACCGCCCAAAACCCTTCCCGGCGCTACTGATGGTGCCAACCCCGTCCCCAACCCTGCCTTCTCTGGCTCCGCTCTACGATCGCCGAATGCGCCCTCGCCCTCATTACTCGCTGCTCTTCGGCGTCCGACGCTTGGTCCACCCTTGAACGTACCTATCAGGCTCAGACCAGGGCTCGTCGGATGGCCCTCAAACAACAACTTCAGTCTCTCCCTAAGGGTGCCCTAACAATGATGGAATACATTCATCAGAAGCGGGGCATCGCTGACTCTCTTGCTGAAAGCTTATACATTGTCGACCCGGAAGATCTTGCCAGCAACATCCTCAACGGCCTAGACTCCTCACATGGTCCCTTCATCACTTCCTTCATGATGCGATCAGGTACTCTCGACATCGACGAATTGGTCGGCCTGCTCCTTCAGGAAGAAGCTCGTATTCTTCGCGATCAGCAGGCTACCTCAGCACTCCTCCCCCTGCCGCCGACTTCCGGAACCCCCACCAATGCTCCCGCTGCCAATGTCGCCGCCTCCTCTCGCGGAAATCGCCCATCCAACCCTCCTCCGCGTCAATCGTCTGGAGGTCGTGGGCAATCATCCGGATCTCCCTCTGATGGGTCGTCTGGTGGTGGCCGAGGTCAGCAAACTGGCCGCCGCCATCTCTTCCAGATATGTGGAAAGCTCGGTCATCTTGCCCTCAACTGCTACAACCGCCTCAACGAGGCTAAATTTCCCCCTCGTCGTCGCGACAACTCCACGCAGCAGCGCTCGGCAAACTACTCCTCTCCCTCTACCATTGTCGACCCCTCTTGGTACTTCGATTCGGGTGCTACTGATCATGTAACTCCCGATCTACAAAAGCTGCACATCTCCGACAACTACACTGGCTCCGATCGCCTTGCTGTCGGGAACGGTAATCGTCTTCCTATCTCTCACATTGGTTCCTCTTATTTACCTGGATTGTCTGCTCCTGTTAAACTCCCTCTTATTCTCCATGTCCCTACCATCACCAACAGCCTTTTAAGCGTATATCGTCTTACCCAAGACAATGATGTTTTTATGGAATTTTTCCGTGACAAATGCTTTGTCAAGACCTTGCAGGGCAAAATCCTCCTCCACGAAACAACTAAAGATGGCCTTTATCGCCTCCATCCACCCGCCCCTCATCGCACTGCCCTCACCAGCTCCCATACGTCTCTTGAAGGTTGGCATCGGCGTCTAGGTCATCCCCACGAGTCCGTCCTCCGTCAATTAGTGTCCAAGTTTCAACTTCCAGTCACCACAAATAAGCTTCCCTCCGTCTGTGAAGCATGTCAGTTTGGGATGAACCGCAGGTCTCATCTACCTGCCACTCATGTGTCCTCTGCCTCCCCTTTCGATTTAGTTTACTCAGACGTTTGGGGACCTGCCCCTGTCTTGTCCTTAAACGGTTCTAGATATTTTGTGTTCTTTGTTGATGATGCCACTAAATTTGTCTGGATATATTTTCTATCTCATAAATCTAAATTGCATGATACTTTGATGTCGTTTCTTGCAATGATTAAAACCCAGTTCAACACCACAGTCAAATGTCTGCAATCCGATCGGGGAGGGAAATATCGATCAATCTCCCCCTATCTTCAGTCTCAGGGCATGATTCATCGTTTTTCATGCCCTTACACACAAGAACAAAACGGTGCTGTCGAACGACGAAATCGCATCGTCGTCGAAAAAGGGCTTGCTCTCCTTGCCCAAGCCAAGTTACCTCTCCTATTCTGGGAACACTCATTTCTCACCGCCATCTATCTCCACAACAGAACTACAACTCCCCATCTCCAACATCGATCCCCCTACCAACTTCTTTATGCCAGAGACCCAGATTACAATCTCTTCAAGGTCTTTGGTTGTCTGTGTTACTCGTTTCTACGACCCTACAACCCCCACAAACTCGACTTTCGGACTCTCCCGTGTCTCTTTCTGGGATATAGTTCCCGCCACAAAGGTTTCTTCTCCTACCATGTCACCTCCAAGAGAATGTACATCGCCCGACACATGGTCTTTGACGAGACCACTTTCCCCTACCCCGCCTTCTCCGTCGTCCCATGTCCACCCACCTCACCCCCGGCCACCCCCTCTCCTGCTACTCTCCTTGAACACGCTCAACCTCCGCCTATGCCTCCCCCTAATCCACTCCCCGTCGCCCCACCACCGCAGCCACATGTCCCTGCACAACCCCCTCCACCAGCTCCCTTACCACTGCAACCCCCTGCCGCTGCACAACCCCCACCAACAGCTTCCACTCCTCCGCATCCTAACCCATATCCTCCCAACACCCCATCCCATTTTCGTCCAAGTGACGATAGCACCCACTCCATGCGCACCCGTGCCCAATCCGACAACCTCAACCTACACAGCAGGCAATGCAGGAAGAAGACCAGTCCCTTTGTCGGAATAGGACATGGTCCCTTGTTCCCAGGCCTCCTAACACTAATCTAGTTGGTTGTAAGTGGGTTTACAGGGTCAAAAAGAATGCTGACGGCTCTATTCAGCGGTACAAGGCTCGCCTCGTCGCCAAGGGATTCCACCAGGAAGAGGGTGTTGACTACTTCAACACCTTCAGTCCTGTCGTCAAGCCCACCACTGTTCGGTTGGTCCTCTCCATTGCTCTCGCGCAGCACTGGCCTCTCCGTCAGCTTGACATCAACAACGCCTTTCTAAACGGTGACCTCAATGAAACGGTGTATATGGAGCAACCTCGTGGCTTTGTGGATAATGTTGCCCCAACTCATGTCTGTCGCCTTCACAAGGCTCTGTATGGTCTCAAACAGGCACCCCGGGCATGGTTTACCAAGCTCAAGCAATTTTTCTTGGCCAACCATTTCCACGCCTGTCAATCCGACACCTCCTTATTTGTCCACCATACCGCCACTGTCACCATCTATGCTTTGGTTTATGTCGATGACTTGATTATAACAGACAATCATGAGTCACACGTCAACAGCTTCATTCAGCATCTTCACAGACAGTTCTCTCTCCGTGATCTATGCGATCTTAGCTACTTTCTAGGCATAGAGGTTCTCCGTAACTCTTCGGGACTCCTCCTTACACAGACCAAGTACATTCGAGATGTCCTCCAGCGAGCTCGGATGTCCGATGCCAAGCCCATTGGCTCTCCAGCTGACTCTTCCTCTCGGCTTCTTCGCCAAGGGACTGCTTTCTCCGACCCCACACTATACCGTCAGACCATTGGGGCACTGCAATACGTCACGATCACCCATCCTGAGATCACGTACGCCGTGAATAGAGTTTGTCAGTTTATGCATAGCCCCACAGAAGCGCATTGGGATGCTGTTAAACGGATACTTCAGTATCTCAAAGGTACCTTGTCCTTGGGTCTTCATCTTCACCATACCTCTGATTCACGCCTTACTGCATACTCTGACGCTGGTTGGGCTTCCGACCCTTTCGACATGCGCTCTCAATATGGCTTTGCTATATATCATGGCTCGAATCTCATCAGTTGGACATCCCGCAAGCAAAAAGTTGTCGCTCGCTCCAGCACAGAAGCGGAGTACAGGGCCCTCGCTTACACCACGGCCGAGCTTCTCTAGATTCAGCAGCTGCTCACTGATCTCCGGCGCCCAGCTCGCTCTCCCCCGGTCCTTCTGTGCGACAACTTAGGTGCTACTTTCATGACCTCTAACCCTGTGGTTGGTCCTCGTTCAAAGCACATTAAACTGGATTATTTCTTTGTTCGGGAGCAAGTTGAGGATGGCAATTTGATTGTTCAACATGTCTGCTCCGCTGACCAACATGCCGACATCTTCACCAAACCGCTCGGTACGTCACGGTTCTGTGAACTGCGCTCCAAGCTCCAAGTTCGCCCGCGTCCTTGAGCTTGCCGGGGGGTATTAACCATATCTTGTATATTTAAACGTTCATTGATCAATGGGGAGAATACACAATTTCACATTCTTTCATCCTCCATATGGCAAGGCGATGTGTGTTTAGAAGCTAGAGGAGCGCAAGTCAGTGGAGGCGATTGCTTTAGCTCTAGAAGCTTCACTGCAATGATCCTTGATTCCGTGCTTTCAACTCGCAATATGTATTGGGCTAGAAACCACTTTTCATCCACACTCGGAAGCGAATTCGGGTAATAAGACACCCAATAACAATCCGTCAGCAAACCAATAACCAACTGATAATATCCAATCTAAAACCAAACAATCAAGTAACCACAAACATAGATAAAAGCACAAATATCAACACATGATTTACGTGGAAAAAACCCTCTCTAACCCGATGATCAAAAAACCAACATTCCACTCGCTAGAACAACCAATCCACTAATCAACAAATCAGTACAAGTGTTTAACAATCTAGTCTCACGCCGAGAAAAACAAATGTGGAGATCTCAACCACCAAATTTAAACACAACCTGGATCTTGAAAGGACTCCTCTCTAAAAACTAGCTAAACACGTACTTGTAATCGGATTACATTTCAGAGAATAATACCTATCAACAAACACCCGTTGTTGACTTGCCAAAAAATGAGACGGATCACCAAATCAAGAGATGAAGCACCCCGCTCAAATCTCCTATCTTTCATCTCCATTCTCCCTCCTCTCTCTTTTCTTTCTCTCTCCTTTTTCTTCTTGTTGCTGGCAGCACTGCACTCCTAGAGTCATAGAGTTCGAGCTCTCCTGCTCATTCTCTACAAGACAGGCAAAAACAATGCCTTTTATTTTGCCACGAAGCCAAATGTTGATAGCTTCAACTGGGCTGGACCCAAATGGGACGTAGTCCCAACAATACGTAGACGATTGGAGCTAAGCGCCTAAGCACGTCGCAATCTCTCTTGACGATTAGTTTATGAACTTGTTCTCTGTATTTGTCCGAATCGCATGAAACAAGATCTAGTGCCATCAAAACGAGCTCAAAAAACTCAACCTCGCTAGATTTCGTCCTAAATTCACACAACAAATTAGCAAGAGATGCAAGAAATCTACCGGAATCAGCCAAATCGCTTCGGATTTCCACTAAATCTTTTGCCGGATAAAGAATTCTCGACAATTGTAGCGACAACTCCTTGAAGCTAGTAATGTTGTTAGCACAGATGTAAAATGATTGATGAAGGAGAGAGAGGCGATGGAGAGGGGAAGGGGGGCGCGAGAGGAGGGGCCAGAGAGAGACCAGAGGTGGATGAGGCGGTGGACAAAGAGGGGAGCATAATGGTCTGCTTTTGTGGCCAAAATTAATTAAAGAGAGTAGGTCAAAAATGGAGGAAGAAGGAATGGCATGTCCGCAGATATGCACAACGTTCAACCGGTCCTCAATAGCGCACTCATACTATGTAATCGGTGTCGTCCTGGCACACCTGCCCTGCATGAGGTCCTTCACCGTATAACGGGAGAGAAATTGACCTTGTATACATCAACCCAGAGAGAGTGTTTCTGCCTAATTTAGGTTGGGTTTGATAAGTCGTAGTGTTAACTCCACCTTGATGATAAGACCTGCCTAATGGAGATTAAAACATTGGTTGATGAAAGCCAAAACTCGGGTTTCCAGAGTTTGGTGAGATCTTACTAAAGGGCTCAAAGGATTGCGTGCACAAAAGGACTAGGAATATGAAATAGGTTGAATGGGCCTATTTGTTAAACGGACCTATTTAACCTTACAGATCCGAGATCCATATTGGGCCTAACTGATTACTTCAGACTGTGTTCTAAGTGTGATGGATTGGGCCTCATTGTGGATTGAGCCTAATTGTGTTGAACGGACTCCATCTAATCTTTATATTGTGTTAGGAAAATATTGTTGAGATTGTGCAGGATTTGTTCGGTTGATATCCAAGACTTCTACAGCGTATCTCCTCTACAACGTCGATATCCAAGATCTCAACTAATCCGAAGTGAAGGTTCTAGGACTTGTTGATTCGGCCAAAGATCTCTCCTGAAAGTTCGGTGCAAACTTCACTTTCAAACTTTCGACTTTAAAATCAAGTGTACTGGCCTATATAAAGAAGAAGAGGAAGATTGCAGAAGACACAAGATTCACTGCGCTCAAACGATCTTCTGCAAGCTCATCTTCTCCAAGCGTTTGATCTCACATCGCTCCATTTGTTAAGTGTTGTATTTACTTTTGAGTGTGTGAGATAGGTTTCATTCGAGCTTTATCGTATAATTCATCTAGGTTATACTAAGGGTTTCTTTACCCAAACGTATAGGGTACCTCGGTATCCATAGGAGCTTTGTTTCACTAGTATGCTTGGGTTGCTAGACAGGAAGGTAGTCTAGAAGAGGGTAAGTCTTCTAGAGGTTGTATCTAGAGCTCATAAGATAAAGTGAAATAAAGTTTGTTGAATCCTACGGGTTGGATAACCCTAGGCGGGGACGTAGGCGGTTGTGCCGAACCTCTTTAACAAGTATCGTGTTCTTTACTTTCCGTTCTTTACTTTATTACTTCTTCTTTCGATTGATCTTATTTGCTATCTTGGTTTAACGTGGTTCTGTTTCAGATAAGGACTTACTTCTGGTGGTAAGGTCTTACCATTTCTGTAATCGCGAAAAATTGACATACTCTATTCAAACACCCCCCCCCCCCTCTAGAGTATTCAGTTACTATTTGTCTGTCTATTCCGCACTTCAATTGGTATCAGAGTCTAACTCACGTTCTTTAGATACTACTATTTGTGAGACTAACAATGGCAGGCGAAGGTCAAGGTGGCTTCTGTCAAGGAAGGTCTGTCTCTCGTCCACCTCTCTTCGTTGGGGACAACTTCATGCATTGGAAATCTCTTATGAAAATGTTCATAATTGATCAAGATCTGGAGCTCTGGCATATCATTACGCGAGGGCCGAATGTACCCAAGAAGGATGGACCTAATGGAACAAAGCTAGACAAGACAGAGGAAGAATACAATCAGACGGATCTGGAGAGCACTTCTAAAAATTTCAAAGTTGTACATGCTCTATATTGTGGGCTGAGTACTGACGAATTCAACCGCATTTCTTCTTGCATAACTGCAAAGGAAATTTTGGACAAATTGGTCGTGATCTATGAAGAGACTAGACAGGTCAAAGAGACCAAGATAAGTATCTATCTTAGACAATATGAATTGTTTAAGATGAATCCGGACGAGTCAGTGAAAGCAATGTTCACCCATTTTACGGAGATCATTAATAATCTTGACTCGTTGGGAAAGACTTTCCAAAATGATGAGAAAGTTCGAAAGATACTTAGGTGCTTACCCAAATCAAAATGGGGTCCCAAGGTAATAGTCATTGAGGAAGCTCAAGACCTTAGCAGGCTAACCATTGACAACCTATTGGGAAAGTTAATCACCCATGAAATGATCCTCAATGAGGATGATGGTGAACCGTCCACAAATGTCAAAAACCTAGCTCTCAAGGTCAAGAAAGAAGAATCACCTGAGGATTCCGAGAATGAAGAGGAGGAAGATAATTTCGCTCTTATTACAAGAGGATTGGCTCGCATTCTCAAAATGAAGAAGCAATTCTCTAATAAAGAATTTGGAGGATCATCTAGGAATCAAGGTAAGTCTTCTACCCCTTCGAAAAGAAACAGTGTCCTAACTTGCTATGAATGTGGTGAAACAGACCATCTCGTTAAGGGATGTCCTCTCAAGAAGCGAAACAAGGCTAAGAGGAAAGAGTCCAACAAGAAAGTGATGGCGGCATGGTGTGACTCTGACTCTTCAAGTGACACGGATTCGGAAGAAGAACACACCATTATATGTCTAATGGCAAAGAGCGAATACAAAGATAAACATCTAGATAGAGTGGTAAGAAACCTCCTATCTAGTTCCACTGCCGTGTTATATGAATTCCTTAAAAACATGATTTCAAATGAAGAAAGTTGTAACAAAGAAATCAGTAGCCTATAGGAGAAGGTTTTGGATCAAGAAATCTGCATAAGGAGGATGTCGCAGAAATTGCAAGATCTTGACAGTAAGAACTTAGATCTTATCACTGAAGGTAAGACCTTACGATCGGAAATTTCCGAACTTAAGGCTAACCTTTCATCTCTTAAGGTTCAGAACACTGACCTTGAGATTGAAAAAGTGAAATTGTCTGAGAAATGTCAAGATCAACAAACAACCTTTGTGCAATTTACTAGATCCAAAGCCACTCTCGATAGGATGCTTGGAGAACAACTTTCCTTAAACCGAAGTGGTATAGGATATAACAAGAATTTTCCTGTTAAGCCTACTACCAAGTTCATCAAGGCAAAAGGAAGTTAGAGATCTCCTACTTGTTTCTTCTGTTGCGAAAAGGGTCATGTAAAGAAGACGTGTCCTTATATGAGAACGGATCCTTACATTATCCGAAACACATTTCCTGTATGCTTACATGAACGGATAAGGCAAGTTTGGGTCCCTAAAGGAACAAGGTTGTCAAATATGGTTTATCCCCATAACGGATCCAAATCGGTCTATTGGTCAAGCCGGAAAGGTTGATTTTTTGGTTTGCAGGATATCACCAGGACT
Organism: Persicaria tinctoria; assembly: GCA_037127255.1. Lineage (NCBI taxonomy): Eukaryota > Viridiplantae > Streptophyta > Magnoliopsida > Caryophyllales > Polygonaceae > Persicaria > Persicaria tinctoria. The sequence continues at coordinate 48,280,333 of JBANSL010000006.1, read as the reverse complement.
AAGGATCATAAATGGATTATGGATAGTGGTTGCTCTAGGCATATGAGTGGAAAAGAATCTTTGTTTCATCATCTAAAGAAGCAATCCAGTGGTACTATAACCCTTGGTGATAAAGGAAAGTGTGACATCGTCGGTATTGGTAACATTGGTGTTGATCCAAATAATTTCATTAAGGATGTATATCTTGTTGATGGCCTTAAATATAACCTTCTTAGAGTTTCACAGCTGTGTGATAAAGGCAATCGTGTAAGCTTCAATAAGGAGAAATGCATTGTACAGGATGAGAAGGCAGGAGATATTGTTCTTATTGCTTATAGAGATTCTAATACTTATGCTCTCAATACAGATCGCATTCCAGCCTCCAATCTAAAATGTCTCAAGGCCTTATCAGAGGATCCAAGGGTGTGGTATAGGCGACTTGGACATATAAGCATGGACACTCTCGGTAAACTCCACTCTAAGGATCTTGTTCGAGGCCTTCCTAATTTGAATTTCAAGGTGGGTGATCTTTGCAAAGTCTGCTGAAGAGGAAAACATACTCATAGCACTTTCAAGAAAAAGAAGGTCGTTAGTACTACTAGACCTTTAGAACTTCTACACATGGATCTGTGTGGATCTATGCGTGTCAAATCTCCCAAAGGTAAGTAATACATTCTTGTAGTTGTTGATGATTATTCTCGATTCACTTGGGTTTTCTTTCTCAAAGATAAATCAGAAACTCTGTTTTATTTTTCAAAACTTTGTAAGGAGTTACAAACCTTGAAAAACCTACCTATCGTTTCTATTAGAAGTGATCATGGTAGAGAATTTGATCAATTAAACTTTGATTTATTTTGTGCAAAATATGGTATTTCACACAATTTTTCGGCTCCAAGGACACCTGAACAAAATGGGGTTGTGGAACGAAAAAATCGCACCCTAGAGGAGATGTCAAGGACAATGCTATTAGAGAATAATCTGCCAAAGTCATACTGGGCAGAGGTTGTGAATACATCAAATTATATTCTCAATAGATGTTTGATTCGATCAATCTTAAAGAAAACTCCTTATGAACTTTTTAAAGGAAGAAAACCAAGCATATCGTATTTTAAACCATTTGGATGTACGTGTTACGTGCATAACAATAGAAAGGATAATCTTGGGAAGTTTGATGCACGTAGCGAAGAAGGTATATTTCTTGGATATTCGACTCAAAGCAAGGCTTATCGAATATACAATAAACATACCAAAGTAGTCGAAGAAAGCATCCATGTATTATTTGATGAAAGTGATAACAGTACCTTGAGTGAAGGATTTGCAGATCTCAACTTGAACACTTATGAGGAAGACGAGTCAGAAGGAAAAGCCAATGGACAAGGGAAGAGCAAATCAAGAAATATGCAGGAGCCATTTCAAGATCTTACTGAGCTATCACAAGGCACTTGGATTCAGTTTCAAGGCCTTACAAATGAAGCTAGTCTTGAAAATGAAACACCTTCCGAGCCTCTGGAACCGTATCCTACTAGTCCTCCTGAACCTCAGGAGCCTTTTTCACCTGTTCCTGAAGCCTCAACATCTAATCAAGGATCGGCAAGAAGAAAATTCAAACATGCTTCTTCTCACTCCTTCGCGGATATCATTTCAGATCCTTCTTCTGGTGTCCAAACTCGTTCTAACCTTAGAAACTTATGTGCGTTTCACGCATTTGTTTCTCTCGCAGAACCAAAGAAATACATCGATGCTCTCAAAGAACCAGATTGGATCATAGCTATGCAAAATGAGCTCAACGAGTTCGAACGCAATAAAGTATGGACCCTTACGGCTAAGCCAAAGGGAAAGTCTATTATTGGAACTCGATGGGTATTTCGAAACAAGCTAGACGAAGGAGGTAATATTATCCGAAATAAGGCACGACTGGTTGCACAAGGATATAATCAAGAAGAAGGTATTGACTACAAGGAGACATTTGCTCCCGTAGCTAGACTCGAAGCCATTCATATGCTTCTTGCTTTCGCTTCTTTTATGAATATCAAGCTTTATCAAATGGATGTGAAGTGTGTGTTTCTTAATGGATTTCTAGATGAAGAAGTTTATGTTTCTCAACCTCCAGGTTTTGAAAACGATGAATTTCCAAAGCATGTATTTAAGCTCGACAAAACTCTTTACGGCTTAAAGCAAGTCCCAAGAGCTTGGTACGAGCGGCTTTCAAAATATCTCTTGGAAAATAACTTTAAAAGGGGGTTGATTGACAAAACTATCTTCATCGAAACCCATGGAAAGGATATACTTGTCGTCCAAATTTATGTAGATGATATTCTTTTCGGTGCTACTAACGATTCCTTGTGCAAAGAATTTTCTAATATTATGTGTAAAGAGTTCGAGATGAGCATGATGGGCGAGCTGAATTTCTTTCTTGGACTTCACGTGCAACAAAGTTCAAAAGGTATTTTCCTTAATCAAGGGAAATATACACGAGAGCTACTCAAGAAGTACAAGATGATCGATTCCAAGGTGGATAAAACTCCTATGAGTTCTACTCTATCTCTAGATCAAGATCTTACCGGCAAGGAGGTAAATCAGAAAGAATATCAAGGTATGATCGGCTCCCTTCTCTATATTAAGGCAAGCAGACCTGACATCATGTTCAGTGTCTGTATGTGTGCAAGATTCCAAGCTAATCCGAAGGAATCACATCTGATTGCGGTAAAAAGGATTTTAAGATATCTTAATGGTACTAAAGATCTCGGATTATGGTATCCTCATCAAACAAGCGTTGATCTTATCGGATATTCCGATGCCGATTTTGCAGGGTATAAAGTGGATAGAAAAAGTACCTTAGGGTGTTGTCAATTTCTTGGGGCATCCCTTATAAGGTGGAATTCCAAGAAGCAAAATTTAGTGGCGCTTTCAACAGCTGAAGCTAAATATATTGTTGTTGGAGCCTGTTGTTCGCAAGTCTTATGGATTGCACAACAACTCCAAGATCTTGGAATCAACTATAAGGGAATTCCCATAAAATGTGATAATACCAGTGCTATTTCTATCTCCAAAAAACTTGTACAACACTCGAGAACAAAGCACATTGATTTGAGAGACACCATTTTATCCGAGACCATGTCGAAAAAGGTGATGTGCCATTGACATTCATCTCTACCGAGCTACAACTTGCAGATATCTTTACAAAACCTTTACCCGAAGATAGATTCAATTTCATCAGATTAGAACTTGGAATGCTTAATAAGAAGCATCGATGTAGGGGGAGCAATCGTATCTTATGATATCAGTATTATTCCCTACATCAAGATCTTAAAATAAAATTTAAGATCTTACTATGTCATAGTATGATGTTAAATTCCTTTCAAAAATATTGAATTATGGATCACATCTCTTGGGTAAAATCTCTTTAGATTTTTACCTAAAAGATATTTTTTCCGTCTTTGATTATTTGGTAAGTTTTTATCCGTTCGAAAATTTGTTGATATTTTCCCAGATTTTCTCCTATTTAACTATGTACTTATCTCTTTTAAGTTCGAATTTTAAAACTTTGGATTTGGCCAGATTTTTTTAGGGGAATCTCAACAACTAGATTGTTCTAAAGATAGGGGATTTTATTTGGAAGTTCAACGGCCTTTCTCTTTCCTATTTATACCTTCACTTCCCTCCTTGTCAAATCACACACCCACTTTCTCTTCTTCGTTTTCTCTCTCTCTCCGTCTCTGATTTCTTCTCTTCCCGAGACCACTCGAGTACTCTCCTTCCGCCATGGCTCCGAAGAAAAACTCTTCCCCTCCCTCTACCCGGTCTGGTTCCAAAAGGCTCCGTTCCTCTGATTACAAGGGCAAGGGCAAAACAATTGACGACGATTTCAAGGGCAAGGCTACTCTCCGGCAATTGGAGACCTCCTCGGAGAGTGAGGAAGAAGGAACCCGCGGTCGCCGGAAGATCATCAAGAGGGAGCCTCGTCTTCCTCCGTGCAATCATCCCCGGCAAGTGAATCTTTCTGCTCACAAGAATGCTCCACATCAACATCATCTTCAAACCCCCGCTGCTTCCGAGGTATTCTCCGACGCTCCTCTTTGCTGGTTTGTGAATCACACAAAATCCGGGATGTGGAAGGATGGGTTCGTAAATCGACCCATCAACTTCTATGAGCACGTGGATATAGATTTTCTAGAATCCACAAATCTCCCGTGTGTCAATTTGTTAAAGAACTCACATGTCTGGTTCCTCCTAGACCCCGGAACTACTGCCTACCCTCATGGAGATTAAGGCCTTGGTTGATGAAAGCCAAAACTCGGGTTTCCAGAGTTTGGTAAGATCTTACCAAATGGCTCAAAGGATTGCGTGCACAAACGGACTCGGACTCTGAAATAGGTTGAATGGGCCTATTTGTTAAACGGGCCTATTTAATCTTTAAGATCCGAGATCCATATTGGGCCAAAGTGATTACTTCGGACTGTGTTCTAAGTGTGATGGATTGGGCCTAATTGTGGATTAGGCCTAATTGTGTTGAATGGACTCCATCTAATCTTTATATTGTGTTAGGAAAATATTGTTGAGATTGTGCAGGATTTGTTCGGTTGATATCCAAGACTTCTACAGTGTATCTCCTCTACAACGTCGATATCCAAGATCTCAACTAATCTGAAGTGAAGGTTCTGGAACTTGTTGATTCGGCCAAAGATCTCTCCTGAAAGTTCGGTGCAAACTTCACTTTCAAATGTTCGACTTTCAAATCAAGTGTACTGGCCTATATAAAGAAGAAGAGGAAGATTGCGGAAGACACAAGATTCACTGCGCTCAAACGATATTCTGCAAGCTCATCTTCTCCAAGCATTTGATCTCACATCGCTCCATTTGCTAAGTGTTGTATTTACTTTTGAGTGTGCGAGGTTTCATTCGAGCTTTATCGTACAATTCATCTAGGTTATACCAAGGGTTTCTTTACCCAAACGTATAGGGTACCTCGGTATCCATAGGAGCTTTGTTTCACTAGTATGTTTGGGTTGCTAGATAGGAAGATAGTCTATAAGAGGGTAAGTCTTCTAGAGGTTGTATCTAGAGCTCATAAGATAAAGTGAAATAAAATTTGTTGAATCCTACGGGTTAGATAACCCTAGGCGGGAACGTAAGCGGTTGTGCCGAACCTTCTAGAGTATTCAGTACTATTTGTCTACCTATTCCGCACTTCACGTAGCTTTTAGAATTTAGGTTGGGTTGTGTAGTGTAAGACCAATTAAAGACCAATTAATTAGAGTAGTTTTGAACGGCTAACTCATTCCATTGTTGGATTTTTAACTTTTATTCTGATAAAATAAAACCACTCCATTTTTAAAATTAAAAGCTCCCATTTACAGCACCACTTGGGAGGAAAATTACTCTTCAAGTTAATCAGAACTTCGACTGCATTCAGAGTCGAAATAATGGCAATTGATTCATATACCAAAAGTAACCTGAGCGTGCAGGCCAGGGTGCAGTAGATGTAGATTTCATACTTGAAAAGGCAATCACACCAAGCAGGCGACACTATGAAAAACTATCACTGCCTATAATAGGTTACTAGAATTTAAATGCATTTTCCACCAGTAATGTACCACAAGTGAAACACTGAAAACAATACTAGTATGTTGCTGAAATGGCACCTATGAGCTTTTGCACCAAAGCCTCTCCTTTTAGATGACGGAGATCCATGTTCTATCATGGCTTACGCGTCCTTCCTGTGGAAAACAAAACGCAAGTCTTCAATTGCACGAGACGCCTAATAGGCAATAGGTGGCATATTTAATGACAATTTCTTAACCTTTTCTCGGTGAAGGATAGCAAAATAAATAATTGAATTTCAACAATATCTACTCAAACTCAAGATTGTGTTTGTGTGTGCAACAGAATGAAAGAAGGGATGGAGGACAAATCAACCAATTTTCAGAAAGTGTAGGAATGCCACCAAGGCTCTGTTTGGTAACAAAGAGCCGATGGAATGGTTGAAACTGGTAGATTAAGTGTGTTAAATATATGCTAAATTGATCATAAGCTTGGTAATCTTAGCTGATAGGGTAAGTGATAAAAGCTAGTTGATATGAGATAAGAAAAAAAAAAGATTTGTGAATATATATAAAAAGAAAAATTTTGAAAAACTTTTTGCAGTTGATGCAAATCAATCCCTTTTAATATTTACAACTCGATCAATACATAAGCACGCATTAACTCCTTCAATAAGGAGTAAGGGAATATAATGAAATGACATACATTGATTCTAAAAAAATGATAAACTGATATTTAAACCTCTAGTGACATTAGGGTATTCAAAAAGAATTCTAGAGATATTGGGGCAATTTAAAAAAACATGGGTGGCCAAATAGCCCATTTTTGGGTTTCTCCGTCTTGTTCATGAGTCATGACCCAATTTAACTAAATTTACATCAGTCGGACCCAACTTTGCTCACCACATATACAGATAAGTTATTCATAACCTGGTTAAATTCAATGTCACCTACCAATTGGTTTGATACTTTCAGGTTCTTGTACTCTGGAATGTTTTATAACTTTCCAAACTGATAAATGCATGGTATATTCAACTAAACAGGATTGTGGAGAAAATGTGCCCATAAAGTCATAAGCCAAACTCCAATCAGAAAATGTAACTGTTTGTCACTGTCATTTTACTTTTTAATATTTGAATGCTGTATGAGTTTTCCTAAATACCAAACAGTTCAAGAGGGTTCTTTCATATAACTTTTTCCTCTCGGCCATGTAAGCTCCCATGTTTCAATGGGCTAAGACGCTAAGTTACCGCTTTATACTCAAGCATAAAATAAATACATAGTAGGAGAGAGGTGTAGCTTACCTATAAAGTTGAGATACAACATTCCTTATCCTGCTTGAATCAGCGCCTACTACTTCAGCAACTTTCTTCCCTTTGTTAAAGAAGTGGAGAGTTGGCTGCAAGCACATAAGATGAAACAGTATGTCCTAGTATAAGCATCTTGTAGTCGAAGTTTAACGTTTTGACAGAAACTAATAATGATGCAAACATAGGCTTCTTGCCATACTAATATATAAAAAATACACCTTCTGGACTAGACTGCATTTGGAAAATTAACTCGTGAAATAAAAATGCTGATGGAAATGTATGTAGTACAATTAAAAAAAATGCTGATAGTGAAGTGTATATTGCAAGATTTCTATAATTCAAAGTTTAATCCAAAAAACTGTAGCCCTTAAGTTCATAACTCAATATGGAAAATAATTTATTGTTAGCTTAACAGGATTCCAGATAACCAGCATAGCCAAGCTTTGACCTTATTTTACCCACTTTTGTGACCTGGTGTGGCTCCTTGCATCTAATGCCCCATACTATGCTTGCTTCGCAGGACATAATTGGATAGTGTTTCTTGTAAGATGACATAAGTCTAAAAACATAGACATCAATAATTTCATTGCCAAATTAACCCCAAAAAAAAATCCTTAAACTTGAAATTCCTTTTCCCATGAAATAGCTCATGCTAAAATACGAAATTTCTATTATGAAAAGTGTTTTGAATATTTAACTCAGATGGTATAGTTCTCCTTATATAACGTGTTGGATGTAATTGATCAAATAAATTCTCTCTCGGCCAAACATGAATAGAATAGAAAAAGACGTTCACAGGTCATAGATTGGGCCACTGCTCCTTCAAGGATCGTTTTGTGCCATACTGATGACAGGTAACTTTCTAAGACAATTATTTTTAACATTGCAAATTGTTTCAATCTATATGAAGTCTCAACTGAGAATAACGATACATATCCTACTGATCCCTTTAGTTGCTATGTCACAAAAGAAAATGTATATATTATGTTGATGCTGAAACATATCTTATATCTTAGCAACCAAGAATAGATAATCCAACTCATCCCAATATTACAAATTTAAATTTTAAACATATCTTATATCTTAGCAACAAAGAATAGATAAGAGGCATTATCATTACATCACAATGCAGGAAACAATGCATTCCTATAATGAAAATAATCTAACACAATAATTTCCAGAAGCTATTAGACAAATGAATGAGTTTTTCTTACCACAGAGGAAATATTTAACTTGCCTAGGAAATGTCCAAGTCCATCCTATAAGAAAGAAAAGTATGGATTAAATCTAGCTGTCGATCATGGTCAGTAAAACACTCAGCAAGAAGCATTCATTCAGATAAGAACATGCAAGCGGAGTAATTTATTTCATGAAATCCAGTGAAGCAAAAGTAATTAAGGCTGGAGTTTATGACAAATATTGAGTAAACACAAGATGTTTAAAATTTCAGCATTCTGCTAAAACAATTTGTTCTTGGACAAACATACAATCTTAAATTACTTCTTGGTGATTTCTAATTTGTTATTTCAATCCCTCGACTTATCAGTAATATGACCGCTTATAGTTTCTTCATCGAAAGAAGAGATCAATCAGCAAATGTAGTTGAAATCCATAAGAATGAAATGCCAAAAGGAATACATTCTTCTTCTGCAACTAAGTTATTGCCAGATTCACAACAATCTAAAATCTGCAGCAATGCCAGTGTACAAGTGTACTACATAATCAAGACCCGTCCTTCCCAGGTCATCTGCTAAAGAGGACAAAAACAATCTAATAAAACAGACCCGTACATTATTACATAACAAAAAAGCATACTCACCAGATCAATATCAACCTTATAGATCTTTACATGATCAATCTCTTTACTCAGTTCCTTTATATTGGGCCACAACAAGCGACCTGCAAAAGCAGATTTGCAACTATATTTATTCATTGCAGCACAGAATAATATAAAAGAACCTACAAGTCATTTACATTAAAGGGTGGACTTACAAGGACCACACCACTCTGCAGTGAAGTAGAAGATTGTCGGCAACGATTCATCTAAGTTAAAAGGGGGAAAAAGGTTTACAATGTTAGTTGCGCATAGAATAGTCATCAAACAGATGTAGTTGAGAACAGATGCGAACATACTACCTTCAGCCTTCTTATAAACATCACTCAACTCCTTTTCAGACTTTATGACGACAATATTTGATGGTGCATCTGAATCTGAAAATAATCACCAACAACAACAACAAAAAATGTATACCACTAAATCGAACAATCTCAAAACAAACCAACTGCATTTCAGCAAAAATTTCACTTCCTAAACAGTCCCCTGAAAAGAACAGATCACAATCTGAATACAATCATCACCCGAAAATAAAAATCTTTCATCAGAATCAATGGATACAATATTTGCATTTTTGCTCATTCTGTAAGGAGCTTCTCCAACATAATTGCAGTGTTCAAATTACCTCATAATAGGCACCTAATCATCGTCCAAAAGTAAAACTCGTTCAAAAGAATCAATCGAGACAAAATTAGCACTCCAATCTCAGTTCCCGAACAAATTTAGACAGCAAACATGGAAGAAGAAAACACAACGAAGAAGAGTAGAAATGGAAAAATCCCTGAGCAACAGAATACAGCACCTGACGCGGAAGAAAAGCTCCTGTAAGACGAGGAGAAAGAATGAGAGCTGAAGAGCGGAGTGGGAAAAGGAGAAGGCGGGGGAGGAGCGGCGGAGGCTGGCGGCGGAGAACACAGTACCGGAGAGATTGCGAGCACATGAATCGGGGTGCGATGGCGGACGAGGGAGCGTAACAGTGAGTCGCGAATCGCATTGCATCTCTTCGCCATGTCTCTGTTTTTTTTTTCTTGAAGGAGGGTTTTTCTTCAGATTGGAATTTAGGGTATAGAAGCTGATCGCTCACTCACCGTCAGTCGGTCACCGGTTCACCGATTTATTTATTTATTTTTGAGGGAATTTGGTGAAAAGGCCCTTTAAGCATATTTGGTTAGCTAGATAGGCCCATTAATTTTTTTTTAGCATGTTTAGCCCATTAATTGTTTTTTAGCTTGCTTAGCCCTCTTGACCGGTCAACGGTCAACGTTGACCGGTCAACCCATTTTGATGCCAACTTTTTTTTTTTGATGCCAACTTTTTTTTTTAGTGATGCCATATTTTACCGTTTTGATGCCAACATTTTGTGGTGACAATTTTATATAATTGATGGCATAAGAGCTTAAAACGTGGAATCAAAATATTGTCACCTTATTGTCACTTTTCTAATGAAATGATTGGATGACTTTTTTTTAATGCCACTTTTTTAAAACATTGATGACATTTTTTGTGATGTCATATTTTACCGTTTTAATGCCAAAATTTTATTACATTTTATTTTCAATCTGATGCCACTTTTCTAATTAAATTATTGGATGACACTTTTTTTAAACTTTGATGACATTTTTTGTTTACTCTAATGTCACGTTGACCATTGATGCCATTTTGAAAAATTTGTATCACATTAAAGTAAAAAACGTCATCAAAAATACTACTTTGAAAAAATATCATCAAAAATATGGCATCACGGTAAAAAAAATATTATCAAAAAATTGACATAAAAAAAGTGGCATCAAAGTGAAAATAAAATATAGTAAAATTTTGGCATCAAAACGGTAAAATATGGCATCACTAAAAAAAAGTTGGCATAAAAAAAAAAGTTGGCATCAAAAAAAAAAAAAATTATATTGGCATCAAAATGGGTTGGTCAACGTTGACCGGTCAATGGTCAAATGGTTGACCATTGACCAACCCACCCAATTGGGAAGGGGCTAGGGCAAAACTAATTAAATTGATTTATGGGCTAGGTGACTAATTGGATATTTAAAAAAGGCCCAATACCAAAATCGCCCTTTATTTTTTAATTAGGAAAAATTGAGGTAGCAGACTCCGAGAGGATCCAAACGCCTTGAATCTATATATCTAATACGAGTTTCATCGCTCTCTGAAAACCCCTTTTGAAGGGAAAGAGAACGCGCTGGCCTCTTGGCCACGCGCCCCCAATTGCCCTGATCCCCGATCGGAAAAAAAAAAACCCCAGGTCATCTAAATCTTCTCACCCTTATCATCCCAATCCATTTTCAGTCTATCGATCACTATAGCCCGGGTGGTCCTTCGATTTTGACTGTCTTGTTCGAACGGGTTCCGTCTTGGTCGATGGGCTTTTGGTATCGGGGTCACTTCGCACCTCCAATTAGGCAGGAGCTTTTGTGGTTCTATTGGTTGTGGCTTTCGCTTCGCACCGCCTCGTCGGTCTTCCGGGTCCATCCACCACAAATTGGCACCACCACCATCTTCATCTCTCGCTTCGACCGGTTCCGATCGAACCGGTTTTCGACTCGGGGGTCTGCGGTTGTGGTGGCTGCTAGCCTCGGCTTCAAGGGAAGCCGACCGCGACGAACAGGACCTTCGATGTCAGCCATGGGTCTCGTCGGGTCCGCCGGAACTTCTCGACATAGCGTGGTTCGTACATTGTTTTGAGGCTTCCGGGGAAGAAGAAGGAAGGAAAAAAAAAAGAAAAAGAAAAGTCTTCCCTGCTTTGCAAGGATTTAAAAAAAAAAACAAAACTCCTCCGGGAGCCACAACTCTCCTTCGGGAGCCTGAAAATCTCCTCCGGGAGTTACAACTCTCCTTCGGGAGCCCCACCCCACCCCTCCGAGGGTCTCGAACGCCTGCTGTTGGCCTTGATCGGCCTGATTTCTTGCCCAAATCTTCCCTTGGCTTTCTCTTCCGGTGAGTTCCTGGGTTCTCGAACCGGTTGGCCCACTCGTCCGGTGGTTCTGTGCACCACTCCTCCATTGTGCCTCTCCGGTGGCCGCTGGAGCTTCTTCGCCTTATGGCTGGTCTATCCTTCCCGCTGCCGCCGGCGTTGGAGCTTGAATAAGCCCCTTCCTTCTCTGTTGGGTTTTGCCCCGTTTCGATCAATCGAACCGGTAATCCCCAAATCTGAAATTTCCTAAGTGAATCCTAATCTCTCTCCAATTAGTTCTTTTTTGTTGAGATTTTGTCGATCCATGTTGTCGTGTTGGGCTCATGGTTTCCTCCTCCGCCTTCTTGTCGCTCCGGGGTGGAGTGTCGGGTCACCCCTTTTCGATTGGTGATGTTGTGCTGGGTTGGGGGTTCTTTCTCCCTCCCGTCCTCCCCTTCTCGTTTGGGTTCGGTGTCGTCTGCCTCTGGCCTCGTCGTCGCCGTTAGCTCCCTCGGCGGCCCGTCCTTCAGGTGGTTCACCGGAGCCGTTCGTCGCCACTACTTTTGTGGTGGCTGATGCACCTGTCAGGCTGCCCTTTGGGCCCAAGTTTTTACCTTGGGCCCGGGGCAGCCCGAAAATAAGCCCACATAAATAAAATAAAATTAAAAAAAAAAATTCTTACCGGGTTCTTTTTATATATATTATATACATAATCTTACGAATAAGTTGCACACAAATTTTCGTTAGATGCTTGGTTTTCCCTTATTGATCTGTTTTAGTTCGTTCGTTTGACGTTGGGTCGTTGCTTTGGTGTGGTGGCGTTTAGTTTCGAGGTGGGTTGCAGTATCGGGGGACCAGTATGATCGAGAGGATCGTGGTTGTGTTCGTGGTCTTCGAAGATCCTTCATCTAGGTGGGGGCAACGTCGGTGATCCACACTTCCCCTGGTCTTGCCCTTTCCGATAATGGGCTACTGTTCTCCGCCATCTCGGCGTCGAGTCGTTGTGAGGGTCATTGCACTCCCCCGTGTTCTCGGCATTCGTGGCCCGCCTTGGATCTCCCTCGTCTTTACTGCTGGCGGACGACTCTTTCGGGTTGTTTGGGTTTTTCTTTCATCTATGTTTATTTGTGTCCGTACTCTGTAGTATGTTGTTTGTTGACGGATAGTCCGTCTGCCGATTCGTCGGCCTCTCGAGTATCAGGTTTGTCTGAGCTCGAATTTTTTCCTAATCAAAAAAAAAAATCTATATATCTAATATGGAGTACTAAGATAAGTATGGTGGAGGGTGCAGAAGCAATCCAGATCGTTTATATGCTAATATGCTATATGTCCTTTTATCTACGACCAATATCAACAGTGACTCTCCGCGGCGAAACCTGCAACTATGAGCTCTATTTGAGCTCATTGCGGGCTTCTTCTTGGGTGTTAGCTCTCCCCACCTTCCAAAACCTTTTGCCGACCATATCGGAGAGCTCGTCGTCCTAGAGTGCTTCGTCTAGTAGTTGATCATACTTGTCCTAGGGAAGACAGTATATAATGACTTCAACATATATAGTACTAATATCCAACCAAAGTTCATCGTTTAACTGAAACTAAATTTGACTAAATGGAACGAATCCTAGAATAACTGAAAGAAGCCAGAAACTGTGGCACCATTGTTTGTACGTAGGTTAGAAGTAACGTACGTGAAGAGAAAAAGTAACAACGAGATTGCAACATAGAAACACAGGATTTAGGAACTACATTTTTGCAAGACAGAAACACATGGTTCAAGAAGCCACAAGGGTGCTACTTAAGTAAGTGGTAATGCTTTCAAACCACAAGAATATAAGAAGATCCAAGAAGCAAGTGAGGGGAAGAGGATTCAAACTTACCATAGTTTCTTGGCATTGAGAGCCAGCCCAAGAACAATCATTCTTTCTATGACACTTTTCAAATGTCTCCTTTGATGTTAGATCTTGTCCAAGTTCCTTCTTATGTACAAACAAAACAAAGTAAGTAGTTACAACAGTGGAAGAGTGATTTCGCACTAAGTAGCTATTGTTGTTAGCAACATAATAACAAGTTCATAACACTTACCATTAGATCTCTAATTACAGTTGTTGAAAATGATCCGCCACTATACATTGGCGTTCCCTTGTCTGTTGCAGCCGCTCGATTCTACTTGTTTACTCCAGATTTGCGTAGAAACTTCTCCCTGTGTGCCCATAAATGTACATCTTCGGCCATATGTCTTTTTTCACCCAACAAGGCCTCTTCCTCGTTTTTCCCCCCACGAACCTTCATGAAGACGTTCCTGAGGTGGTCACAATCCTTTTATGTTGAACACTTTACGAACATGTTCTTCGGAGAATTTGTGATCCCATTTACAGCGACTCTACATGTATATTGAGGATATATCAATGTTAGTGTATATAGTTAGACGACAATAATATAGACAGTAATGGATTGAATATATATAGTTAGACGACAATAATATAGACAGTAATGGATTGAATATATAGTTATACCTTGAACATTTCCCACCATAAATCAAGTATTGCTTCAGGAACACTACTCCATCGAATGTAAGGGCCATCGAAATGGGAGTGTATAATATGTGCAAGGACTCCATATGCAAGACTTGATCCATCGAACCTTGCACATTAATTAAAATTCAGCCATGCATGATTAGGAGAAATCCAACAGGTGAACACATATATATGTAACTAACAACGCACTCCTTCCCCGAGCAAGTCGAGAGAGTGTTTTCGGTAGACCCGAAATAATAGGACATAAAAACACATGGATATGTGCCAAATAGAAGGAAATGGAGCATATAAGAGGTTGGCAAACAAGCAGGGAAGAGCATAAACAAAAAGACTCAACACCTAACCTCGAACTTCTAAACATCAGAAGCCCGTATGCACCTCCTCCAGTGGTCTCTATCCGTAGTCAAATCTTCCGAGATGTTCAGCAGATTGAGATCTTGTCTGATAACCACCATCCAGCGCTTCTTCGGTCTACCTCTCCCCCTACAAACAGCTCCAAGCTCCAAACTCTCAAACCTACGAACAGGCGCTGAGATAGGTCTCCTACACACATGCCCAAACCACCGCAATCTTGACTCTCGCAGCTTGCCAACAATACTCACCACGACCTTAGCAACGACTATTATTCTTCTATGCATTTTTAGCTTCGCCGTTGTAAATTCATCGCTATTGTCGTGGCTATTAGCAACAACTTTGGCAACATCATAATTTGGTGGCTAAAAGTCTTTGCAATTTGACAGTTTTTTAGTAATGGGTCAACCCGGTGGGTCAACCATTTTTTTTAAAAATAACCTTTGAATGTGGGCCCTAGAGGTCCAAAATTTTTAATAAAAAAAAAGCAAGTCGTTGGGGACTTGGGGTCGAGCTTTTCCGACTCATCCGAGCCTATAAATTCACACACCTCATTCCTCAATCTCATTCCTCATCTCCTCTCCTCTCCAATCTCCATAATTCATTTGATACATTTTTATCAAATTATAAACATCCGAAAATTCTCATTTTGTTCATTTCATCATAATGGTGGATAAATTCAGTTCCAGAAGTTAAGTTGAAGTTCCTACGAGTTCGTTGTTCACGCATCATTTTGACAAGGTGGTGTTAGGTCCGAGCAAATTCGAAGCGATTTGTCAATATTGTGCTCATAATTAGTACAAGGTGATGAATAACGTGGGCTATAGAAATTTGAAGAAACGCATTTTGAAGAAACATCCCAACAAGGTCGTAGCATTGGAGTCGGGTAATTAGCTTGTATTGGGTTAATTTTATGAAGTAGTTAAGTTTGAAATATCATGAAGTATTAAATAAAGTAGGATGTAAGTTGTTTTTAATTTTATTGTCATTTCAAGTTTAGAAGTTGGAAATTGATCCCCACCGAGGAGTTTGGTTCAAGTTGTAATCATATATTGTTCGGCTTGAAATAAACTTGTGTGTTTTGTAATTGTGTATTATGATTAACACGTGAAGAAATTATTACATTAGAAACAAAAAAAAACAAACGTTTTTGAACCAAGCTCAAGTACTCAACCTTGGTAAGAAAAAAAATTGGGGCAACATTTGAAATTCCAACGTTCGATCCGCCGATTCAGACGTTGGACCCGTCAGGTTAAACGTTGCCCAATGTTTAGTTTTTGCATCTTCCCTCCCGATTTTGGCTATAAAAAAGCCTCATCTCCCTCCCATTTCACTCACACCTCAAGTCCTCAACCATCTCTTCTAATATCATCACCAAATAAATTTTACCCTCAATCCGCACTTTTCTTCTCTTAATGTTATAATTATTTTATTATTTATCATATTCACATATTTACGTGATTTTTAGTTTATATTTAATTCAAAATTATTGAAAATATTTTCCCGATGTCGAAGGAGTGTTAGCGGAGCGACCGGAGCTCCATTATCGAGCAATGGAAGCTAATCGAGTGTGCAAGACTCGCTACTCGATGAGCGACGTGATGAGGAGATCGAGGAGGAGGTTGTCGTTCAGGGAAATCCTTCCATGATCCCAACTCAAGAGTCCGGCATGGCGGCCGACGCTGGGACTAGGGATGGCAATGGAGCGGGGACTCCCCGTTCCCCGTGGGGAATCCCCGTGACGGGGACGGGGACGGGGATGGGGGGCAAATTGATTCCACGTGCGGGGATGGGGATGGGGATAGTAGTCCCCATCCCGATCCCCGCCCCACCCCGTCCCCGTTGGGGACCCCCGCGGGGATCCCCGATGAGGAGTATGAAATCCCCTTTGTTGTTTATATCTTACCTAAGTTTAAATAATTTTTCTTTTATTTTTAAAATTTTCCCTTATAATTTACATTTATAAGATATTATATGTAATATTTATGTCATATTTTTTACATAACTTTAATAAAATCTTATAGTTTTCTATTAAATGGGGGAACCCATTAGTTTTAAATGGGAACCCGACGGGCAAACCTGCGTGGAATGCAAACGGGGAAAATTTAGCGGGGACGGGGATTCCCCGATGGGGACAGGGACGGGGGACATTTTCTATCACCGAATGGGGACGGGGACGGGGAAGGGGGGGAATTTCACACACGGGGACGGGGACGGGGATGGTACTCCCCACCCCGAACCCGCTCCGTTGCCATCACTAGATGGTACTCCCCACCCCGAACCCGAAACCCGACTAACCAAACCCAAACCCGACCTGACTTGCCTGATTGCCACCTCTATTGGGACCCCAAGGGCCGTAGGCGAAGAAACTATTAACTATGGTCCAATATCGGGCCGCTACATTCAAATGCTTGTTCACGAAGTCTCTGAGGGATGAAACCAGGTTCTCTACCAACTATAACTTCTACATGACGATCTTCAAGCACTCGAAGGGAGGAGGATATATGAACTACAAACGTCATATCCAATTAAGGCATCTAGAGAAACAAACATTGGCCAATAGATGCATAGGTGATAGGTCCTCCGTAAGGGGGGTTCAAACTTCTGCCAAGTGTAACTTTGATTTTTTTTTTTTCCGGTTTATTTATGTTTGACGAAAATAATACGTGACCGGTGAAGACGAAATAGTATTTTATAATCAAAGTGTCATGTCAACGCATCGCAAAGGTGCTAACCCGTTTCAACCCCAACCCTACCTGAGGGGTCGACCCGTCGGATTGAACCCGTCTACCCGTCGGATCGGCCCCTTGGCCACGCCTAGGGGAGGATCTAGGGGGGTCATGGGAGTCACGTGCCCCTCCTCTCATACGACGAACTACCTAGGTGTATTCTCATCGTCGATAGCTTCGTTTTGATATATAATACGCCCTAATCCGACATTTGAGTAAAAAGTTATGAATGTTTAAAAATTAAAGGTATATTAATCACTTTAATTTTATTTCATTAATAGACTATAATGTTTTTATATTTTACTTAAATTAACATTCACATATTATAATTCATCTCGAGAGCTTCGAATTATACTAATCATTTCGACAATCAGATAAGAAGTTACACACGTTTAAAATTTTTATATCTGGTAATGCATTATTATATATTATGAGTGCAACAAGTTATATATTGACTAGGATTGTTATTTGACCTAAACAAGTATAGTATTGCTTGATTATATTTAGCTCGTTTATAAACGAGTCGAGCTCGAGTCGAACCTATAGATGAACAAGCTCAAGCTGAGTTTTTTTCCAAGTATTATGCAACCTTACTTGCTGATCATGATATAGTAACATTGTTGAACAAAAATGCGCGATATAATTGTATAACACATTTTATTTAATTTGTAATATTTGAGTTCGACCCCTTTTGGTTATCCTCTTGATTCGAAGTCGTATCGATACCAAGATTTTGAGTGGTTTTGGTGATTTGGGCTGCACCTGAATTTAACGGGTTGCCTACGTATCTCTTGGAAGAGAATCAAGCCTTACGTAGTTCAGAGTGTTTAGGATTTTGTGTTTGGTTTGATTTGGATTTGGTTTCGTTTTCTTATATGCATCATAGGATGAAATTCAAGCCCACCTTCTAGGAAGGGTAGCTCGAACAACACTCCACCCGAGTAACTTGAGCCCACCTTCTCGGAAGGGTAACTCAAGTAACCCGCCTATCATTTACATAGAAAACGATTTGACTTTAATGTGGTGTTTGATTTAACTTAGAGGTTTGACTTAAAGCTCAATTTGGGAATGGTGGATTTTGATTTTGATTGTTGGTCGTGACCAAACTCGACGAGCGGAAGCTTTGTATCGAGTTAGAGTGGACACTTTGGTTTAGACAGAAAACCTGACATTTAGGATGACTAGAGCCGACAAATGATTTTAGAAAGATTTGTTTGCAAGTTTGGGTGTGACTGGACTCGGTGAGAATTTGATTTACATCGAGTTTCCTACGTATCCACTTGTTTGGTGGAATCAAGTCACCGTAGTTCGAGTCAAGAAATGAATTTCGTATTTGGATTTGATCGTGAGATCATTTGAGAGTGGTAACTGAACTCGACGAGCAGAAGCTTTGTATCGAGTCAGAATGACCAATTTGAATTTGTTTTTGGCGATTGAACTCGACAAGCCTTGGCTTTGTATCGAGTGTCCTACGTATCTTTTAGAAGAGAATCAAATCACCCGTAGTTCTAAACGAACCAATTTAATTTGTTTGGTTTTGACCTCATATTCATTTAAAGGGAATTTAGAGGCAGGCGACTGTACCCGATATATTTTTATGATTTAATATCGAGTTACCTACGTAGCCGATATGAGGCGTCAAGTTTTTACGTAGTTCTACCTATGACCGATTTTATATTTGGTGAAACTCGATTTGAGATTTTTGACTCCGTTTTTGTTAGAAGTCATTATTTCCGACCCACTAAACTTAGCTAGCAAAGGATTTTCGGGGTTATAACTTAATATATTTTTTTTAGAGTCAACCCCCTTTAATTTGTGCCAAGTTTAATTTTCATATTTTAGTGGGTAACTTTCGCAATTAAATGAAATTTCTTTCAAATAAATGCAATTGTATACGTGTGTGTATGTAACTATATATCAAAGGCATAGGCAGCTACTACTTTATTTGTGGAATTGCTACCAATTGCCAATGGGCTCAATTATATTCACACATTGTTTTACTTTAGCCGAGCCCAGCATTTGCCCATTCTGTTCTTTTCTTTTTCAGTTCAAATAGGGCCCAATTTTAGCTCCCAAACCACACGCCTCATCCCTGTACACTCAACTTTTTCTGAGCGGAGCAAACAGAACACGCCATAGCCGAAGCTTGGAAGAGTACCCAGGCAATTGAAGAAGCTTCTACAAAGAGAAGAAGAAATAGGTTTGTTTTTTTTCCTTTTCTATGCAATTTGCCCTTGATTTGCTGCAATTTGGATGGATTTGGGTTTTGAGAAAATTAGGGCTTATTTTGATAACTTGTAATTTGGGGATTCCGGGTTTGGTTAGGCAGTCGAAAGAGGAGGCCGACCGGAGCTAAGGATCGTGTGACTCGAGCACCGTCACTAGTAGAGCTGGCAATTCGGGTCATCCGGTCGGGTTCGGGTCGATCACATTCGGGTCGAGCACTGATGAGTCGGGTCAACTCGGGTCAAAATTTCGGTGTCGGTCTTGGTCGGGTCGGGTCGGGTCCGGTCGGATTCGGTCAAAATGAAATTCAGATTGGTCGGGTTTCGGTCAGAATCGGGTTGGACCCATTCGGGTTTTTGGTCAGAATCGGGTCGGTCTCATTCTGGTTTCGGGTCGGTACTCGGGTCGATCTCATTCAGGTTTCAAGTAGAAGTAGGTGAGGTCTACATTTGTTTTAAACTTTTAATCGTTTGGATTGAATTTGTTAAATCATGTTCATTCGGGACTTTCGGATAATCAATTTTATTAAATCGAATATGTAATTCATGTTATTTATGTATAGAAATTGAATTTTATTAAATTGAATTATTATTTTGTATAGAAATAGCATTAACTATCAATAGCTCGATAATGAATTACAATAATTTTTTTTTGTTTTATAGTATAAATGTATAATAGATATATATATATATATATATATATATATATATATATATATATATATATATATATATATATATATATATATATATATATTCAAGGATATTCGGGTTGGGAGTCGGGTCGGGTTGGGAGTCTGTCGGGTTGAAATTCGGGTCGGGTTGGAATTTGGGTCGGGTCCGGGTTGAGTCGGGTTTGTCTGTATTTAGGTCACTTCGGTTTTCGGGTCAACATCGGTCGGGCTCGGTTTCGGGTTCGGGTTATGCATAACGCCAAGTTTTCGGGTTCTGTCGGATTTTGGGTCAGGTGAGTCGGTCGGATTTCTCGGGTCGGATCAGGAATTGCCAGCTCTAGTCACTAGGGCTTCTGAATTTGAGCAACACGGGAAGGACGGAGTAACAGTCTCATTCTAGCCCTTAGGCGCGTTGCTGCAATTTGTCTCCAACAAAACAGATAAGGCTCTGTTCACACTTTTTTATGTCTTAATTTTCTTTGCTTCTTGATTTCTTAAGCTATTGTCTGCTCAATGAAATCTGAAATTGATTTGTTGAACCCCTGATTTTGAATTTCAATTTGTCTTCGGCATAAGCCGATTTGAGTTTTGCTTTATGTCCGACTCAACTTGATGTTAATTCGAACATATTAATTGACCAACTTGGATTTCAGTCTCTGAATGTTTCATGAGAAACTGATATCACAGCTCCCCATTATTTTGTCCAGGGCTGAATTTGTGACATTTAGGGGTTCCCATTCAGTTGCAATTTGGTAGCAAGTTAGGGAAGATTGATGCCTCAAGTTGGTTTTAATCTTTGGGGTCCTTTGTAATTTTCTTGGCTGTTTAATATGAGAAACACCATAACAAAGTAGCTTATCATTTGCTAATTAGGTCTCCCAAAATTTCGGCAGCACTTCGACCTGTTTAGGGATAGTTTTGTGGTTCCGAAATCCAAACCATATACTTAAAACAATACAACTGTACAAAGCTATATCATTTTGCATAGGGGGGTCTTGGAACCATGAAAACTACCATGAATCTTCTTCTTTCTGCAGCAGGAACAAGGGTTGCTGATGTTGTTTTTTTTCTTGCTTGTGTTTGCTGTTGCAGGTTTCTCCAGGAGGCAGAAGAAACTGCCTTTTTTGTTTGGTTTGCAGTTGAATAGGGTAAAGAGGAGAAGAAAACAGTCGGGCTACAAGTTGCATCAGTAGCTTTTCTCAAATCGATTATGAAATGGAACATATGTGCTCAAGTTACAAATTGGGTTCATTACTAAGATTAGGCCCATTTCAAAATGCAAGATAAGCCTACAAAAAGCTCAAAAAGAAAAGAGTCTACTGAATTCAGAAGTTACAAATGAATTCAGAAGTTACAAAGGAGGAATTACAGTTTCCTATTTCGATGGCAGTTAAAAAAATATGCAAATCGGAGAGTGTTGGAGCAGTTTCTCTACTCTGAAAGAACGTGGGACAACGACCAAGGTGTGCAACCTTGTCGGCCACTTGGTTACCAGCACGAAGTATATGGGAGAACACAACTTCAGTAAACCCTTGAGTAATTATACTAATTTCAGACATAATCATCTCGATTTCACATGGGCAATGAATTTCCGCCTTTAGATAATTTATGACAATTAGCGAGTCTCCTTCTATAATAAGCTTATCAATGCCTAATTCCTTAGCAGTGAGGATACCCAGGCGAAGCGCTAAAGCTTCCGCAACCAGAGGAGTTTAGGACCCGACAGAAGCAAAACCTAGCTTCAGTGGGGCCCCGTCACAGTCTCGAATGATGAACCCCACGCTACTATCACTGTTGGGCAGTGAGGAGCCATCAAAATTCAGTTTGAAGAAGCCTCGGGGAGGTTTCCGCCAGTGCTTATTTTTTGCCTTGTAATTTTTCCTGTTTTTCCCGGGTTGTACATTTATTTGTGTATCCTTTTCTTGATTAAACAAACTGGTTGCTTTTATATTGTGTTACATATACTTATTTAGTTAATTTTTTTTCCAGATATTTCATTTATATATTTGTATTTCTTTTTTTAGGTGCGAAAAAAATGATAGCGTTTTATCATAAACCGATGACATTTTATCTTAAAATAACATAACTTATTATCGTATTATATATAATTCTTTAAGGCAATTTAATTCAAAACTTTATCGCATGAACAATTGTGTTCCCCTTCGATTTTTTTTTGGCTCCGCCACTGGCCACGTCTATAGTAACTTGTCTTTGGTTTGTACGAAGGTTCATTTATATTGAAAAGTTTGGTATGAAAATATTCCTCCCATAATATAAAAATAAAAATAAAAATGATGATTTATATATAAAAAAGGGTTGAGTTCAATATAATAGTTTAAACTTTTATTTCAGCTGATGTATCTAGCCTCCGCTCGCCACTGGTGGATATTGCACAATTTATTTAGTTGGGATAATTAGGTGAATATACCCGAGGGAATGTTAGTAAATGACCCTTGACCCAATTATCTTTACTAAACTAACCCCTGCAAAAACATTTTGCAAAGGGTCACTACATCTGCCGGTAAAAGACTGGTTGCAACCGATGGAGAGAGAGAAAAGGTAACAAGCGGTCCCTTTCACCCACCAAACCCCTTCTTCTCCTCCTTCAATTTGTGAAAGGACTAGGAAGCTCATATGGAAGCTCTCGAGAGCCTTCAATGGCGGAAATGGTGAGAGAGGAAGGGAAGGATGAGAGGAGAACGATGAATCAAGAGAGGATTTTCAGATCTGGAAATTAAAGACTGGAGAAACAGAAGACTCGAGGGTTCCCAAATCACAATGAAAGCTTCATTCCCAAATCGAAATCAGGAGACCGAGCGAAGTCCGAGTACTCGGAGCCGAAACAACCGGCGTCATCAAACGCGGCAATAGAGGTCTCGGCGGATAAATTAGGGTTTTGCAAAATCTGAAAATTAGGGGTTCTTGTTTACCTAGGAAGAGGAGGCTGTTAATGGGGTATTCCTTCACACAGATGAGGCCGGCGACGAGGATGGAAGCACTCTGGAGGCCGGTGACGAGGATGACTGTTAATGGCGGTTCAGATGCGACAACAATGGAGGTCTCGGTGGGAGCACTCTGCGCTAGGGCTTGACGGGTGAGGAATCTGCGACGGAGGGAGCCGGTGATGGAGGTCGGAGCACGGTGGAGGTCGGCCGAGCATGCTCGGTGGTCGGAGACTGTATGTAATGGAGGATGGAGGATGGAGGTCGGCTGCCCTGGAGAAGCGAGATATGTTCTCGCGCACGTACAGGGGAGAGGAAGGCGTACATGGAATTTTTTTTAAATGAAAATTAGAGAACCGAGCATCAGTCTTAGTTAAAAAAAAATTAAATAAAGAGAATAACCTTTTACCACAGATATTCATGTGGAAAGTAAAATACACTATGTGTCATGTAAATCTAGTATGGGTGGCATGTAAATTCAGCATGGTTGACGGATAATTATATATGATCGGTCAGTTAAACTTGTGACGTTTTCAGTCTCTCAGCAACTTGCATAAACCCAAAAATCACTTCCATCTCATTCAATTGCTTCAAGCATCCGTCGAGCGTTTTTTTAGAATATAGACGAGCTCACAATTCTAAAATTCAATAAAATACCAAAATGGCTAATTCATCACCTAATACAAAATGGCTAATTGTAATTCTAAGCAGTATATCATTCACTTTTATTAAAACTCAACCCAAATTCTAAATTCAATAAAATACCAAGCTTCACAATTCTAAAATTCAATAAAATACCAAGCTTCACACATGTCATGTAAAAAAACTTCACCTGTCATGTAAAACAATTCACCTGTCAAGTAAACAATTCACGTGTTAAGTAAAACAATTCACCTGTCAAGTAAAATATTCACGTGTGAAGTAAAATACATTATGTGTCATGTAAATCCGGTATGAGTGACATGTAAATTCAACATGGGTGACGGGTAATTATATGTTGATTCAGACCTTTATAATTGAAATGGTTATCCCCGCGATTCAATCTATGTGGCCAATTAAGGGAGGATTCAAGAGCTACGACTTTCATCCAACAGGACAACGCAAGAACTCATCTTCATCTATACGATGAGCAATTTTAGCTTGCCGCTTCACAAAATGAAATTGACATTAGATTGATATTTTAACCGGCCAACTCTCCGGACTTAAACGTTTTTTTGGTGTTGTTGTAATAGAAAAGAGAGGAAAAAGTGTTCGATTTCGATAGAAAACTGTGTAAATTCGTCCACATGAAAAAAGGTTTGGTTTCATATGCAGATGAGGTTCATTCAATATTGTAATATAGTATAAATGATCAAAATTTGTTTTTATTATCACAAGTGTTATCGAATATATGATGCATGATCTTTGGCAATTTCGCATTTAACATGTTGTTTTACTAAAAAATGTACATTGTCTATGAATTATAAGTTCGAATTTTCCATAATTACAAAATGTGCGAACCACTTGACCAAAAAAAAATGTGCGAACCACATACTCAATTCCTCGCTATGTACTATAAGCGTTTCCATGTGCATCATAAGTGACACAAAAACGCACCGGTCAGTCGACCAAGATGCACATAGAGCACTGTCATGTCAAAACTATTAACTATCATGTCAAAGGTATTACTTGACAGGTTAAAAGCATTATATGTCATGTACATCGTCGTTGAATGACATGTTCGAATTTCCCATAAGTACAAAATGTGCGAACCACTTGACCAAAAAAAAATTGTGCGAACCACATACTCAATTCCTTGCTATGTACCATAAGCGTTTCCATGTGCATCATAAGTGACACAAAAACGCACCGGTCAGTCGACCAAGATGCACATAGAGCACTGCCATGTCAAAACTATTAACTATCGTGTCAAAGGTATTACTTGAAAGGTTAAAAGCATTATATGTCATGTACATCGTCGTTGAATGACATGTTCGAATTTCCCATAAGTACAAAATGTGCGAACCACTTGACCAAAAAAAAATTGTGCGAACCACATACTCAATTCCTCGCTATGTACCATAAGCGTTTCCATGTGCATCATAAGTGACACAAAAACGCACCGGTCAGTCGACCAAGATGCACATAGAGCACTGCCATGTCAAAACTCTTAACTATCATGTCAAAGGTATTACTTGACAGGTTAAAAGCATTATATGTCATGTACATCGCCGTTGAATGACATGTTCGGATTTTCCATAAATACAAAATTCGTTAACTACATATTGAATTACAAAAGCCGGAGCATTAGCGTCTCTAGGTGCATCATACTTGACACCAAAAGACACCGGCCATTAAGCCAACACGGACATGGGTCGTGAAGAACACACAAGGGGAGATGAAGAGCTATTCACGCTGCACTTACCCTTTTTTAGAGAGAAATTCATGGAGCGTATTTGCCCATTACACTAGCAAAGTAGCCAGATTGACAAAGATTATTCAATGGCACATACACAGGATTCATGGGAAATCCTAATTACACTAGCAACGTAGCAAGATTGACAAGTAAATATTAACTAGTGTCATGTACAAACGCTGAGGCTGGAATGTTGACATAAACGGGTGACATGTATAAAAGCTGATAGCAAAACGTGAGTTGTTTTTTTATGAAAAATTGATTTGTTTTTTCTCTCTCTTTCTCTCAGTACTTTATGAAAAAGTGGGTTGCTTTTTCTCTCTCCTCCTCTCAGCACTCTCTCTCCTCTCATTAATTCAATATGATGAGTTCTATTTTTTTATTCCCTATCTCACATGCTTTTCCTTTTCCTTTTTTTCTTTCCTCTCTCAGCTCTCTCTCCCTTTCAGCTTTTTGTCCAGTTGTCTCTCACACTATGATCTGCTACCTGCTACACTTGTAAACAGATATCCATTTTCTGCAAATTTTTTCAGGATGGGGTTAGGTGTGCAAGGGTTTCACCCAAAAGGGTTATTTTAGCAAATTACCCGAATATACCCTTTTTAGTTTTTTTTTGAGGAATTATACTCATTGAGATTTTTTTTACTAATTGTACATTTTTTTTGTTATCAATGACTGAATTGTCCATAGAGATAAAAAAAATATTCCTTTAATGACGTATATTGCAACTCACACCTTTTCAAATCGATTAAAACGAATCGCTTAATACACCAATTTTTTCCCATTCATCAATTTATTTTGATGTTTTTACAGGTAGTGTCAATTGAGATCAAATTACAAGATTGAATGTATGTGATTGTTTGTATTACGACTGAATCTAAAGGCCATTCGACCAGTCTCATGCGAAGTTTTGAGAATTATATAAATAATCAAATTAAAGTTTGTTTTGTACACTTGGCTTAAGTTAGCCCATCTTGGTTGCTTTTGTGTGTTTGTAAATTCATCATTTGCCGAAACTATCGACATTTGAAATTGTATAAAACCAGCCTTGTCAGCTCAGATTCAAGCATTTTTGTTTTTTCACTTAATATCAACAGTCCGGTATGTTTTTCGGTCCAAGATGGTATTTTTTGCTAATTAGGGTTACAAGAATATTGTATAATCAATGACCCTTTATTTGTATACTTGTTGTAAACTAGTGAATATAATTGATTCTTGAAACCTATTTTGTGTGTATTTGGATTTTTTTTATATTCAAACTATATGTTACGTTCTTCTGTGGCTTATTGAAATTTATTGTATACTTTGTAACCTGCTGAAAAAGTTAGTTACAATACAAATTAATTAGGTACAAGTAATCGTCTACAATAAATTAGTTACAATAATGTGATTGTGTTGTTGATTACAATAATTACGAAATTAGTTACAGTACAATTAGGTATATAAGTAATTAGTTACAAGAATTAAATCGCATACAATAAATTAGATAAGAAGTTACACAAGGTTATAAAATTTATATATGGTTATACATTATTATATGTTACGAGTGCAATGATGTAGAAATATTAAATAAGGTTGTTATTCGAGACAAACAAGTATAGTATTGTTTAATTATATTTAGCACATTTAGAAATAAGTCAAGCTCGAGTCCAACCTATGTTTGAACTTGAGTTCATACTCGACTTGTTTAGTAAATGAACGAGCTTGAGCTGAGTTTTTTCCCCCAAGTATTATGCAACTTTACTTGCTCATGACTAGTAACTTAAAAGAAAATTTGTAAATTTCACCAAATTCATGCTATTTTAGTTTCAATCGAGTCAAGCCGATCTTTGAATCGAGAGCAAAACTCGAGCCAAACTCTAGCTATACTTAGCTCATATAACAACCATAATCTTAATTTAATGTTTATTATGTTGTGTTTCCTATACTTATTTAATTATTTTTTTCCGGATATTTCATATATATAGGGTTTACTTCAAATGTAAAAAGTCCTTAAAGTGTAAAATAGGCTTATCGTGTAAAATGTTGGGTTTAGTGCAAAACCGGACACACGGGTGGTAATTAAAAAAAAAAAAACTGAACCGGTTTCTCGGATTAAACCCTAAACTGTTCCTCTCTCATTCCCTCTTTTTTCCGTCCTCAACTCATCCAAATCCAAGAGCTCCCTGAGAGATTGCCGTTCGCCAGTGGAGAAGGAGCGGCGAGGGCTGGGCGAAGGGAGGATTCGACTTCGAAGAAGGCAGCCTCGTGGAGGAGCGAAAGGAGTAGGACGGAGAAGATGTCGGGGTCGCAGTGCCGGTCGATGAAGATGGGGTTGTGATGAGGGGCGGATGTGGAGAGGGCGGCGAGGGGGGAGTCGGTGTCGGCGGAACAGACTCAATTCATCAACCGCGTTCGCCGACCAGCAGCATTCCACCAGGTATTTGTCCTCTTCCCTCTCCTTCCACTTTTGTCAGAATAGGGTTTTTGCGAGTGTACCCGTGGTTCCCGGGTCCGAATTTGTTCTCGTATCTGATGTGTTTGTGAATTTTTGGTTAAAATTTCCTTGAATTTGTTGCCATGTGATGTGAAATTAGGGATTATGTTATGTGATTGTGCGTGTTGGAGTTCACATAACCGAATTTCGTTGGATTTGGAAGGGTTCATTGAAGGTCCTGGGTGATAAAGACTAGAGCCTGGGTATTGGATGGATTTCAAACTGCAAATCTTGATTCAAAAGTTCATAATTTGGTATTGATGCATTGGCGATTTGTGAGCTCAATGATGTAAAAAAAGCTTAGCTATGATTTATTGTATCATTCAGGACAATCTCTCACCGATCGACTTGTAGAGAAGCAGAATGAGTTTGATGACAAATTTGAAAGATGTTTCAATCTGAATGGCAAGGTAATCAGTTATGAGAACTCTTATATTTCCTTGTGCAATTTCTAGATTTGCTGAAGATGCTTCTTTTACTTGCACATTCTTCTAATATTATTGTTTGGTTTCTGAATGATGTGATCATGATGTTACTTCTAGACTTGCCATCAGCTGTCATCCTTGTGTTCCACAGAAGAGTTTGTTGTTTTCTAAACTGTAGCGATTTTTTGCTTTCTTCTATTTTTCTCTTTGAAATGCTGTTTGAAGTACTGCAAGAATGGTCTTTGTAGCCTTCTGATATCTGAATCAGAAAAGCTAGTGAACCAAAGCTTGATTACAAGGTAATGAGGAAAGGCTTGATTCAGATTTCAGGATGTATATACTTGTGGTATAAATTACAAATCTCAACTTGGTGATTATTAGATTCCTTTTCTCTCCATCACCCTTAAGAGACTAGTTATTTATGTTTTTGAATTTTTAATTTCAGGTTGACTCTGAGGCCATGCTAGTTGGTAAGGCTGCCTTCGGGAATTTGCTTGGTGGTATTGGCTACTTTTATGGGCAGTCAAAGATTTCTCTTCGTGGAATGCCTAATGTAAGTTTCCATACATCTTTGAATATTGTCAGTAGTTCCATTACTAACTTCTATGTCCTATTTAAATAATTTGTGACATTATGGTTGTTTCACGTGAGTAAAGAAGAAGGTAGCTATTACAAATTTGCTATGTTTTGTCAACCATGTTTTCTTGTGTACAACATGCTACTTCACCAAACTTCTGTTTATATTTTCCTTTCTAGAGTGATGCTAAATTAGGGAGAAGAAACATGCCTTCAGATGCATTACTACAGAACGATGAATAAACACTTTATTGCAACATTTATGGATTGCCTCATGTTTCTATAAGTGTGTGGGTTAGTTGACTGTTGTTGGTTTAATATATTACAAACCCGGAGCTGATATGCAGGGATCATGTAGGATGTCATGTTTTCTTATATGGACTCCTGAATCATAAGTTGGCAAAACTGAACCGTTC
The DNA here is from genome assembly GCA_037127255.1 of Persicaria tinctoria. Lineage (NCBI taxonomy): Eukaryota > Viridiplantae > Streptophyta > Magnoliopsida > Caryophyllales > Polygonaceae > Persicaria > Persicaria tinctoria. The sequence continues at coordinate 48,251,028 of JBANSL010000006.1, read as the reverse complement.
TATCATTTAATTCTTGTTTCTTTGACAGCCAAAAAGCCGGAGGGATATTTTATTGGAATATGTAAAAAATGTGCAGCCAGAGTTCATGGAATTGTTTATAAAGAGAGCCTCTCAGCAGGTCTGCAGTCTTTTTTAGGTTGTTTAGTTTCATCAAGTGATTCTCTATTTGGTTTTCAGAGTGATCTTCTTCATGTTGTGTTTGTGTGGTCTGTTAGGTGGTCGATGCAATGCGCCAAACAGTTACCAATATGATCGGTACTTTACCTCCACAATTTTTTGCCGTAACAGTCACTACTGTAAGTTACTTTTCCTCCACAAATCTCAGATGCTTCTACGCCCAGCAACTGTAGCTGGATGCATGCATGATACTTCTCTGAGCAATAGTAAATATCCCATTTTTTTCAGGTTGCTGAAAATCTTGCACAGCTCATGTACAACATCTTAATGACTGGGTATATGTTTAGAAATGTAGAGTTCTTAATGGAGCTAGAGCAACGTTTGGATCAGGTTTCTCTACCTGATGTTCAAGGGCAGAAGGTGGTCTCTTCTATATTTCTCTGTGTCTATGCTTGTGTATGGTGTATGATTCCAACGTATCAAAGAGTTTGACGTCTTCAGTTTTATGTCACAGGAAACCCCATATTTTGCTCCAGGTACACAGAAAAAAGTGTTGGGGGAAGTTATTAGGTGGAGTAATGTTTCAGGTCCTGAAAAGATGGATGCTATGAAGTACATTGAGTTGCTTGAAGCAGAGATAGAAGAATTGAATCGTCAAGTTGCAAGGAACCTTGCCGCTGGATGAATTGTTAGAGTACTTAAAGTCGCTTGAACCTCACAATTTGAAGGTTTGGATTCAAAGATTCTATTTTTTCCCCTCTGCTTCCTTTTGTTATGGACGGTTTTTGGTGCTTCGTATCTCAGTCATCTTCTAGTATTTTCACGTTGTGATTAGAAATGTTCATTTTAGTGTTGATGTGCATCTGTTGATAAAATTCATGAACCCTTGTCTCTTAGTCTCTAACTGAGTAAAACTGCTATAGATACGGCCTTTGCCACTAGTTGCATGCCCTTCAAACCACTGGTGAAGATGCTGGAAAATTGAACTCTAGAGCATCTCTTGACATTTTGTTTTTTCTGATTATTTGTGTGTAGGATTTGACAAGTAGTGCTGGTGAAGATGTTATATTGGCCATGAATATATTCATAAAACGCCTTTTAGCCGTTTCAGAGCAGCAAATGAAGGTTTGATGCTTCAAGTTGTAAACAAGTCATCTTTCAAAGTTCATATATTGGCAACGTCTATGTGCAAGAGAATTGACATTTATTGTTGATGTGTATTGTGCAGACAAATGTAACAGAGGCGAATGCAACTGAACTAGCGAAGCTTTTGTATTGGTTGATGGTGGTTGGCTACAACATCTGAAACATAGAGGTCCGGTTGGATATGGAGCGAGTGCTAGGTACTCAACCCAAGGTCGCGGAGCTCCCTCCAGGAGAAAGCATTTAGTCGTATCCCATTTCCATGGTCATTACATCTTCACAGGTAAGACGCTGTTTTACTTTGATCAATGGACAACCCTTTTAATAATTACATTCGTGAGGCATAGGTGGGATCAGTAATTGAGATTAACCTGGAGAAGGAATTTTGTGACAGATAATTGAACTTAAAATTGCAAGTCTGCAACTTGAGCTCTTAGTAAATGAGTTTACTGCCCTTTTTTTTTCTCTGTTCAATTTGTGTTTTACTGAGCCTTTTATTTGCTCCACACTGAGCTATATGCAATTTAGCTCCCTGTCACACAAACTCTTAAGACTGCAAATTTGCAATAGCGACGTGAATGCATTTGACTTCAGAACCATTAGAGGTGCTTCTGTGCTCGCAGCAAGATGAAGGCTATCACTACTTAGGAATCTCTTGGGATGGCTCCCTTCCTCACCCTCCTGGCTCCTACTAGAGAGCTTAGGTTCGTCAATGTTTAGTCAAAAATTTCCAAACATGCCAAACACAAAGCCTATTAGCTCAAAATGGTAGAGCATTGTCCCTACGCACAAAAATGCGGGTTTAAACCCCGCATAGGCTATATATGTTTATCGCTTAGAAGTACGATGTTTCTCTTCATGAATAAGAGTATAAAGTGCAAAAAATAAAATCGTAATGTGCAAATATAAGAACATAAAGTGCAATTGCGAAGTGCATTTGTGCAACTGTGAAGTGCATTTGTGCAACTGTGAAGTGCATTTGTACAACTGTGAAGTGCATTTGTGCAACTATATATGTTTATCGCTTAGAAGTTCGATGTTTCTCTTCATGAATAAGAGTATAAAGTGCAAAAATAAAATCGTAATGTGCAAATATAAGAACATAAAGTGAAACTATGTAGTGCATTTGTGCAACTGTCAAGTGCATTTGTGCAACTGTGTAGTGCATTTGTGCAACTGTGAAGTGTATTTGTGCAACTTTAAAGTGCATTTGTGCAATTTTAAAGTACTTTTGTGCAACTTTCAAGTGCAAATATAAGAACATAAACTGTGAAAATAAAATTGTAATGTGCACATTTAGAATATAAGTGTGCAAAAGTAGGATACAATTGTGCAAATTTAAACTACAATTGTGCAAAAGTAAGATACAATTGTGCAAAAGTAAGATAGAATTGTGCAAAAGTAGGATACAATTGTGCATAACTAAGATTATAATGTGCATGATTAACAATTTGTGATTGTTGCGCACTTGTCTATTATGTAACCTATGTGGGATTTGAACCCACATCTTTGTGCAAATGCACATTGCTCTATCAATTGAGCTAATAGGCTAAATTATGATTTTTCATGCTAAAATAGAAGAACCTAATCAACCTAAAGCATATCGCAATAAAATTCTAAAATTCAGTTAGCTCATGATTCACAAACAATTTGACAATGCTATGAACATGAAATTAGCTCCAAATTAACCCAACAACACAACCATATCATCAATTTCAATCAATTTGGCTTTTGGCAAAAAGCCCCAAATTCTAAAACATATCGCAATCTAAAATTCTAAAATTCAGTTAGCTCATGATTCACAAACAATTTGACAATGATATGAACATGAAATTAGCTCCAAATCAACCCAACAACACAACCATATCATCAATTTCAATCAATTTGGCTTTTGGCAAAAAGCCCCAAATTCTAAAACATATCGCAATCTAAAATTCTAAAATTCAATTAGCTCATGATCCATAAACAATTTGACAATGATATGAACATGAAATTAGCTCAAAATCAACCCAACAACACAACCATATCATCAATTTAAATCAATTTGGCTTTTGGCAAAAGCCCCAAATTCCGCTCCTAAATCAAACCCTAGGTTTTCAATCTCAACCTAAATCATTCAAACAATCTAAATAGTTGTAATAAACAAGTTTAGGGTTAGAAATCATACCAAATTCGAGTGGAAACAAGGAGCAAAATCGGGATTTCGAAGGTATTCCGAGCCAAAAGCACCGATTAGCGTTGTTGGGGAAGATCAGCTCGGTGTGGGCTCGGCTGGGCTCGAACCATGGGAGTTCCGGTCTCGGGGGGTGCGCCTGAGGGAGTGGGTTCGAGCAGGTGGGGGCTGGGGGCCAGAGGTGGCTCGTGGGTAGCGTGGGAGGCCGATGAGAGAAGAACGCCGTGGGGCTTCGACTGGGCTCGCCTGGGCAGCAGTTGGCTCGAACCAAGCCTAGTTAAGGCTCGGGGGGTGCGCCCAGGGGTGGGCTCGAGCGCGGCCAGGCGCTGGTGGCCGGAGGTGGCTCGACGTGGGGTGGGTGCGGGGCAGCGGGAGGCCGAGAGAAGCCGCTGTACGTTGTACGTGGAGCGCGCGTGGTAATTCCTTACAAAAATAAATTTTACACGTTAAGCGGATTTTACACGTTAAGGAGTTTTTACATTTTAAAGCTTTCCTATATATATATATATATATATATATATATTTCTTTTTTTTTAGGTGCAAAAAAGTGATAATATTTTATCATAAACCGATTACATTTTATCTTAAAATAACTTTATTTATTATCATATTTTATATAATTCTTTATGTCAATTTAATCCAAAACTATATTGTACATGTATAATTGTGCCCCTCTAAGATTTTTTTTTTTGATACAAGGAAAGAGTTTAGATGGTGTCAGACCCTGCTGACCCACCATCTAAGAGCGTTCTTTCGGACGAGAATCTGGATCTCGGGATGAGACACAAGAGGGTCGTAGTTGAGGATGTGCCGGAGGTGCGCCACTTTATCCGCAACCAGATTGATCTCCCTGAAAACATGGACGCAGGAAACCCCGAGGAACTCCCGAAGCAGCTTCCTACAGTCGGCCATGATGATCTCGATCTCCCAAGGACAACTCCAGACGCCATTGATAGCGTTAATAACTGCAAGGCAATTATGATAGGTGGTACCTTGTATATTGTTCTTGTTTTTATTGGGTTTTGAAGTTATGATCCTCCTCAAATATAATCTTATTCCTAATTGTCCATATGCACCACCAGATAGTGGCTAGCTAGTTGTGTTTTTTGGTTTGGAGATAGTTTTCCAAAAATCTCGGTGGTCACCTCCTTCATATTTCTATTTGTTGTTTGTATATTCTGTATCATTTCTCCTATTTGATGATCCATTTTTCGTATGTGATCTCTTATGCATTGACAATTTATAAATAAGTGAATGGAGTCTTCATCACATTGGTTCCATAGGTTACAAATTAAGGGGACCGCAACCCCTTTGTCCGTCAGTCTCATTTTTGTAGGGATTCGATCGATGACAAGTTTCCAAATGAATTTTTTTTATTTTTGGAAAGCATTCAATTTTTCATATCCATTCCATCGATTGGTCTTGTGTGTTTCTGTTTTCTGTGATGTTTTCGAGTGTCGACGCAGTGGTAAACCAACCGTGTCTACTTGCTTTCCAGTAAAGACGATCTTCAATTTCATTCATTGGAATTTTTGTGTATTTAATTTTATCCACTATATTATTTGGCAGGATTTTCCTTACTTCGTTCACGTTCCATTGTTTGTCACTACCAATAAATTTCTCCACTTTTTCCTCTGTGTTAATTGGGTTAGAAATTATGCTGTAGTCAATGAGTTTAATACCACTGATCCATTCATCTATCCAGAATCTTATCGTTTTCCCATTTCCTACTTGCTATATTAGTTGTTCACATAATTCATCTTTTATTTCCATTAACTTTCTCCATTGCCAAGATGATGCTTTCTTGTTATTGTAGTTCCAGAGTTGTTCAGCTTTTAAGTATTTTTCCTTTATAATTTTAACCCAACAGTTTTCTGGATCTGCGAGGATCTTTCAAAGAAGTTTCATTTGGAGTGCTTTGTTTATGTCTCTTGATTTATTTAGTCTTAGTCCTCCATTACGTCTTGGTTTACAAATTTTGTCCCACCCTATAAGTGGTTTGTAATTTTGGTCTTTGTTCCAAAAGAATCCTCTATTTATTTGGTCTAGCTCTTTATGAATTCTGGCAGGCAACATAAAGCTCTGCATGACGTAATTCGGTTTCGTGGAAAGATTAGATTTAATTAAGACCGATCTCCCATGTTGAGAGAGTCCGTTTGCCTTCCATTTGATGAGTTGTGCTTGACTTTTCACTATTGTCTCTTGAAAGGTTTCCTTGTTTACTCTGCCGTTTATAATAGGGCATCCTAAATATTTATCAAGCGTTTCTTGGTTCGTGATGTGTAGTATGCTTTGAATTATCAGTTTTTATTGAGTAGAAACATCAGACGTAACTTAAAATACTAATTTGTTAAAATTTACTTTTTGTCCTGATATTTTACAATAGTCATCTATAGTTTTTTTAATCACATAATTCAGCACTTGCTTTTGCAAAAATATTTGTGGCTCGCCGCTGGTTAGGGTATTTTGGTACCGAACATTTGAAGAGTCAATACTTTGACATCTTTCCCTTATCAACATAGTGGAAAGAAACAAGCATCTTATAAAACTAATTAATCGGCCAATACGAGAGAAATCACACCAACTTTCTTTATTATTACCTCCGTTCCTTGACACTTTACTATTCATGCACGTTTTTTTAGGAGATAAAAACTATATAAAATATCTAGTAATTTTTTAACAACTTCGTAGTTATTATTAATAAGTACAAATTTGTTAAAAAAAATTTTTAAAAAAATGAATATTTTATATAGTTTTTATCGTTGTAAAAAAGCGTGCATGAATAGTAAACGACAAGTTTTGCCGAACGGAGGGAGTATATAGGTAGATAATATTGTAGACAACTAGAGCTGGCAATACCCGACCCGACCCGAGAAAACCGATCCGATTGATCCGACCCGAACCCGTCCGACACCCGAATAATTGAAAAAAAAGTTTGGATCTGAGACCGACCGACCCGATTCGAGTTAAGCCCGAACCCGAAAGCAATCCGAACCCAGTAAGAACCCGAACCCGATTATATCCGAATGGACCGACCCGAAATCAACCCGAAACCCGAAATTGCCCGACCCGAGCATATCCGAAATCCGAAATTACCCGAACCCGATTATACCCGACACCCAAAATAACCCAAACCCGATTATATCCGAAATCAACAAAAATCTTAGCATTTTCCCTAAAATACTCAAAAAAATTTAAGTATTTGATTACTTAAAAATGAATGGTAATATTATCATGCATATAGTATAATTAAATATAATTTTGTACTCCCTCCATTTAAAAAAGATACTTTTTAGCATTTTTTAAGACGCCCAAACTATATAAATATCAATTTTTTGTTATTTTTATAATTTCGTAGTTATGAGTAATAAGTATGAAATTAATATTAAAAAAATAATATTTTATATGATTTTGACGAATGTAGTATTGATTAAGAATTGATTAAGAATTGATAAACAATAGCTTAATCTATATAGAAGGATAAATATCTCATGGGTAAAAAAAAATTGATTTGTTTTATCCAATATGATTCTTGCGGGTTCGATTTGATTGAACTCAATTCAACCAAACCGTTGTGACCAAAACCCGATTCACCCGAACCCGTTTAGACCGACACGCGATTCGCCCGAACCGAATAGGACCCGAAAACCCGACTGTATCCGATAAACTAACGCCCGAATAAACCCGACCCGAACCCGATCAGACCCGAATTGTCATCACACCCGATATCAACCCGAGTCCGATATGACCCGAAACCGAATATCCCGACCCGAACCCGACCCGACTTGCCCGATTGCCACCTCTATAGACAACCCAACAGGGAAATGCTTTTCCGGAGAAGCTTACTCATGCTAAACAATTCAAGTACAGTATGCAATCAAAAGATGCTTATTCAAGGATTTCAAAGCGCACACAAAAGTTATAAAACATTTATATAGGATTAGGATTTAGGACTTAGGAGGGGAAGGGTAACGATGTAAAGTACATCTCAGACCAGTGACTTAATTTATTTCAGTGTATATATATATACATATATATATAAACTTCTATGGTGAGCATCCTTTGAGTTTGAGTTGCTGCTTGACTTGGGGGATATCACAGCAGATGGTAGCCGAAGGATTCTTAAGGCACTGGTCAACTACTTTGGACAAGTCGTCGGTAATTTGTTTGCTTCGTTGGAGTTGTTCGAGAGAGGGAATTAGAGGACGGAAAACATCAAGGAACTCGTTCACGGTAATGGCAGCGGCGGTGGCAGACACGGCCAGAAGGATGGCGCAAACGGCGGCGAGGACAACAAAAGTCTTCATTTTGCTTGGAGTGGGTTTCGTCCGGGTGATGGAAGGCTAACAATTTAGAGAGTTGAGACGAGAGGGACGAGTTCATTGAGTTGGGGCCCTGGGGGTATGTATATATATACACAAATGAGAGTACCATTCCCTACCCCACTAATTTTTTTCAACATTTATTTAATCTTACAAAAAATTATATTTATATTTCTAACATCTATTTTTATATATTTATAAAATTTTATTTTGAAAAATTATGTTTTAAAATTTTTAATAATTGTATTTTGTAAAATATTGCCTTTTTAATTTTTAAAAATTGTAATACATGATTTTCCAAAATAAAATTTTATAAACATAAAAAATAGATATTAGGAATCCAAATATAATTTTTATATTTTTTTTAAAAATTAAATAAATGTTAAATATTTTTGTGATGTAGGGAGGTGAGTAAGAAAGGTGTTGTGTGTGTGTATATATATATATATAAAAGGATGTTTTATTTGTAAACACTCCTTATCATATAATTTGCGAACAAATCTAAACCTTAGGATTTTATGAAATTGATGGTGGAGATTTAAGTCTCATTTCTGATTTTTTTATTAAAAAAGCTGTTTTTTTTTGTGCCTTCAATTCTAATGGATCATTTCCTTCAACATATGCAGTGGAAAGAAATAATGAATGGATGAGTGGAGAATGCTTTTCCGTACAAACCCTCACTTGTCCGTACATTTAGGGTTCGAGAAATCGGTCGTCGCCGCCACCATGGTTACCCCTACGGTTACCATGACGGCTGGCGCCGCAAACCTGAAACGGAAAGGCTGGAGTGCGACTGGGAAGGTGCTCGCACCACCGAGAAGGAGTCCGGTGAATAAGCACGGAGAGAGACAGAAAGAAACGCCGGTAATATCGACTGAATCCGGAAAAGAGGAGAACATTCAGGCCGGGAATCACAGATTTACAGAACAGGAGAAGGGTAAAGGCAAAGCAGAGGAGGAGGATTGCAATCCGAATCCGACGAGAGTGGCCATGTCTTCCCCCCGGTAGCTGAGCACAAGAAAACGTTCGCGAGCTTATTCAGTGACAACAGAAATATTAAGAGAGCTGAGCCATTGAAATTTCATGAAGATGTTAAGAAAGGTAAAGTCAAAATCTCGAAGGAGGATGTAATGGTTGGCCAAAAGGATTGGGAAGCAATGTTGATTGGGGTCATCCCAGGAACGACCATCCATTTTCAAGCCCTTAGGGGCTTCATTCGAGAACATTGGAAGGTGGAGGAGCCAAGAATCAGGAGTAAGGACAACGGTGTCTACCTGTTCAGATTTTCGAGCATCGACGATAGAGATTGGGTGTTGTCCCATGGTCCATGGCACTTTGCAGGTTCGAGACCGATTCTCCTGAAGAGTTGGAACCCAGGCATGAAGGTTAGCTGGGAAGCTTTTGATAAGGTTCCACTTTGGGTATATCTTCCTGACCTAGACCCGAGCTATTTCAATTTCCATGTGTTGGGGAAGATTGATAGTGCCATTGGTAAGCCAATATCCATGGATGAGTGTACTGAGGATTGTTTGAAGGTGTCATATGCTCGGATGCTCATAGAGGTGTCAGCAGAGGAGGCACTTCGCAAAGAGATTGAATTGGAGGATGAATGTGATAAAGTGAGGATGCAAAAGGTGGTGTTTGAATGGAAACCCCCAATCTGCAGGTACTGTATGAACTTCGGACACACAGTGGAAAAATGCAAGCTCTTCAAATCTGTCAAAACCTCAAATAATGTTGGGGTTAACAAGATCATGTGGAAACCTGTGGAGAAGAGAACAGAGGGGACTCAAGAGAGTAGTGGGAGTAAGGATGCTCAAGCTACTTCGAGTAAGGATGATGGAACAATTAGTGTTGTGTAGGATCAAGCAACTGAGATGCCAGCACAAGGAATGGCTCAACCGACAATGGAAAATGATGCTAAATTTGACAGTAAACAGAGCTCTGACAATCAGATTATTATTGACAGCAATGGGCACAAAGTGAATGAAAATCAGGTTTGCAGGGAGGAAGAGAAATCATGGTCGGTTGTCCCAAAGAAACATGGCACAAGGAGTTCACCAGATGCCAAAAGCACAAGCAAAGGGGTGAACATCAAGAATGGAATGGTAACTATCAATGGAAGAAACTTTACTATCTTAAGCAATCTGGAAGGAAATGAGGAGGATGTAGATGTGTAGTGCGAGAAGGAAGTGGATCAGAACCTAGAAATGGATGGACGTAGCACCCAGAATAAGGCTGTCCATGGATAGAATCAGAACCGCATCTTGGAACGTGAGGGGGTTCAATGACGAAATAAAAAACAGAATTATTACCTCCTACGTATTTGAAAATGATATTTCTCTAATCGCTTTCTTGGAAACGAAAATGTTGGAAAGGAATATAGAAGATGTGAAACGATGCCCGATGAAAGATTGGAAAGACTTGATCAATGGTCAAGGAGCAGAAAAAGGTCGAATATGGCTTTCATGGAACCCGTTGGTGTTGGACATCAACATCTGTAGAGTGCATAAACAGGTGGTTCACTGCTTGGTTGAAACAGTTGACAGAAAATTTAGATGTGAAGCATCGTTTGTGTATGGTGCTAACACAAGAAGGGAAAGAGAGGAGATGTGGACTGAGTTGCATGACATTGTTGCTGCAATGACATGGCCATGGGTTGTATTAGGCGATTTCAACTGCGTATTAAGCATGGAAGAAAGATTGCCCTATAAAATCCCACGTAGGGGCATTTTTGAGGAATTGAGAAATGAAATGGTGATGTGTGGACTGACTGATTTGAAATACTCTGGTGCTAAATTCACATGGACAAATAAAAAAAGTGGGGAAAGTTGGAAAGAGAGGAAGCTTGACAGAGTCCTCGTAAATGATAGCTGGCTGGAAAATTTGGAGCATACGAGTGCCTACTTTGGCATTCCTATGTGCTCAGATCATTCACCAGCAATCCTCAATGTAAGAAATGCGAGCTCAACGAGGAGATATCCTTTTAAATTCAAAAACGTCTAGGCAAAAGAACCCGAGTTTGCTGCATTGGCTCATAGTGTATGGAATCAGTCGGTTGAGGGCTCGAAGCAATTTCAGCTTGCTTGGAAACTGAAGAATGTGAAAGAGAGCTTGAAGACATGGGATCGTGCCAGATTTCCTGAATTGCAGACACAGATTAAGCTGGACAAACAAAGCCTTCATGAGATGCAATTACAGCTGCAAACGGACATAGGCAGCGCTGGATTGATAGCTTTAGAGAAGCAAGTGGATGAGAGACTCAGGAAAAATGTGGCTCGGCATCTAAGTTTGGTTACACAGCGTGCCAAACTGCACTGGATAACAATGGGAGAGGAAACCTCTTCAATGTTCTATTGTAGTATGAAAGAGCGTAGAGCCAAGAATGCAATTCATGGCATGCAAAATGCGGAAGGAAGAATGATGGATGATGAAGATGAGATAAGAGCTCACATCCTGGAATATTTTCAGAATCTGTTGGCCACTGAACTTGATGATGTTGCAATGCCGAGTATTCCAGAAGGGGGCTGCTGTAAGTGAAAGAGATGTACAGAATATGTGCAGGCTGCCTACTCGAGAGGAAATCAGAAATTCAGTTTGGGCAATTGGAGCAAATAAGTCCCCGGGACCTGATTGTTTCGGGAGTCAATTTTTCAAGAGCAGCTGGAATACAGTGGGGGGTGATGTATGTGCTGCAGTAAAGGAGATTTTTCAGAAATGAACAATTCTTAAGCAAATGAATGCTACGTTTGTCTCCCTCTTGCCGAAGGTCAGCAACCCCACTCTGGTGAAGGACTTACGACCTATCTCCTGCTGTAACACAGTCATGAAGATGGTGAGTAAGATCTTGGTCGCCAAAATCAAGAGTTCGATGAGCTATTTGGTGTATGACTGTCAGGGAGCGTTTGTCCCATGGAGATCACTTGCTTATAATAATGCAGTGGCTCTAGAAGTTGTCAGAGGTTATGGTACCAAGAGAGTCTCTCCGTGTTGTACGATCAAGGTTGATCTTCAGAAGGCGTACGATTTTATGAGCTGGAAGTTTGTACGCTTCACACTGCAACAACCGAGTTTTCCAGAAAAGTTGGTGGATTTGGTGATGGAATGTGTGACTTCAACAGCGTTCTTCATTATCATAAATGGCGCACCAGAAGGATATTTTAGAGGGTAGAGAGGACTACGACAAGGGGATCCACTCTCGCCCTATCTATTTGTGTTGTGCATGGAGATGTTGAACCGTATGTTGATAGAGGAAACGGCCAACCCTGAATTCCAGTTTCACCCGAAGTGCAGAAGAATGAAACTTGTACATCTTGCTTTCGCGGATGACTTGTTGATTTTCTGCAAAGCGGATCTAGAATCTGTAAAAGTGATAAAAAGGGTGCTTGATCGATTCTTTGAGGCTTCTGGTCTCCGAGCTAATAAGGATAAAAGCACCATTTACTTTGATGGGGTAGACAGTGATGTGGTGGAGGAAATCACTCGAGTGTTGGGGTTCCAGGAGGGCCAGCTACCAGTTCGCTATCTTGGCATGCCGTTGCACTCGAAGAGAATCTCAATTCATGAATACAGCAGCTTGACTAAGAAGTGTGGCAACTATGTTCAGAACTGGGCAACTAGGAAGCTCTCGTATGCAGGCAGAATGCAGTTGCTTAAGGCTGTGTTTGGAGGGATTGTCTCTTTTTGGAGTCAGTCCATCTTGATGCCGATGTAAAGGCCCGGATTTTGGAATAATAAACAATATAAATGGATTTAAGTCAAAAAAAATAATAAGATAAAATAAAATAAAAATTCGGATATTTCAAGAAAAAACTCGTCCTTAATTTCCTAAATCGAAATTGAAATCCTTAAAGCAAGTTCCGGCATTATTTAATTAAGGATCTAAAATATGTTATACTCTACTTTTATATACCGAAAATTAAAATATATATATATATATATATATATATATATATATATATATATATATATATATATATATATATATATATATATTCAGTTTTCATTTATGAAATTCGGATTTGGGAAATTGAGGAGTATTTTAAACGCGTCGGGATAAAGTCGGAATTAGCGGGTTTCGAGAATTCTTTTGTGAGCGGATTATAGTCGAGTGACGGGAATTCAATTGATATTTTTGGGGAGCAATTCTATTTATTTCTTTTCCCTTTTCTTTTCCCCTCTCTCTCTCCCTCTCTCTCTCTCGTGCTTACCTTGCTGTTGGGGACTTCCACCTACTGCAAATATACAGCTCTTCCATTTCCCATTGTAGCTACACATCCACACCACTTTCTCCTTCCCCTCTTTTGTTCGGTAGTAGCAGTAGTTAAACATCAACAAATATGAGCCTCCCCTATGTCTTTTGATTCCAAAAGGGCTGCAACCCCAACTGTGCATCAGAATCACACATCTCCCCTCTTTTCTTATCCTTTCCATCCAAATAAACCCAGAACACCACCATTTCGGCTTCAACTGAATCACCAGTCACCTCATTTCCACCACCTCTCCTCCATTTCCGCCGCCAGCATCGCCACCGGAGCCACCGTGAAGAACAGCAACCTCGCCTCCCCTGTTCGCAGTGCGTAGAGAAGAGCCTCATCCATCCAACGCTGAGCTATCTGGAGCCATAGCACTGAGCCACCCCTCCCAGGAGCCGACAGCAGCTCCTCCGCCGAGCCACTTTCCCCACCTCCGAGCCCCGCTTCTCGTCAGCCATCACCGCGCCCACACCGTTCTCGGTTTCGAAGTTGTAGCACCACCAAACCGCCGTGAACCACCACCCACCAGCACCACCTTCTTCTGTTTCGCTTCCACCAGAAGCCGCCGAGTTCGACGTCACCACGGCAACCTCCCTCTGATTCCGATCCCGAGCTGCCCCGCCTCCGTCGTCGCTCCCCTGTCCTCCTCCGAATCAAGCGGTAACACCTCTTTCCTCTTTGTTTCGCTCTCAAACCCGATAAAGGTCCGCCTTTAAGCCCTTTTCGTTCGTTCCAGGCCAAGAGCGACTCGATTCGACCCCCGGCGAGCCCAATCGGACCTCTTCCCGGCGAAATCGAACTCTCCCTCGGTGAGGCTTTTCTTCCTTCGATTCTTCCCTGAGTTATTGCCTCCTTTTATTCCTTGGCTGTCGGAAAGGGGTGGGTGAGTGAGAGAGTCGGGTGTGGGCAAGGGAGTGTCGCCGGCGAGAGCCACTGCTCCCTCTTCCTTCCGTTTTGATTTCGAACGCAGAGGTTAGGGGAGGAGGAAGTGAACAGAGATCTGGTCCGGTTTTCTTTTGTTTTATATTGGTCCGGTTCAGCAATTTATTTAATAAAAACCGGACCGGTTCGGTTTTGAGGGAAATTAGGGTTTAGAAGAGTTGTGGGCCTTTTATTTGTTGGGCCGATTTTGTCTTCAGGAGAAATAAAGACTGGGCCTATGTGTCTTGGGCCAGATTTGTTTTGTTTTAAAAGAAAGGGGATTTTGGGCCTGTTTTGATAAGAGGTGTTAATAATATGAGTTTTAAGAGGTTTATATATTCAAGTATATAAATATTAAATAGATGGAATATAATATAGAATATTATTATTGAGATTTAAAGTATAATATTTGGACTTGGATTTGAAAAAGGTTTTAAAGGCTGGAAATGGATTTAATGAAATTAAAAAGAGGATTTTGGAAATATACTAACCTTGTCGGTTTAATTTGTCTTGAAATGATAAGTATAATTTGAGAAATTATTTTGAATATGAGTTGACTTAATTTGGGATTTAAGAGTTTGGAAAAAATATAGTTGGTACGATTTTTATCAATGGGTTTGATTGAAAGTAAATGATTTTGGTTGACGTTGATCGTATCGGAAGGGTTTTGGAAAATGGTTTTACTATCGATTGGTTTTGAGTATGTTGAGAACTTGGGTTTCATGTGTGAATGTTGGTTCAGTAGCTTATGGAAATGGCTTGATGATAGGTGTGTATTGCTTTTGGATTACTTTGGACTTGCATTTGGGCCCTTGCTTGTGTTATCCTGTTGTTCTGCATCTTCAGGTAAGTCTCTTCGGAACTTACTCAGATTGAATAGAGCTATTCCCTGCCTTAGGTGCATGATATACTAGGTGCTTGCATTCATCATCAGCATGCAATGTAGTACCATGCTAGGTTGCATCGATCGTTGAGCATTCTATTTCTTTGTGCGTATGTAAACAGAACGGCCGTTATCTGTGATAGTCCTAGAGTCTTTGCTAGGGTCATAGGGTAGCCCAGCCTCATCGGGTACCCTGAGTCAATCGAGTACTTCCTTATATTATGATATGCCTGCGGGCTTTATTGTGGAGCGGGTTAGGCATGCGTGCCGCCCTATTATGAATGAATGCATTCACGAGCTGGCCAGTCTCCGCCTGTCGGAAGGGGTGGAGGTAGGAGAGGGATATGCCACTTGGCATTGTTTTGGGCCCTTTACAGTATTTCTGCACAATATTATGAACTAGGAGCATGCTAGTGTGTTTGAATTTCGTACTGCATTAGAGCATCTTTATTAGGTATAGCGTATATGTGTGCTTATGGTTGGGATGCAGAGTTAAGTGGGCATCGATCTGATCCCGCCCCAAATCAATTTTTTTAGGAATTATTTATGTGCATCCTATCGGTGCTGTTTGCTTATTGCGCGGGTCATTTTGTCGGCGGAGAGTGAGCGCTGGAGTTATAGACTTCACCAGACTCTGATTATATTGTTTTGGATTTATACTTTTGACTCCGTTTTGACCCGGCTCCGCCGTGGCACTTGTATCTGTACTTTACTTCCGCTTTACTTCCGTTTGAAATGGTTTCCGCGACATAGTCTTAGGACAGGTTAAGGGTACCCAACGGCCCTACGATACTTTAGGGTTTGAAATCCCTCTTTATTACTGACCTTTGAAATGAGTTGAAACCTCGACCCGTACCTGGATTGCAAGATCCGAACAAGGGTTTTCATCCCTTGAAACGTAACCCGGAAATCATAATTCTGGGTCGTTACAGCCGAGAGGGGTGATTGATAAGCTGAATGAACTTCAGCGCTATTTCCTTTGGAATGGCACTAAGGAAGGAGGCAAAAACCTTGTAGCATGGGCTGATGTTACCAAGCCATACGAGGAAGGTGGGTTAGATATAAAAGAGATACTTGGATGGAATAAGAGCGTGTTTGCAAAGCTCTTATGTGATATTGATGCACAAAAGGAATGTATATGGGTTCGCTGGGTGAATCACAACTTGCTAAGGGGGAATTCCATCTAGGATGTTGGTCCTAAAGTATATGACTCATGGGTTTGGAGGGAACTCCTAAATGTGAGAGATGAGATTAAAGTGCTTATTCAACCCCAAGGGCCGGTTGATTGGGGGACGCTCATACGACCCAATGGAGGCTTGATGAGCACGAGGGTGTATGACATGATTCGAGACCATGGGCAGAATTGTGATGGGGGGGGGCTTCATTTGGAAGCGAGCCCAGTGCAAGAGATGGTCCTTCATCACTTGGCTTGCAACAAGGAAGAGGCTTCAAACTGGGCGCATCATTAAGCACTGGATAAGACCTGATACCGCTTGGTGTGCACTTTGCAAGGAAGAGGAAGAAACTAAAGATCATATTTGGTTTGGTTGCAAAGTAGTGAAGGAGATACAGAACAGGGTGTTCAATTGGCTAGGTGTAGGAGTGAGGTTCTGTACTCTCCATGAGTGGTTGCAATGGTTTGAAGGAGAGCCAGAAGAAACCAGAAAAGAGGCTTTGATCCAGGGCAAGCTGCTAGTGTTGTGTGCGCTTGTCTACATGACTTGGAGGGCTCGTAACAGGTCGATCTTTATGGGGGAACAGTGCCGCCCGGCAGAGTGTGCTATGGAGATTATCAAAGCTTGCAAGAATAGGATATCAATCAAATGCAAATGCAAGTCCAGGTTGGAGAAAGCCTGGGTGAGGAGGCTATTGGTTTATCTGATGGTTTAGCTAGAGTTGGAGGTTTGATGTATAGAGTATAGGATGGTGATAGGCAATTTTTTGGGGTGTTGTCTTTTGGGAGAGACTTTTGAGAGGTGTACCGCACATGTATTTTTCCACGGGACCCATTGTCTAGTCTTCGTGTTTTTGTAACTTGGTTACACCCATCTTATATATATTTACCAGTTCAAAAAAAAAAGCTGTTTTTTTTTCTTTTCCTTTTTGTATTTATTTTATACAGTAACATATGGAGTACTTTTTTTTTAAATGGAAAGAATTTGACCATAGAGCTAAGCTATATCAGCCAAGAGCATCCTTGCGGATGAGACTACGCAATAGAGAATCATCAGGAGTCATAGATCCGTTAGAAGCAAAGACAATACGTGACAAGCGGTCAGCAACCAGATTTGCCTCACGGAAGACATGACGAATCTCAACAGAACCAAAGAAGGCCAGGAAGACTAGACTGTCCCAGACAATCATTTCAGAGTCTCCATTAAGGTTCCCCATACCTTTTAGACTTTTGATAATCGTTAAATTATTTCCTTCAATGATTAGGTTCATAATTTTCAGTTCTTTTGCGGCTTGCAGGCCCTTCCAAAGGCCCATGCTTTCACATCCACGTATGGAGTACTTGTAAATGTGAAGATGTGGGAGATTACGGCTGGGCTCCAACAATTGTTTTTTTTTATTGTGAGACACATAAATTAAAAAAAAAAGTCGCATAAATTTATTTATTGTGAGACACATAAATTTAATTATTTATATAGACAATTGTCTTATTATATTTTTCTTTACACATAAATAAAATTATCATGCAAATCATACTAAATACTACAAATAATCAGTAATTTATACGAATAATTTTTTTATATATCAATGAATAGTGGACAAAGAAAACCATAAGAACAGTCACTCATTATTTCAATTATATTTACAAATAATTTATCAAATATCAAAAAATTAATAAATTATATATTCATATGAATAATTTGTGATATACCAATGAATAAGTTTTCATATATGACTGAGTAATAGAAAAAAAAAACCCCTAAGAAAAACCACTCATCAATTTAATTATATTTACGAATATATATATATATATAAATGAATAACGGATAAAAGAAACCTTAAAAATAATTACTCATTAATTCATTTATATCTATGAATAATTTATCAGATGTCAACGAACAATTTAGACATTTCTAAGAATAATCTCTCAAAAACCACTCTTCGAATCATAATTTTTTTTATTGGTAATTGTTTCAAACTTACTCTTAGATATGAATAGTTTTTTTGATCTTACCGAATAATGTACAATTTTGTTCATAATTCTTTTAACCCTCCAAAACTTATAAACAAGCAAACAATCGTCGTCTTACCTACGAATAATCTCCCAAGTCTAGCCGAATAATATAATCTCTCAAGTTAAGTTCAACGGAATAATCGTTCCCTTACCTACGAATAATATTTGTAATTTAACCGAATAATATAATGTATCTATAATTATCACAATTATCATGTCAACAAATAAAAAAAAGGAAAAAAAATAGAAAGAAAAGTGAAACAAAGAAAAAAAAAGACGCCAAATGAGTGAACTATTACAATAAGTTTTGAAGACGAAAATCATGGGAACCCCAGACCAAAAAACCCCACACACGCGCCAAAGAACGCGCCCCCAATTCTCCTCCCAACACCCAACCCCATTTGAGAGAACCCTAGAAAAAAATCCAAACAAATCTACCAGATCCAACCTATGGCAATGGCAATCGATCCCCTATACCTGCATATGGTGCAACTATGAAACCTCTACAAACAAAAGAAACTTTAGGTGTTGGATCTGGTACTTTCAATTAAGCCCCTATGGAAGAGATACGAAAAGCTTTTATCTCAAATCCCATCGTAATCATTCCGAGGGCCTGGGTTTGCTCTCTGTGTTCGTCTCCTCTGAGTTGGGGGCGTCTCGCTCAGGAAGCTTCTATCTCTGGCCCCTTGGATGGGACCTCTCATATTCTTTCTCGAAGTGGATCTGGATTTGCATAAGAAGCTCCCTCTGGAGTCCGGGGTTGTTCTTCTCGAAGCCGGTTGACTCTCTGTTCGCCCTAGCTCTACCTTGCTTGCTCGTGTGGTTGTTTTGCCATCATTGGATTGACGCTTGTTTCCGATGGTGGTCTCTCTACTCTTGTTTTGACAGGTATGCGAACTATATCCCTAATTTGCACTTCAATCTCTTTTTGCTGTCAAAAAATTGCATCCATTCTCAATACATGCATATCCAAAAACTTTCCAATCTGAAGAACCCTAAATAAAAAAAGCATAAATTTCTGCTCTCATCCGCTCCGCCCCCTGTACGTCTTCGACTGGTTGTTGCTTGAGGTTTGGCCTCATGTTTTCTCTCCAAATGTAGCTTCACCCAGGTACACCCTACTCTACTCTCTCTACTCTTTAATCTTTCAAATCTACAATTACTTGTGCTGTCAAGGCAACCCAAACAATGACTTGGTAGGCTCTTCAGAGCCTCCCAAGCCCACCCAAATCGGGAAGCCTTCGGGCGACACCCACTCAATCGAACCCATAGGGAAGCATCTGTGCAACCCCCTTATAAACAGTGACCACTCTCCCCGATCGTCTCACATCGAGAAGGGAAAAGGGAAAATCGGTAACCACTACAACTCTTTAAAAATACTATTGTTGTTCTTTGATAGAACTTCTGTTCCAATGAACTTAAACTCCATAGCTTCTTTTATGCCTTTTGATATTTGTGTTCTAAGGTATAAATCACCTACTTTGCCCATTTTAACCACATCCGAACTCTACTTTTGCACATGTCTCCCTATAATGCTCTTGTTTGGCTTCGCTATAACTATTACAGGTTTTACTGCGGAGCCGATACATGCTCAACAACAGCTTCAACCATTCCTTTTGAAACTTCTATATTGTCTTACCAAATCTGTCAACCATTCATACATTGATTTACATCTATTCGGCTCTCGTATCAATAACATCATATATTGCATTTGTTTCGATAGAGTTTGGATAATCTCTCTTTTAGATACTTACACCTGCTTCACCCTGGTATGTCAAGCATCACATAATTTTGGGAATATGGATCCCTCTGCGAACTCCCTTAACCCATCCAAAGGGAAGCCTAACGGCGACACCCAAAACGGCGTGACCACCGTTTGCAAATGGTTCGATATCAAGCATTTACATTTCGCCACAAACTCAATCTCACCAAGTTCTACTGTTTCAAAGTGCCCCAAAATATTAGAACATACTAAATTTCTTAATGAATTCACATTTATGATTGATATCATGCACCTAATTGCTTATCTAATGTATTACTCTCACGAGTTTTATCTTCTAACTGGGAATTTAGAGTTTGTGACCTTCTCTTTTGCATCTGTTCATATTGATCTTTCCTCTCCTTTTGCCAAGAAAGCCCTCTACTTTCTTAAAATAAAGCAGAATTACCCAAAATCTATTATATTGTATTGCTATACAAGTATTAACTTATCCCTTGTGACTGTGGTTCACACGGGTTGTTCCTTAGTGAACAACTCTTGCATACCATCTAATGGGAAGCCTACCGGCGACACCCAATCAAACTCATCACCTAATGTGAAGCCTACCGGCGACACCCAATTAGACTCATCACCTACTGAACAATCACCCAAACACACCACAACAAACACCTCCTACCATGTGCTCAATTTTTACTTGGCATACGATACATGCATTCAACTAATCATGGCGGCACGTAAGAAATCAATTCAATCACATTCCAACAACATAGAAACATGAGAAAAGTCTTACAATGTATAACACGAGTTTAAGTAATGGCAATATGACTAGAATACGGGGACATGAGCTCAAACCAACACATACTAAGATAAAACACGCATTTCGCAAGACTCAATTATACCACATATTCTCCATCCAACGCAAGTAATCACACCACAACGCAAATTGCAAAACAATCAACGTTAATTAATCTGCCGAATACAGAACAGATGGGAATACTATAGATTCTTGTTACCAAAGGATAATAAGCATTGACACGTTATCATCCAACATGCTAAGACGATCATCTATCAGCATTCATTCAAAGATGAGCCGATCACACTATCATGTACCTAACCCAGGCAAAACAACACGCATATAGGTTCATATCATGTGGTTCATGCTTTCAATTGATCATTAGCGCAATTAATACAATATCTCAAGTAGGCATGCTATAAACAACGTATAATCATGATAGAAGACAATACATAACACAATACTTAAGCAACGTAACTAGTCACAAATGTAAATATAACACAACAACTGGGTACCAATGGTTATTCATAAGGCACGTGTTAGAGATTACAAAATCATGTCATGCAATTTAGAGAGAGTCACCATTACAACCGGACAGAGATTCCTAAGGGCAACCATTGACTTTTCCCGACTGACTTCTCACCCCTCTTTCCCGTGGGACTCTGGTATGACTCTTTGTGGCAAGAAGACACGGGTTGATCGTCACAAGAATCAAGAAATACAGCCCAGAAACACCTTACTTGACTTAAAGGGACATAAGGAACCACCTTCCAATATTCGCTCAGACAACCTTCACATCCATACATGATTCCGACACAATGTGTTTACCAACCCGATTTTCCCCGTGGGAGACACTAACATCCGGGAGAAAGACTCGATAAGATCCTCAAGGGTTTAGCAACGTGGAACGGGCTATCACACATAACTGGGTTGACCATACAGAAACAAGGGTACTCCCACTATTCCGTTTTCACAGATCAGTCAATACACATTTAATTGTTAGGCATACCAGTCAGTTATATAGCATAGCAAGCACTCAACACAGAATCAGTTAGTGACACTCATAATGACCTCCTTGGAGTCTTCCAGACCCATCTGTAAAGAACAAGCTAATATTTCGCCTACCCATTTCCAACTACATCCAATAGGGATGGTTTAACGTCTTTCTACCCACTCGATCCCCTCTTTAGTCGGTTTTCCATATTTTATGATAAGCCAAGTTCATTACTTAGTCCAGTTTCGGTTAGACAGCTTAAGTTCATTTTGCCCTTTTTAAAATCCTTTCAAATCCTTTTGAAATTCATGGGCGTTTTTCCAAAACATACACTCGACCCTTGCGTACCCGAATTGCACAACCTCAGCTCTGATACCATCTTTGTAACGGCCCAGAATTATAATTTCCGGGTTACGTTTCAAGGGATGAAAACCCTTGTTTGGATCTTGCAATCCAGGTACGGGTCAAGGTTTCAAACTCTTTTAAGATCAGTATAAAGAGGGATTTCAAACCCTAAAAACCTCGAAGGGTCGTTGGGTACCCTTAACCTGTCCTACAACTATGTCGCGGAATCTATTTCAAATGGAAGTAAAGCGGAAGCAAAGTAAATATACAAGTGTCACGGCAAAGCCGGTCAAAACCAAATCATGAGTGG